>PVHY01000058.1:0-373305 GCA_004024945.1 Uropsilus gracilis
GTATTGGAACTTTGAAGATGTGGTAACATATATTTGAAAAGGTGTGAACCTGTACCCCAAAACATACATTATATCGTAAACCAATGCTAACTCAATAAAAAATAAACAAGAAAAAATCAAAAAATAGATATGCAGAATCTGATCACTACTCTTCATGACTGCCAATCTAATCACTGCCCCTTTATGTCCCATCTGTTATGATTGCCAACATTTGTTCTTGTCCTCCACCTCTCCAACAGTTCATTCTTAGTCCACCAACCAAATTAAACATGAAAACATAAGTCAGATTATGTCACTCCCAGCCCAAAATACAGCAGGGCATTACTTAATGAGCTATAGGCCTTATATAATTTGCCCACCACTATGATTGTCTGATTTCATCCCCTACTTCTCTTCATACCTTTCACTTTGCTCCAATTTACTAACATCTCTGCTCATTTTCAAAGGCATCAAATGGATTCCTACTCCTAGGACTTTTGCACTGCCCTCAGATTAAACAGGCACATTACCAGTTCTCTAGCTTCCTTCAGATCTCTGATCAGATGTTTGTTAGTATGGCCTTCCCTGACTGCTCTATAGCAATCAGCAAACACTCACACACCTGACACACCCTGACTTTCTATCTTTTATTTTTTTCCATAATGTATTTAACAATATATTGTGTTTACTTTTTTTTTTGTTTATTTTCCACCCCAATGCAACAAAATATAATCTTCACAAGGGTAGATATTTTGTCTATTTTGTTTAGTACTATACCTCTAGCAGCTGGAAGAATGCCTGGCCCAGAGCAGACCCCTAATAACAACTATTTGTATAAAATGAAACAAACTCATAAATGAGTAAACAGCACATACAAATTATTCTTGAGAGTGTTTTCAATCTAAAATATTCACTGAGACAGACTCTGCTAATACTGGAATTTGCTCACTTAATTGTTGAATATGACTTACGGTGGGAGAAATTTGCATGCTAATGCTTCCGGGTCACTACACGTTTTAAAGCAGGGAATGGCACAAGGTTCATATCTCCATTCACACATCCTCCTGTATGGCACAGCTGCCTGAATTTCTGGGGAAAACAAATTTTAGATTCTGTATATTTTTAATTTACAGCTTAAAAATAATTTTAAAAATACACTTCTAGGATTTGAATAGTCTTTGGCCATACTGTTGTGAAAAAATGGACTGGTAGAGGGCAAGCAATGTAATCACTGGGTGACCAAAGCACTTCATGTTCAGGTTTAATAGTAAATGTTAGTCTACCTTCTAAAGACTTAAAGAAGCAAGAGATTAGAAAAAACTGAGGAATGCTCTTTTTTCTTTTCCTTTTTTATGATCAACGGGATCTCATCAATCTATGTTACATAATAATGACAAACATTTGTTTAGAATTTTATTTTAGCTAGTAATTTTTTTGTTCATTATTCTATTTTAGCCTCACTACTACTAATTAGGCATTATTTTCATTATACAAATAAATTGAGGCTCACAGAGGTAAGCTGCCAAGGTCAACAGTTAGGAAAATGGCAAGACCAAAGACACATGTTTGTTGACATCAGCCTAGGGAGAACACTCTATCCTTGTCCTTCTGCAGAACTTAACAATTGCCTTGTACATGGCAAGGGTTGTTTGATGACAAGAAATAAATGGATAGGTTATAACCATATACATTTAAAGTTATAGAACTTGTCTTCATTGAAAATTTCTACCCAGAAAATTTTAGTATCTCCCTTTTCCTATATTATAAGACAGTTATTCTCTAGCAGTCCAGAACTATCTCTTAAGAATAGAAGAATAAAGAATAGAAGTTGTTTCATAGACACTGGATACAAAATCCAAAGTATGAGAAGAAAAATACAACTTTTTGGAAAGACATCTAGAGAACAGTGATTGTTAGACACAGATGTCTGAGGTCATGTTACTAATGGAGGATGCATTCCCAGACTAGAATAGATACCTAGAATAGATTCCTAGGTTTAGAAAACCCGTAAGATCAGTTTTTAAGATTATTTATGCCATTGACTGTAACTGGCCTTTGCTCAGGTGGGCAGCCAAATCTCCTCCTAATGCCAAATCTCTTTCTAGATTGGAGCAGTAATAGAGGTTTTTTGTGAAATTCAGCTTTTAATTAAATTCAAGCAAAAATATGACATCCACTGTAATTATATTAGGGTGCCAGTGGCTCTTTTCTAATACGTACAAAAGCCCTATTCAATAGTTAAAAATTTAAATTTAACTTGAATTTTCTAAAATCCCAAACCCCCAAGATTACTGTAACTTATCCACAACAAAAATGGCAAATATTAGCTCTCTCTAAATTATTTAGAAGAGTTGGTTAAAACAAAATTATTTATTTTGGAGGTCTAAAATGATATCAAGTTCTTTGACTTTGAAAAAGTAAATAAAGACTAGACAAATATGAGACATGGGTGAGACATCTATTTCCGAAGTTCAGATGTCAGATGAAGTAATAATTGGGACAATAAATAAAAATTTAAGGTTATTCTAAGCAATTTTCACATTAACTTATATAATAACTCTGTAAAGTAGATATTATTTCTCCATTTACAGATGCACAAAGTATCAGATAGTTTAAATTTACTCAAGGCCGTACAACTATATATTTACACAACTATATATCTAAATTTAAAGATTAAAACTAGACAAATATTCTACCATTATGTAAATTAATAACTCTTTTTTAAGACCAGGAAACATACCTTCTACGCCGAAGCTACTTGAATGTTTAAATTCTTCAGAATCATCATATTTTGATGCTTTGACAACAGAATCTGTTAATATGATAAAAAAGCCTTTCTTGCTGTATAATTCAAATGCACTATAACCAGGAATCCAAAGGCCCTGGTGGTGGAAAAATGTGGCTCTCCGATGAAAGGCTGAATTTGCCTTCCACAGTTCCAAACTAAGAGTGTCATCATCATGGACATAGAGAAAGTAGTTTGGTCTCTCAGCAGATTCCAGGGAAACAAGGGCCAATGCTGTAAAACAGAGCAGTGTGTTTCACAACATCTTGGTATCGCTGAGAAGGTAGAATGTGCATTATAATGCATTATAATGCATTTAGAACTATACAACTACCATACATAATTAAAGCCAGGTTCAAAGATCTCAGAAATGAATTAAAGGATTGCTGAAAGAAAAAAGCATCATTTTAACGAAATGAGTAACAGTGACAGTTTCCCCAAAATCAATCTTTGATGAGTTCTGTTTTCTAGTTAATTTATCATGTCTTTAGGAGAAAAAAAGAACTAGCATCTTAAGCACTCAGAATGTACAATTTCATACAAAGAACTCAGTGATTAATTGGACACATTTGTCTTTCAGCTTTAATAATTTTAAAAGCACAAAATCTACGAATGACTAAATAGGACACTAGAAAAAATAAGAGAATAGAGAGATGATCAATTTAGCAATGTAACTATATTTAAATATCAATAGATTCTTAGCAAATATTACAAATGATTTTATACCATTAAAAAAAGACATTATTACCCATTTTCCAAAAGATCAACTGGCTAATGAATGTTTGAGAAGTCTCTTTTCTTTTTCTGTCTTAAAAGTTTCCCTTATATTTGTAAAACCCATTATATGACTTGGTTTCTTTAGGCCTTAATTTCTGAATTCAAATCCATTAGGAATTTTCTATATTAAAAGTATTATTATAAACAATAAAATTAAAAATTCTCTCAAGCCTAGTATGTAATTCCAAAGACATTTGTTGTTTCCTAAAAACCTGCAAGTTCCTCTGCTGAGCATTGAGAGATGCAGCACGGAAAAAAGAAATCTTTTTATAAGTTCAGATTACAGTGTGTATTTTCACAAACTAAAAAGAGTTCTTCCAAGAAAGAAGGGACTTACTCTAAGTGGAAAATCAAGAGATTTCTCAGAATATGGGGAAGTAAAGTCAGATTCATTCGTTCAGTAAATATGTCCTAGACTTACACAACACACCATGTGTATTTCTAAGTAGGGTTAGTTACTATACTAACAATTAGCCCAGGCTTCACCAGAAAGAGTCACTAAGGACAAGATGCAAAGTGGGTACAAATAGTACAGCCCTCCAGAGTCAAGCCAAGGACCAGGACACACAAGTCACCCGGGATAACACACCATGTCAAGAATCTGCAAGATTCTGATTTCTACTCAAGTAGAAATCACAATTTAGCACATTTTTTCCTTTTATCTCAACTTGGTATTAGAATTCCTCAGATATTAGTTATCTGAAAGCTATTTTTCAAAATGTTCAAATTTAGTACTGTAACACTATGAAAATTTAAACTGTGCTTTATTTAGATCCAAAAACTCAATAAAATAATTGAGTTTACATTGGTGTATAAGATATACATCAACTGATAAAAAGTGTTATAAACAAAAGAGACAGTTGATTCGAATCCCACTGTCATATCTTGTTTTACATTCTTTAGGGCACATAGGAAAATGTTATAAATATTTTAGAGCCACAATTAATATTTACTACTAGAATTAACAAATACATAAATACACAAGAAATTTTTGTTTTCATTTATACATTGTACTTACATGATGCCTTCTCTTTGAAGAGGCCTGGGGTGATCATAAAAATGAAAAATATATTGCCATGAATACTACTTCTTGGCAAAGAGAAAACGTTTCTACTGGTCATGTTGGCCCCCAGAACTAGGCCACTTTGCCCATAACTTGCCAGCATATATGGTCCTTCTCCAAGTCCTAGTTAAATGCAAGTAAGAGAATTGCGTTTGGTTAGAAAATTCACAAGTCAAGCGGTCACATCAATGGAAAAAATTTTAAAAACAAGAAATGTTCCAAAAATTATGAAGCATTTAAAGTTCTATTACTAATAAAATAATTAAACTTTTCTTCAAAATGATGTATTTGGCACATATACATACATATTTCAATTATATAATTTAGAATATATGCTCATAGTTGTATATCCATTTATGTATACATATCTGAATATGTATAGTAGTGCTGCATTGAAGGCTGATTACGTTTTCTGGACCTCAAATTTTCTCACTTATATAAAGAAGTTTTTCCGACTTATATATCACTCACGTGATATTTAAAGAAAATAGTCAAAGTAAATAACTTACAAAACAACAAAAATAACTCAGACTCTGAAAAATACCATAGTTACCATGGGAGGAAAGAGTTGGGTGGGGGGGGGGTGAATGTGATAACTGTAAATGGATGATAAATGATCAAAAGCTGATTTTTAAAAATTACTCCTAACAACAACAAAAGGAAGTTTATCCAGGAAAGCTTCAACTCAAATATTCAGATTCAGATTCTCATCTACTCTCAACAGATGTAAGTTTAGTAGCTCTATCAACAGCAGGCATTTTGAGAGGCTTCTAAAAATTCATCCCTCCCTAATAGATTTCATTGTGTGAAAAAAAGAATTCAGTCACAATAAATACTATTTTACTGTTTGGGGGATTACTGAATTTTTGTCAATGAGTCTATAGGTAAGAGAATAGGAGAAAGATCATAAAATATGGTGGTGGACTATGGTTGTCTTGTCATTTGAAAAACCCGTTAGCTTAAATTTTGAAAGCTTCTGAATTGATTCCCCCTTTATTGATATCTTGCATCAGAATTATTTTCATGCATTTTCACCAGCAGTTAAGAGACAAGTTATTGACTTTATTATAAATTTTCATCAAGTAGAAATATAACTTCACTATATACTAAAATGTTTTATTTACAATGTTAACCATATCCTATTTAATAAAATATTTCTGAATTTAAAATTTATATAGCAATTTCTAGTAGGATATTAAAGTTCTTGCTCACTTTCATCAACATATTTTCAGCAAATGTCACAAAATGAATACTAAGATCTTATAGTTTTCATTAAGAATTATTAAAATAGTCTCACCTATAATCCCTAAATTCTCCTACTATTTTCTCCTTGTATATTCATATTATTTATTTCTGCATTAGTTTTAAATAACATAAGTACCGTAATAGCATAGTATCTAGGTAAATAGGTCATATATATTTGTAAAGTCGTAATTTCCAAAGAAGACTAAGCAAGTCTACAATAGCTCTGAAATTACTTGATATGAAACAAAATAAGACTGATGATTTTATTACCACTATCAACAATCTCTACACTCTCCATTTTCCTTTAATCATCAATCTTCAAATTACTTTTATAAACTCTTACTTGACATGTTTATGCTTTTCCTTATCACTTTGATCCTAGGAAGTAGATCCCTAGCCTATCACTGTGTTTATCGGCATCTCAGGCAGATTAAGTGCCCATATTTGTTCTCTGAATATTATCAGTACTACCTCACAAATAACACTGACTTTCATACCCTAGATCATATGAAAAGAGAAGGACCATCACTTTAAGTGCAGGAAACTTGTTGAAAGAAAGCAAAGTACCAAGTACCAAGATAGAAATTCAACGTTCATAGAAAATTCTGCTTCTGGGTCCAAGAACCTGAAGAAGGAATGCCAGAAAGTAATGAGAATAGATGGAGGTTTTCACTGAAGAATTGCTTAAAGCAGAAAATTTTAAGTGAAGAAATTATTAAAGTATTTTCTCAAACTTAGGTCTGTGTGTGTTATACATGCTAATGACCTTGAGGTGGTCATTCTTAAAGTGGGAAGTGATGGTCATATGCTAGGGAGAGAAGCATGGAGGTAAGTCTTGCTGGTTCAGAAGTCAAATTGCTTACAAGTTCCAGTTTATAACAGGTTGGCTGACTGAATCTTTCCAAGAGAATTAATCCTTCTCTGCCCCAATTTCTTCTTCTGTAAAGTGTTGATAATGCCCTGTCTTGTATATTTTGGAGTTTAAGTTGCATGGTAAATATAAAGCAGTTAACACCATAAAGCTATTGCTATTATTGCTGATATTACTATTAGGCAATCAGTCTCATTTTAAACATGGAACCCTAAGAAGTGGTCAAGTGTGTGTATATATGTACATGCACCTGTGTACACATGAGTGCACGGGTGCTTGTGCATCTAAAATTCCAAAGAAAAATATTTTTGGTTTAGGTTTTCTTTTTAACTACCCCAGAGTTTCTTCTAATACTGCATTTTTTTCTTCCCTCAAACCATACAAGCAATCAAAACCACCAAAGACTAAGATGCTCATTTTCTTTTTGTCATTCTGTTTCTTTGAAATTTCTAGCTATCTTTAGATATTAGATTTCTGCTTGGCTCAGCAAAATACTGAAAATACTTTGGGTTAGAGTTTTTATAATGACCTAACTTTCCTGACCTCTATCATGGATCCAGCGTTTGTCTAGTCACTGACAAAATGAATACCTCCTGGATAATCTTACCTATGTGAATTAGATTTAAGGAGCTGTGCCTGTCTCACTAAATGCATGCTCTAATGCTTTCACCTTCTGGCATTTTCCTGAGGCTATTGTTCAATTGATCATTTCTCATTCTGATAATATGTAAATACTTTGTTTGCCCAAAGTAACAGCTAAATAAATTCCATATATTATTATCACTATATTCACATCTATACTTTGAAACTGTTAAGAGTTCATATTTGTCCATATTTATGCATAATGGTACTTTGCATGCATTTGATATATACATTATCCTTTTTAGCTAAAAATTGTGCTCAATTTACTCATGTCATTCTAAAACTATTTACTGAGCATCTCCTTAGTTAAGAACTATATCTTTTATTTTCCAGGGGAAATATTTTAATACAAATGAGAAATTGAGATTAATTCTAGAAATTATTTACTTTAATTGAGTGACCTACCAAAATATAAACTATTCAGACTTTATTCCCAGTACAAATTGTTCTATAATTTTCATCTGAAAATACATGTAGTATAAAACTATGGTAAGATTCTTTATTCAAATTTCACATACCTTCATTGTAATATTCACAATCAAGTGCTAAAATAAAAAAGAGAAACATTAAACTATATAAGAATCTGAGTATTTATGTAAATATGTAAGATTTGGTTATATGTGTATCAGTAATCAAATGAAAGAATAAGTAATGTTATTTGAGAACTCAGAAAAATGTCTTTTTTTCTTGGAAAAAAGAAATTCATTAATAATCACGTGCAGTAATTAATTAAATTTCACAAGATTCCAGGGAGATGAATATATCCGCCAATTTAGAAATGTCAACTCAATGTGTTAAAATCATAAGCTGTTCTTCAGACATATCTATCTACACAACCAAATGAGAAGTGTAAAGAGTCAAATCTGAAAGCAAATTGAAAATGATTTTTTTTACAAATATGTATCTTATAATCAAAGCAATAAAACTTAACAGTTATGATGATTAACATCATAAAGAATTTCTGGAATTGGAATTCCAGTTATGGAATGAACCATTTCCAATTCCAGAATTAGAATTGGAATGAGCTATAAAAATTTTATAGTTATAATGTCACAGTCAGAACAGTCAAACATGAAACCCAAAATTTATCTCAGGTTTTTCTTTTGACTAATACCTTTGCTATACCACAAATTACCTGCACCGTCATAGGAATAATATAGCATCTGAAACTTACAGCTTAAATTACTTGAGTCCTACAGTATTGATTCAAAGATAAAATAATATGGATCTCCTCATAAGGTTTCCCCTCCTGTGTGCTAAGTCGGTACTCACAGCAAATACTGGGGGATCTCCAATGAACTGACACCCCTTCCAGACAACACTTGTATGCATAGGCTGCCACACTTGTGCATAAACACTCACAGTCCCCCCCAAGATTACAGTTGCATGTGTCTTCATGGCAATTTTTGGCAAAAGAAGTAACATCAATCTGAAAATGAAGTGAAAAGTAAATTAATTCCAGTAATTACTCACTATAAATTGATTAGAATTCTACCTTTCATTTCTTTAATAATTTATATATATATATTTCACATCATTTTGATCCCTGGGGGTCACCCACCACCTCCCCTCCCAAACCTTTTAAAGAAAATAAATGAGTAGAATTTCAAATTTTGACAGCAGCTTAACACTGCCACCTAGAGAGCATATTTCAAATCTCTCTAAGTTCTCTACAGGAGGAAAAAATTATTAGGCAAATGTAAGGTTTTGAAAATCTAGCAAAACAGGATTAACAAATAAAGATCATTTCAACATATACAATATGTCATAGATTATTACTTTGCAGAAACTCATTAGTTTCTTTTTTGACCTATTCATATGGCATTTGAGTATTCTGCTTCTAATTGTTTTTTTATGAATAGCATTCACTATTTTTTAAGCGCATTTGGAACTGAAATTATTATGTAGGAAAAAAATTAAAAAGTCAAACTTACTTTTGTTTTAATTTTTATATTTTGATTGATAGTACATTTATACATGTGTGTATTTTACATTGTTGTATACCCCATGTTCTCCCACCACCTTGTCACCCATGAACCATCATCTTAATCCCTTCTGCTCATCCCTCCCCTGCTTCCACCCTCCCACTCTTTCCCTCCCTTGTTTCATGCTTTAGTTCTGCTGTCGTTTGTTAGTTTTAACTTTTCCTTGTCCTTTTGTTTGTATAGGTGAGACCACCCAAAATTTCTCTTTTCCTTTCTGACTTATTTCCACTAGCATGATTCCTTCTAATTCCTTTCATGTTGTCACAAATGCATTAATTTTGTCTTAAAAAGTTAAACTTCTAGATAAATTACATTCCATCTAAAGCCAAATGGCTTCTAAACTATTTTAAGTGGCATTATTACAACATTCAAATGTAGTCTGGGTTCAGGAGAAAAATGCTCTTTTGGCAATGACCTCTGGGGGGGAAATAGCATTTATGGCTTTGATGATATATGTAAAAATGTTTCATGAACTAGAACAAATAATTTAAAATATTATGTGCAAATGCACACTGTTTGAAAAAAAAGGTGGAGTAAGAGAAAAGGTAAACTAACTGCATCGCTTCTACAGAAAAACAAAGCACCAAATTTGTCTTAACAATGGCTGGGTGGTACACCTGAAAAGGCAATGGGAAGCTAAATTATTTGCTCTGTTTATGTCAGTACTATAGATATACCAGAACCTGTTTAAATTAGAAAATTAATAAAATATTCCATTACCACATTACGACAAGGAGCAAAAACATCGCTGTACAAAATGGAACATTCTTTCTTGGCATAAGGAAATTTATTTTGGTGTGCCTCACAGGGTTTAAATGATTCATGTGAATTTTCACACTGTGGACAAAAAATTAAAGAGAAAAAAATTAAAGGGGTGATCTGAAGTTGCTACCACACCAACCCAACCCAACTCCACCATGACAACTGCAGTTCATATATTTTTTCAGAAAAGCTGAAAAAATAGAGCACCTGTACTCAGACATTCTTGGTAAAAGCATGCATTATTTTTGAAAGCAACTAAACAACACTTAGAGTCACAACAATCGAGAGTAGAAGCAAATAACTTTTAATTGTTATTAATCCAGCATGTACATACTGGTAAGATTACTAAGCAAATTATTCTCTCTTAATTGTTACCTCTTTCATTTCTGTCACAAGTATCTGCTGAGCTACACCATTCAAGTGGTTCTCAGTTCCCCTCCCATATTCTCCAATTTGGTCTTTGCTCTTTTTTTTTATTTTTCCACATGCATAAACTTACCTGTCCTAATGCCCAGCTATCTCCAAATACCTGGGCATTTCTCACTTCCAAGTTATTAGATGTGGTCATGTCATTTGAAGTACATTTGTCGAAGTTTCCACATAATCCTGACAGTTTGTTCTAAAGTAAAAGAAAACTATGATGAAATAGTCTATGCTCACTTCAACATATAAGGATATAAATTCATTAATCTTTTTAAAGATTTAATATAGACACTCTAATAATGTCTATAAAAACATTAAAGTGTTTCAAAAGGATAGCATTTTATACCTATTCAGTTATGCTTATTATTGTAATTTTGAGAATTATGAAAAGTATTATTTCCTCAATTTCATCTATCTACACATACAACTACCTTAGCATTAATGTTGTTAATGCCATTAAGTAACCTGGAAAAGCATAAAACAATATTACAGTGTTCTCGCTCTCTATATATAAATATATATTATATAAATATAGAGATAGAGAAAATTTATCTCTATCTCTATATTTATATTTATTATATAAATATATAGAGAAAATTTATTATATGAATATATAGAGGAAGATCAAAATATCTTAAGGTTTTTATAACACTGTAAATATTGACACAATAAAAATAATTTCCTTTCCCCAGGTTATATTTTGAAATATCAAAACATTCGAATCAAACTTTTAAAGAAAAAGTTAATTGTAATAATCACATATCACACTATCATAAACATATTTACCTAATTTTCATAAAAGTTATAATGGGTTATGAAATGTTTGCCATAATTGCTTGATAGCTTATTGACATCAATAAGACTGACTGCATTTCTTAAATAATATGGAAAAGCTTACAACTAGAAAAGGCAGTAGATTAATGTAGGGCATAATAATAGTCCACAAATCCTCTTTAAACATTGAAATTAAGCAAACTAAACTCTCTCATCATGTGCTAAAGAATAGATAAGTGAAAAGTTCTGCCTATATTGCCAGCAAAAATGAAAACAACCTTAAGACTAAAAGTACCAAAATTACTGCTCACTGTCTCTGTGCTCAGAAGCCACATAACCTCTCCAAAGATGGTAGGAAATACTGAAAGATAGAGTAGTTGCATTTCTTGCATCTTATTTGAATTGAACTACAAAGGAAGTTGACCTACCTTCCATTGTGGTCCAACTTTGATATGAATGGTTGTCTTTTTATCCCAAAGAACAGTGATGTCTTTCTCTGGGAAATATATTACTATGTAGTATCCTGCCTTCCAAAGCTGATATGTAGGTTTATTTTCCAGAAAAAAACCTGACTGTTTCTTCAATAAAAGAAAAGAAAATCAATTCTGTATTCTCTAATGAAGATAAAAATATAAATATCTACTGATACCTCTAATACAAAAACATAAAATAGGAAATACATAGAGTTGTAACTAGACTCAAAGCACTAGATGGTTTCAACATGGACAAGTAGGCAAAATGAAAAAATATTTCAGTTATGAAAAAGAGCGTTAAAAGGGCAAAGATAGAGTACAGTTCAGGGATATGCCTGTTGATTCATTAAAGTCTATTGATAGTATAATTTGAAGTCTGGGATAATGATACCTCCATTTTGTTTTTTTTTTTTAATTAGTAGGTTTATTGAATTTGAGGTCTTTTGTTATTCCATATAAAGTTCAGTAATTTTTGTTCTACCTCTTTAAAGAATGTGACAGGGATTTTTATAGGGATTGCATTGAATCTGTAGATTGCTTTTGGTAGGATGGCCATTTTGATGATGTTGAGTCTTCTAATACATGAGCAGGGTATGTCTTTTCATTTCCTTATGTCTTCTTCTATCTCTTTTAGCTGCATATTGAAGTTTTCCTTGTATAGTTCTTTCATGTGTTTTGTTAGGTTTATTTCCAAGTCTTTAATTTGTTTTTGGTGCGATGGTAAATGGGATTTTTTTTTTCATCTTCTTCTGTTTGGCTTTTTGCATATAGGAAAGCTACTGACTCTGTGTGTTGATTTTGTAACCAGCTACCTTACTGAACTGGTTTATTATTACGAGAAGTTTTTCTGTCAAATTGGATACTTTTATGATAACATAGATATACTTAGAAGAAATCGTATTAGCAGAAACAAGTCAAAAAGAAAAAGACAGACACCAAATGGTTTCACTATTATATGGGACATGGGAGAGAAAAACAAAAGACACAAGTCGGGGGAAGGGGGACAGGGTGGAAATGGGTGGGGACGGAGGGGGGGCAAACCTGAGGATTACAAAGATGTGAAATTTCTATATAAATAAATGATTTAATTAACTTAAAAAGAAAAGTCTATATTGATAATTAAAAATGATGAATCTAAAAATGTATAAATGTGCATGTAAAATTGAGGAAACACAAAGTGTGTGTCTGTGTTGGGGGGGGCTCTCCAGTTCTCATTGAAAGAAGGAGGGAGAGGGTAAAAGGAGGGAAAGGAGAATAAGGGGACCTGAATTGTCATCAAAGGGACTTTGCTTCCTGCAGGAGGTGGAATGTGAACTCATCTGTAAGAAGTCATATATAGGACTATAAAGAGGAATGAAAATGAGGAAAAAAAAGAATTCCTTGAATAGAGGCCTAAGGGTAAAAGGTCAAAGATTTGTCCAGGCCTAAGGAAGGCAACTAGAATGGAAAGGGTTATTGCAAAATTAGAGGCCTAAGGGTAAAAGGTCAAAGATTTGTCAAGGCCTAAGGAAGGCAACTAGAATGGAAAGGATTACTGAAAATTTTCCCGTGTAGTCAAGAGTTGTTAGTGCAAAAGTTACTCAATAAAGGCTTTTGAATAAGAATGTGACAGACCTAGCTTTTATGTTAGAGGAAAGTAATTTATGTTCTAGAAAAGATAATAACAGGGAGGAACTGGAAATGGAACCCATCAAGAAAATATAGAGTAGCATAGCTGAAAGTGAAAATGGACCTGACATTACATTAAACAATAAAGACATAACACAATAATAATAACAATAATAATAATAATAAAACAATGATAGGTCAAAAAAGCTGAAAAACATTTTTTTGTGTTTTGAATAAAAGAGTCCCACATTTTAATTTTTTTAATTTTCACTGCATTCCTTAAAATCTGTAGTCTGCCCTGACTCCCAAATCCCTCTTTGTCAAAAAATATCTACTTTTTAAGGCTTTCTATAAAATTCTGCTATCTGGTTTGTCTTGTTTAATGGAATGGTTTGCTCCTTGAAAGACACATTTTGTCAAGTTTATGGTAGTATCCTTAACTTTGAGATCAAGATGCGCCTCATATTTTTAACACCTTCCTGCACTGGCCTCTTCACTTGTCTCACCTTCCATGCTGATCAGCAGCAATTACAGAAGATGAGAACGATCTATGAAGCTTTCAATCTGTCAAATACTCTTTCATGTCCTTTCCTGTGAATGTTCTCTCATACTGATTGATACACCATTAGAGCATAACATGAATTTTTGGATAAGGCAGATGATAATTAAAATTCATTTACATCAGCTTTGTATGAGCTATCCTGAAAGAAAAGTGCATCTTTTCTATTTGCCAAATCCCTCCCTTTTGCTAAGCAGGGGAATTTATTACAAAATAATCCTCTTTGTTCAAAAGGAGATGCTATGCTCCTTTCTTTTTCAAATAGAAGGTAGGAATGCTCCTATTGGAAGAGTGTGGTATTATGAATTGCTTCAAATGGAGACCTTCACCTCAGATGAGAATTGTAGCAATTCTCATTTAATCAATGCCTAGAGATGATAAAAAGATGACAGAAATACAGGCAATGAAACATTTAATTCTTCAGTAAATGTGTAGGCAAGTAGACCTTCATAAGGTATCTTATCATATCATTTTATATGAAGCATTTCACATTTGAGAAAATTATAATTGTGCATTTATTGAAAAATAACAGGGTTTTTTCCAGTCCTTAAATAAGCAATCCATCTGCCATAAAATAAATAGTACTCAATTTTATTTTTGAAGTTTAAGAGAAAGTGTTAGCAGGGGAAATTGTTAGGGTCAAACTATTTTTTATGACTTTTTTCCATCTTCATACATCACAACCTATATGAAGATTTATCAACACCTGCATACAGGTGAAAATTAGAAGTTGAAAGTTAGAGAGCTATAATTACCACTTCAAAAATGTGTCAACTTATCTTCATAAGAGCATTTACTACACTCTCTTCATTTTTTTAACATATATTTGCTCTTAGAGGGAAATTTATTACTTTCACCTATAAATAAAAAAAATTACTACTTTCACCTATAAATGAAAATACAGCTGGTAACAACAGCAGTAGTTATTTCCAAAATATAGCAACATGATTGTAGAAACACTGGTTGTACAAATCTTGATTGCTCCTATTGGTCTCAATGTTTCTGACTGAGACATAAGCTCTGCTCTAGAATACTGTCTCTCAAACTTTAGTGTCTAGAAGAATTTGGAGTGCTATTTAAAAATACTGATTTTTATTATCAACTTCAGTCACTCTACTGAAGTAGGACCTAGAAGCCAACTTCTATCATAAATATATTATATGATTAAATTCTGAAGATTTGCAGACCAGCGTTTGAACTGCAAATACTGAAAGGGAGGTGATTTTTCAAACACCATATATAAGATCATGTCACTTCTTAACTTCAGTTCCTTACTTGTAAAACTCAAATATACACATGTCATTCATTAAAGATTCTACATGGTCAGTCTCAAGCACCTTGTGTATTACCTTTGGTCCCATGGGCCCTGAATTAAAATCAATGGAAAAACACATCTTTGATCTCTTTACACCTTCTTTCCACTTCAGCCTAGCTAAATCACTTGCACTTTTCCAAACATGACTTTACATGGCCTTCAACTTGGCTCCTTTTGAGATGATCTTTGCTCTCTATTGATTGTCCTCTCTCTCTCTCTCTTTCTCTCTGTCTGTCTCTCACCCCACTTTGGTTAACATCTACGTATCTATTAAGATTTGATTGAAATCACTTCATCTAGAGCTTATCTTCTGAGTTGTACAAATAAGGATAGTGAAGAAGAGAAACATTTCTTGAAACCCATTATTTTATATAGTTCTCATACGAATTTAAGAAATAGATTCCATAATCATTTCAAATTTATAGATGGAAGAACTGCAGATTGGATACTTACAACATAAATTGACCAGAAGAACACAGCTATCAGGTGATAGAAAAGAAGTGTTAAATAAGCACTCGCTCCAAAACCTATGCTTTTAACTACTCTCAGTGTCTAAGTTGGCTTAAGTCTTCTCCCTGCAGGGAGTACATCATATTGCACAATCTTATCCACTGGACTGTATCTCTGACTTGAGCATTACCTATTTAAAGATAAGCAAAGTGTTTGTTGCTGTAATTTCAATTAGCACAGACTTTTTACACCCAGTAGATATTGTGAATGAAATTCTTTGAATCTTTAAAGTTCTTTCCAAGTGAGTAGGCTTCAATACAGAAATAAAAAAGAGAGATGGATGTGCCAATTCTCACAGAACCAATGGAGGAGACAGGCAACAAATAACTTCACTGAAATGTGATACACGTCAACTTTATCCAGGTGCTTGAGGACAAGAGAAAGACCTTCATGAAGGAGAGGACAGTTATTACATAAGAATAAGGTAAAGTGAGATCTCAGCAGGAACAATGACAGTAAATAAAGGACTAGAAATGAGAAAAAGAACATACAGCATTAGTTTGGAAGAACTAATGAAAATTTCAAATTCTGCAATATGGACTTGTCATGGAAAATGATGACAGTTGAGACAGGATAGGTGGCAAATGGCCATATTAATGATGTCTTATAAGTGTAATAAGAAGTTCTTTGAAGGTTTTGAAGTACCAGAGTGATAGTAGATTAGATTCCCATTTTAGTAAACCACCCTGGCTGCAATGTGGCAAGATGAATTAAAGGGGGAAAATTATGGCTGGGAGTAGATCTGGTTTGGAGGCTGTTGAAGTAATCCAAATAAAAGGTGCAGTGGCTCAGATTAGAACAATAGCTAGGGGAATGATAAAAAGAAGATGTACCTGGAAAATTGGGAAGTGGAGTATAAATAATGGAGACAAGTCAAGTATGATTTACTGATGTCATAAAATGACAAAGGAAAAATAATCTAGGTGTTCTAACCACTTACAGAAAAAATATTCCAAATTGTTTCCATTTTATAAGAAATAGTGATCCTAAAAGAAATAATTTACTGACCTGTTTGTAAGGTGCATCATTCAGGTAAATTTCAGTGTCCTCAATTGAAATCAAAACACTTTTAGAACAAACTATATCGTTGTCAAAGCACTTCTTGTTCTGCGTGATGACAGATATATCTGAATCATCTGCACTCTGGAATGTCAAAAATATTTTATTTTACAAATATACACTATATAATTTAAACTTATTTTTATTATCAGACATTAAGTTCAAACTTCACATGAATGGGGATGAAATAAATGTATCTCTAAAACAAAATTATTTGGAAATAGCAATGTGAAGCATTTTAAACAAATATACCAAGATGGTTCAATCCTTAATCTAGCTCTAATATCTTATAAAGTTTTGTTCTAAGAAACTATTTTCCATTTTATTGCTATAGTTTGAATTTATCAATCCTTTTCAAAAACATCCAACTTTAGAGACGTCACTCGGCAGAATTTTTAAATAAATATTTTTATTTGAGACACTGTTTTATACTATTTTAAGGAGTTTTCTGATTAATTGCCTGTAGTAAAGTTGAAATAGATACAAAACTTTGGTACATGTCAGTAAATGTGTATCATATAAGATCTTCTCTTGAACTTTATATATGTTATTTCATTTTTTCTTATGGTAATTTTTGAATTAAGTATTATGTCCATTTTCTGATCAGGAAACAGAAATTAAGAAAGATTTATTGACTGGATGGTTTCAAAACCCTATTTAATTTATGACACATGTAGAAAAATTAGGAAGTATATATATATACACAATGGCTCCAAAGTCCACTTTAAATTCTAATCCTTAGTTTCAGAGATTATTTAACCCTAGACATGCTCCAGCTAAGTGCCTCACCTCTCACCTCACCCTCAATTTCTTCCAGTCTTTCCCACTCCACCCACTAAGCACACACCCTCTAGAGCCAGTTTCTAATTTTTTGTCAGGGCTTCTATAGTTCTACAGATTCTGA
The DNA here is from genome assembly GCA_004024945.1 of Uropsilus gracilis. Lineage (NCBI taxonomy): Eukaryota > Metazoa > Chordata > Mammalia > Eulipotyphla > Talpidae > Uropsilus > Uropsilus gracilis. The sequence continues at coordinate 17,735 of PVHY01000058.1, forward strand.
AAATATATTGTAAAATGTTGTTCATGAGTATGTATATTTTCCAGTAGGAAGTATTAAAAGTTTTGTCTGATTTTTGAAGTGGTCCCTATCGCTTTCAAAGCTAAGCCACGTCTCTCATCGTCCTTCCACTATTTTGAAGAAGGTAGTAATTTTTATTAGAACAGTAAATTCTTCTGCCCACATGCATTTCCTGAATTCTTTTCACTTTTAGAGATATGACTCAGTGTTTATTTTAATAATGAGAAAATTTTTTCAATGTTTGGAAATCACATAGGTCTTAATATAAATTCTACATCTTTCATTTCTCATATCACCAGCAATACAAAAGCTAGCTCTTGGTTTAGCCAAATTCATCCTGTATTATTAGTAATTACTATAGTATAGTGCCTGGAAAAGGTTTTCAAAGAATGGTGTTGACATAGTAATTAATGTGTCCCACTTGTGATCCATTTTTCATTCCCACATAGAAACTGAGAGCTTTTGCTTCTTGATCCTTTTTGCAAAGCATTGCCTAAAATTTGAAAAGGAGACTAATAAGGGTCATTAAGATGATTATGGCATTGTACTGCTCAAAGAAATAATGCCACCCTCTTCTGCTTCATGAAAAAAAGTTCAAAGAAGAAGATGTATAATTCAAGCTTTTATTTTGTTCTTCTTAGAAAAAGTTATTTAGATTAAGGGACATAAAAAGTTGGCTGAGATGTTTTCCATTTCCATGCATTTTTATTGCCATTAATTAAAGAGCTACAACATCAAATTTATTCTTTATATATCAGAAATGCCAAAAAATACTCTATCATATGGTCTGCTTTGTAATATCATGTGTTGACAGTAACTTGAAGCAACATCAATTTCTAAGAAACACTTTTCTATGCCTTTCATTTCTAATGTATTTTAAGTTAATACTAGACTTGGAGACAATGTCAGAGTTGCTAAGCAACATAGGAATGATTACAAAGCTAAAGGGAAAAGGTCAACATCAATATGCCACTGAATTCCTCAACGCCTTTATTCCTAGATACTGAAAAGAACTGGTAGATAATTTTATCCCAAGTGATTCCAAACAGCAAGTGTAAGCACGTCTCAAGGTACTATAATATTTTGTTTGACTCATCACTCTATGCACCTGTCATAGGCAAGGTTTTTTTAAGGCTAACTATCCCATTCAAAGTCACTGCTTTCACCGTAGCCTCGAAAGCCATGTTTCATGTCCCACAGCTACTGGGCCCAAAGCAGTATGTTCCTTGATGGGACAAAAGACTGGCATGACAGAGTTAACTCTAGTTGACTAGCTATCTCTCAGATATGAATCAAAAAATAGTAAAAAAACAAAAATAGTTTTGAAGTTTTGAAAGAAATGTGAGGATGGATAGACTTAGAAATGATAGAAGATAGAATGGAGAAACATTCTATTGGTGAATTGGTGAAAACAGCTCAAGATGAGAGGACACAGGGGTGAATGGGGAATGACTGAGCTAAAGCAAAGATAGAGAAAACATACAGAAAAGAGAATGACACAGCCAAGTCTGAGTAAGCTGATGCCCTAGCAGTGTGAATGACAGCAGCATATTCATGGAATTACTGCTGCAAGGAGGCAAAACTTCTTCAGTTGCCACCTTTGGGGAGGTGTCCTGTGGTGGTCAAGGGTTTCCTCTGAGATTTTATTTATTTGGGTTTTGCACCCAAATTACCAGAGTGCCTACTGTCTATTAATTGAAATAGCAAATGCTTAACCAGAACATCACTGAGAAGGAAAACCATCTGAAGTGTTTTTGCTAGGTAAGGAAATCTATCCAAAAAGACACTGATAAAGAAGTGAGTTTTAGTGAAATGACCTCTACCAATGCCTCCATCCTTCATGAAACTTTCCTGTTTACTGCTTCCAGTCAAAACGAATTGTAGTTCCACAAAAAAAAGCACTTTCACTCAGTTCAGTTTTATAGCTTCAAAGTATTCATTAATGATTCCTTCAAATGTGAAATAAGTAGGGGTAAAGCTAATGACATAATAATTATACCCTTAACAGCTTTAGCATAAAAGAATAGTACACAGGTTTGAATATATAATTAATTAATTAAAAATAAGAAAGTACAAAAATAATATCAGAAAACAAGTACCACTGTGTGATTGAAATGTTTTAAATCATTGGATCCATTATCTAAGTATGTAAACTATTACAAAACAATATAAATGTTAATATCTAAGGTTAATAATGAAAGCAAGTCATATGTATAAAAGATTACAAGTATCATGCCTAAAATTTCCAACAAGAATACTTTAAAAAAAAAAGTAGCTGGCATTGGTAAGGTAGGAAATTAAGCAATAGTTTCCTGAAAGGGCATTTAAAAAGTGTTTTGATAAGCAGGGTTTTCATCTTCCCACCAAAGTAGATTTATAAATATAATGGAATTTTCTTTTTTTACACATTTATTAATTTTAATGTGTTTTTTACATTATTGGAGTCACCATATTTCTCCCATCACCATAAACCTAGGACCTATTACCATTTTCCCTTACCTTCTTCTCTCTCCTGTTTCATCCCCCCCCTCCTCCTCCCTCTTTTGCTGGGTGTTTCATTTTTATAGTCAAGCTATTTTCTATATGGTTTAATGTCTTGCATTTATATTTATCAAACAAAATCACTAAAAATTAACATGTTCGACTTTTTAAGCAGAGTTTCTTAAGAGTTTTATATATATCTATCTCATTTAATCCTAAGGAAAACCCAGTAGATAGGTACAGTTGCCACTCATAGTTCCCAGATATGGAAATAGAAGCACAGAAAGTTTAATAATTAGCCTATCACTTATAAATAACAAAATCTGAGAATGTGTTGAGAAAATCAGTTTAACATCACTATAACTTTCACAGGATTGCATAATGATATATGAATATAATACACCAGGGAACAATATCTAGTTCTCATATTGTCTTTACACAATTACAAATAAAAGTGAATATTTATGACATACCTTAATCAAAAATACCTGGCAATCACTGATGTAGTCATACTCCAGTCCATCAAAAGAATAATAATGTCGGTCTCCATAGATTGTGCACACCGCCGGGCATGGATAATATGTGCAATTGAACATTCCTCGTCGACAAACACTATAAGAAAATAACACCAGTTATATTGCTAAGAAACTTGACTCTAACTTGTGTTTTTTCAAATGCATAAGCATTTGGAGTTTTAATTTAAAGGCATCACTGACCTGAAAGCCCTACAAATATTAGTAATTGGTTCTGATAGCGTTTATTACATTGAAAAATTGAGCATATATCTACTTCTTCCCTAGATAAATTATCAGATATCACAACAAAGTCTAGAAATTGTGCCTGCTCACACTGAAAACAGATGATGAAGCAAAAGATTGAATACAGGCATGCAGGTGGCCAAAAGACCACAATGTTTTGTTCTATGTTTGAGACTGCTTAAATATGTTAGCTACAACTGAGTTCACAAATTTATCATCTTCATCTACATTGCTAGGAAATCATATTGAAATTATATTTTAGAGTATTCATTTGGCTTATTTCCAAGCAAAAAGCCTCGAAGTCAGATCATTTATCACTTAAAAACTTGAGATTTTTTCCAATTCAATTCTTATATTGTTGAATTTATCATCACATTTCTCTTTTGGTCTTGACAAAGAGGCATAAATATAATGGACCAAACTCCCAATAAAGTATAACTCTCTCCCATCTGCTGAAAGCCTTTTTTATTCAGAAAAAGCCCTTGAAGTCTTCTATTATCAGCTTTGATTTGTATTTTGCTTATGTCAATCTCATTAGATAGACACAGGATAATCAAAACTGATACAACTGGCTATGTAAACTTCTTTTAAATAAATGGATTTCATTACCAGGTGTAACATGGTGTAGCAATCACTTCTCCTGAGAGATATTCCCAATCTTTCCAGATACACGGACAGCTTTCAGGGACATAACACTTTCCTTTGTGCTCTGCCAGTCTTCCAGATGAAGAAGTAAATAGTTTCAGTATTTAAAACTCAGTAATTTTGTCATATTCAAAACCATCTATATTGAATTACAGTTCTCATAGACATGTTCTTGCCTATGGCAAGGTTGAATTCAGTGCTCCCCTTTTCTCACAATGCCTTGCATATAACCGGAGTAAACAAATGTTAAGTATTGACATTTGCAACTGATTAATGCAATATTTTAATGTTTTGGTATCAGTATCAAAAGAAGGAGATAGGAACTTAAATTTTGGGGTAAAATGAACTATTTTGGAAAAAGAAGAAGGAGGGGCCCTTTCTAGAATATTTACTACTATAAAAAAAAGTCTGAATTTTTGATAAAATAGTAAGTTGTGAAATGAATAACATTCTTTCAAAGGATTTATAAAGCAATAAAAAGCTTTTTAAATGCTTAAAGTTAAAATGATTACATATGTGCTGTAAACTATTGCTACCCTAAAAAAGGTAATTATTTTAATTAATTAAATAATATAATTATCAATACAATAAAATGTAACATAATTTAATGCATATTGAAATATATAATATAAAAGTTGAAATCATCAGTTATTTTAGATGTACCTTGAATAAAAGTCATATCAAGTGGTTCACATTTGTTACTATTAACATATCAAGTTTTGAATATTGATTTCTTTTGTAGTGTTATTTGGTTCTTGAAAGACTAGCACATGAAAAACTAAAAACTATATATATTAAAATCAAACTCACAATCTCAAGAAATTAATTTTAGTGTGTTATCAAATTTTTAATATGAATGTTAACTATATATAATATAGTTAAATAAACATACATCCTTTTACAAAATATTTAAATAGATATACATCTTTAACATTAAAAATACTTTTTTCCAAAATTACTTTTGTAATATTAAAATACAAATAAATAATATAAATTAAATATAAAGCAAATAAAATAGAATTTTAAAATAGTAATAACAAATAACCATGAAAATTAATGTCTACTAAAATAGATAAAATTTTTTCTGCTTTCAAATGTTATAATATAATAAAAATTAACATGTAAGTTGGTAATCCAGATGCTTGCCTTTTTTTTCAAATAGAAATGATCACGTATATTCCTTTAGTGTTCTGCTTTTTTTCGTAACTTCTAACAGAGCGATATAATTTTTTATTCATTGTGTATATTTTATTCACTGTGTTATCCACTAGCCTAAACTTCACTCAGGAAGACCATGAATTACTTGTTAATGGTTCTGTCCCATGGACTAGCATAAAGCAAACACTCAATTTTGGAGTTAATGTGAATAAATGAGCATATATAGAAATAAATACATATATACACATGTATATATGGACATATATGTACATCTGCACATGTATGATGTATTGTCTTGTTTATATTTCTTTCTTTCAGATGAAAATGCCCTGGACTCCATAATTTCTCACCTTAATCCTCCCTAATCCCTAGTCACTTCCCCTGAATTTTGCATGTCTCCCCTACTTGGAAAACGCTGCTCTCACACTCTGAAATATTTCTCATCATTTAAGACCCAATGTAGTACAATATTTTCTGTACAATTTTTTATGCTTCACACACCCTATAAACAAGTTTTTATAAACATATTACAGAATTCATGACAATGAATTGCAAGTACTTCATTAAATGTATTGGAGAATGAAAACAACAAATAAAAAATTCATTGAGTGCTTATCATGGGCCAGTCACTACTCTAACCATTTAAAATGCATCAATAACTCATCTAATCCAACTGACAATTGTATGTGTGTGTTTGTATCACTACCACTGTTTCTACAGTTCAGCATATCCCAAATATTAAGTAATCTTTAAATATTGACTGTCCAATTGTTAGATTAGGGGTAGCTCACTTAAATGAACCACAATCCTTACATACCCAAGTAACAATTAAAATGGTTATGTTGATGATTGAATAGTTTTTTATAACTAATCAAAATCAGATGAAGGAAAAGAATGCTATAAATCACTGCAACCTACCTGCTTTGTGTAGGTTTGAGCATTTAGAAGAGTAACACCATAAACACCTATCATGTAACTGATGTGTTGTATATGCTGATCCACTATGAAGTAGATCTTATTTACCTACTTCTAAAAAGAAATTGACATTCCAAGTTGTTATGTAACTTGCCCCAAAGTAGTTCATCTAAAAAGAACCAGTATTTGAATCCATTTCTATATGACTTCATTTGCTAATCCACAATGATTTCTAAACTGAGATACAGCCCTTGATCCTCAGTGAACTGATAGTACTTATGGGAGTGCCATCAAAATAAGGGATATTCAGCTTATTGTCTTAATATAAGTGCAGTAATGTCACATGGAATCTTAACCACATGACCACAATTTTATAACATTTTATAATTTATGAACAATTTTGTAATTTATCACACTACTATAATTTTAAAAATTTTGTAGACCAAAATTATTTCCAAGTCAGTGAAAGGTTTCTCAATCAATTCCAACTATGTTTATTTAACACAATAAGAGATAGTGGGAGAAATTTTCTTTAAGTTTTTGCCATGAGATTTGCCTAGCAAATTAATATATCATTGTTGAACTAAAAGTCAAAGGTGACAGTTATAGAATGTTTTTAAATAATAGGATCAACACAAGCAGATAAAATAAAATTAAGATGTAGCTTTATCTAATCAGCCTTGAATCTTTAAGAATTATAATCCAATCAAATAAAACAAGCAATTTTGTAAGTTCCAATTATTTTACTATAAGAAAACTCTTATTTCCCTCATTCTTTTTACTCAAAAAATGTCTTCCTGACCCATCAGCAATACGACCTGATTCTGCCAGCCTTTATTTTCCCATGCATGGGATCTTGTTCTTTCAAGCTCCTCCTACACCTTACCTTTCTAAAGAAAATTGTTCAGTTCCAAGTCTCCAGGCTCTTCCATCTATTACAAATGGGGGCCATTCAGAAAAATGCAACTCTCCTGGGAAACAAACCGCAAAACTTCTCTCTTCTTTCCTCAGAGTTTATGTGATCTGAGTCCAGGAATCCCTTTGTGTGAGTATGTTCACCAAACAAGAATGGATGACCTATTTGCCTCAGGTGGCCCTCCCTCTGTGTACTACATCTTTTCATTACCAGAGAAAGAGGGCCAGTGAGTGAGTTCTGAGTATGTGTGTGCCTGCAAGGACATTAAAAACACTGGATTCTATATTTACCTGTCACATGTACTAGGCACCACCTATAATAGAATACCCACAAGGATGAGAATAGATTATGTTGTCAAAATAGTGATTCATATTTACTGAGTAGCCACATAGGCAATTAGACAGACAGACATACACACACACACACACACACACACACACACCCCATCTCAAAATACCTAACTGAGATTTAAAAAAACCTTGCAGGAAAAAAAAAATCACTGGGCTAACATCAGCAGAACTGGCACTGGAACAGTATATGTACCCAAATCCATAATTCTTAAGTTTCCTAGTGCCCTGATAAACTAAAAACATTGTTTCCTATAACATTCATTACATAAAACAATGGCATCAATATTATACATCAATAACAACAGTACAACACTATATACAAAAGCAACAGCACAGTCTCATTTTCCCAAAACTGCAGCTGAATCAGTAGGCAAATGCCTAGTCCACCCTGAAGTGCATTCCTTCTTTAATTCATTGTATTACCTTAATAAATTACACGTTACATAAGTGGATCGAGTTATGTGATTGATAAGATGTAGTATTTCTATAACACAGGCAGTATGTTCATGAGCACGGCAGAATGATTACAGCTGTCTTCTAATTACCCATTCAAACCACCAGTCAGAATGATAACTTTAACTGTTTTTATAAATAAAGTTTTTCAGAGCATTTGTGTTTTCAATCAAAGCTTGACTGTCCTATATTATCAAGAAAAAGAGACTTACCCCGGGGCACAAACACAGCCACTTATACAGGGTGAGGATGGAGCACAAGTGAAGTTCATGGCCAGGTTTGCACATGTTGTCTCACAATTTATACCACCAGCTGGTAGTTCAGGGTCGGGAAACCTGCAGTCGAAATACTGTTTTCCCTCAGGACAGGTATGAACTTCAGGGACAAGACAGAGATAAAATATCCTTAACTTTGTCTTCCCTCCATTAACAAATAATCAGAATGACATGCATTTGTCATCAAAACACAAATGACCATTCAATATTTTACCAGTTATTATTAGATGATATGTCTCTTATTCTGTTATTTTTGTTTTGTATGTATTTTGCTCTGTGATCTTTAATGCATAAGCATTCCATAACCAGATGCCCTTCATTCACCTCAATTTTTGAAATCTAATTGAACTGGAAAAATCTTAGCTGCCTATCTGGGGCAATAACTGACCAACTAGTAGATGTTTCTTTGAAGTCAAGAAATGGGGTATTTTGATTAATCCAAATAAAATATTAACAAGGTTGAGAACTGAAAACTACAATATAAACTTTTTATCAAATTTACAATAAACACATGACATTTTTAAATTTTGCTTTACCTTTGAGTCACTATTGCTATCAGTCCTCGTTGGTGCAAAAATAGACATAATTATAGACAAAGTAAGGACTACATAGTCCCCCAAAAAAGTGTTTTAGTCTCACAGGGATTAAATCAGTTCTTGTAATTGGAGGAAAAAGGATCAACTCTTGCAGATTTTTTGAGAAGCCTGACCATTTGGGCTTCCCGAGCTATAACTCTGAGCTACTGTGAAGTATGGTGGAAAACAGAGATGGCCATAGCTACTAAATATTGTGTGACTCGTGAACATACCTGTAAGGAAGCCCTAAAATAGCCTAACTTCTCTTACCAGTAAATCCAGGTATATTCAAAGCTAAATTTTAATAACATGTAATGACCATGCAAATTTAAAAGCACTAGCTCACAATTAGTTCTAGCAGCTTACATGTGTCCTGTTCATTAAAATTAATGAAAAGTGTATATTATTTGATTGGAATTTTTCCACAGTAACCGAAAAGTTCAGTCTTTCTGTGTGGTGAAAATAGATAACACATGGGGTCCCCTATACCTTCAGGAATGATACACAAAATAAAATGACATTCTGAAAATAGATGAGAGTAGATGTGAATTCACGTGCATTTTTTATTGATGGCTGCTGGGTACTCACTATATATCTGAGGAAACAGTGCCCTTGGTGGAAATGTAGGCATCACCCATGTCAGGTATCACCCATGACTCCTGAGCAGACCAACCATTAAACAACAACATCCCCAGGCGGTGGTAGTCATATTAAAATGTGGGAAGTGAGAGTCCAGAGTGGAGTTTCCCAGTCGGTGATACTCAAGTGGATTACAACAGGTACCTGGATATATATCCCCACAACCGCCTACACCTCGGAAGGCGAGGCAGAAGCTAGGCAGCAACCCTGGGTTAGTCAAATCTGCCCCATGAAGTTTTATGTGTTCATCCCAGAATATCCAACATGTTATTGGATATGAAAAATATGAAAAAACTCAGCAAATACTGAAGGACTGTGTTAAGAAACACTCTCAAGGGAATATGCGTGTACACCTCAAGGAAGGTTGATATGGACTCATGACTTTTGTCAGAAGAGGGAAACATCTAGCTCTTACCAGTAGAGGGCGTTGCTGATTCATCACAAATCACAGTTCCATTTGTACATTGGCTAAAGTAAACAAATTTAAGTTAATCTATGAACCCAAACTTCTTCCAGAAGGTTGTTTTATATTTCAAAAACAATCTAATATGCAGAAATATATCAAATATATACAAAAATGTTATTCCCCCCCCCCCACAGAATTTTTTTACAACTAAACTGTTGGCTTAACTTTGATTTGAACACAGCAATGCAGTTCAGCATATTTCTAACAAAATATGTGGGGCACCAGAAAAGGCATGAGTGATAGAAAGCAAAACTTCTTGTCTTTCCCCAAGTAATTTCAGTCTAGTAGGTAAAGATGACAAACAAGTAAGCAATTTATGCAGTGTGACACAAGCAACATAAAAATATGTTTAGGACAAAATTAAAACAGAAAAATGTTTTAAAACGTACTGGCAATTGACACTCAGGCACTTAAGAAAGGTAAAGCCTGAATGGTTTTGAAAAGTGAAAGATGGCTATGATACGGATAAAGGAAGAAGGTAGTAAGACAACAGACACACACAAAGTTGTGGGGTTGAACAACAGCCCAGGTAACAGCTTGCAAAGCAGAAGTGACAGAAGATGAGGATGACAAAGAAAGGCAGACTACTAAGATGCTAAGATGTTTTCCCTGAGGTAACCCGCTAAAGACCTTACACAGAGTAGTACGGCTTGAGTTCTAGAAAAATCATTCTGGCTCAGTGCTAAGATAAGATTCACATCCTCCTTGCAATGTAGGTCCAAAAGCCAGGGCAATAAGTGATCTAAGTGAAATGTCAGAAGAGAGAAAGACAACTACCAATAGTGCTAGTTATATGTAAAATATATAGAAAACAAAGGGTCAGATAAAGTAAAACTTAGCAACTCATCTTTAAAAACTGACTAAAGAACAGAGGAATCCAACATGGCCAGGAGAGAGGCAAGAACACAGAGGGTAGGGAACACAATGACTGTGGTGGTGGGCTCTGGGTGTTTCAATGGTGGGTACACTATGGTAACAACACCTAACGGAGGCATGGGGTGTGTGTGTGAATATTTCCAAAACATATACAATAATATAAACCAATATGCCTGAATAATTTTTTGAAAAAAAATTAATCTGGAATCACTTAAGAAAATAAAAGGAAACAATGTAGCAGTCCTTAATAATCCCAATATATATAATTTTTCCTTCAGCTTTGTACTAAATCATGTGCTTCACATGTGAGCCCTGATGAAGAAGTTGACTATAAAGTAAGAATAACATGAAACACGTTCTTGTACATCAAGTAACACTAGGGGACACTCAGGTGAGACTCACTTGCACTGTGAATGGCAGAGAGAAATGGTGACAGATCACATGTCACAAATTCAGTTCCTTCCATTCATCCTCATTTTGGGAAACAGGTTTTTTGGGAAGAAGGTCAAGGAGGTTGCTAAACATTAGACTTTTTTTCCTCACTAAGGAGTTATGGTTTCTGTTTTTGTCAAGTTTACATGCATAAATTCAAAATTTTATTCAAGAAGTCTAGGACACTGGTGAAATGAAAGATTAGTGGGGGAAAGAACAGGCAGAAAAGCCCAAGGAAAGAAAATGAGAAATACTGCTAAAGCAGTCACGATGGCATGAGAGGGTTTCAACTCTATCTAGAAAGTAAAATTCATTGGAGGTTTTATTGGGTAAGAGTGTTAGGGAGAAAGGAATCAAAAATGCTTCCCAGGTTTCTGGCTTGAGTAACTGTGACTAGGAGCACGAAGTCCTAGAGAAAGAGCTAAGAACCGGTTGCCACTGCATTTTGATTGGGGGGTTGGAGGGGAAATTGAGGTCTTGATAAATGTAAATTCAGCATAAACAATATTCTACTCTGCATATAAAATATGCTTCAGCGACAGGTAGACCGTAAAGCAAGCACTAAACAGTCAGATTGGCTGGCATTCAATTGCAGCTTTATGACTGATTTGCTTAACTGTGCCTCATTTTCCTCACCTAAAAACCTGGGAATATAGCAACAGTACTGATCTTTTAAGGTTTCGCTAATGAGTACATTTTTTTATAACAGATATGAAACACTTAAAATCATACCAGGAACAAAAAGTGTATAATAATTGTTAAATTTATCATTATTGTTATTATCATATTGTTACTATTCTGTACTATTATTATCTACAAGCACTTATGGTGCAACTATAAGAGGGAGTTAGAAGTTGGATACAGATCAAAGTGGACTCTTGTATGGACTTGTCTGCATTTTTAACAGACAGGTTTCAACCTGAGAGAGTGTTGTGCTCTAAATGTTATCTCACTCAGATTCAAGCAGCTAGGGAGGCAGTATACAGTGACTCCAGCATGTGATGTGGTTAAATCCATTTTGCATTTGTTGGATTTGAGCCAGTCAATGGACCACAAAGCTGAAAAACTCTTTAGTATTTTAGAGCATCTTAACACCAATCTCACCCTTAGCTTCTATTTAAGAACCAAATGATCAAAGTACTTCACTGCATCTTTCATTCATAACTCTCTCCTGCAGTTATGAATACAAAACTTAGATACCCATGTTGAAATGTAACATACAGATGGCTTAGAAATTTATGTCATTTGCACTATTTAACCACAGAAATCATATTTTCCTTTATGGTTTGGTTTAGAAATTTAAAAAATTATTTTTCAAGTACAATCACCATCACTAAAATCTACCATAAGCCTGAGGGCGTGGGGATGAGTTCTCCGGGTTGATAAACACTGCCCCTGTAATGACAGCGGCAGTGAAATCTACAAAGAAAAAAAAAGCTTAAATTAATAAAATAGGATATGTATTTAAACACCAAAATTCAAGCTAATCCTATATTCTCTATCAGTTTATAAGTTTAAAGCACACTCTAAAGTTGACAACATTCTGTGAGGTTGCATGTAGCTTTGTTTTACAAGTGGCAGACACATAACGTATACATAACCCTTAAATATGTCAAAAGTATCCTGTGTGAGAGCTGAGATTTCTGAGTGCCGACTGGCATTACAATTCTGCTCTAAATTTTTGCCACATGAAACAAACCTGCTATTAATTTTCATACAGTTCCAAACAAGTGTAAATAAACTCCAGGACTTAACCATCAGAGTCCTTCCATTTTTTGCAGCTATTTAAGGACATGTTTTAAAATATATGGGTAAAAAATTAAGAAATCTTAAAGAAATAAGCATGAGTACATCAGCATATATATATTTAAATTTATATACACACACACTTGTTTCATTGACAAAAATGACTGTTCAGTGGTTGATAAAATTTATAACTTCTTTTTCTGTTAAATGATGCTGAGTCAAATAAGAGAGATAGACAGAAGACAGAAAAGCTTAGACTTACAAAAGAAAAAACATAAAAGCTGGATGCTCTGAACTTCCGTGTGACTTACATGGGCACACAGAAATTAAGTGTGTCTTCATAGTATTTGCCTTCAGGACAGTTGCAGCCTTCAGCGCAGTCATCATCACACTGCTCAGGGGAAGAGAGTGATGTGCAGGAGCGAAGACAAAATGAGGAGCAGTGGTGGTAGAGCATGCCCTTCTGGCACACCACACCTACAGACAAAAGAGATTTTGTTGAGCTTTCCATGAGTTTTCCATGATAGAAGCAATTTTATAGAAGCTATGCAATAGAGCTATGATAGATATAAACCATGTGGTAAAATGTATCTTACATTAACAAATCTATACTATTACAGAATCTTATTCCCAAAATAAATGTAAAAATTGGGCAATTCCATACCTCAGGAGAGGTTTATGGAAGTAACTGTCATTCCACAACATTCTGCAGTAGCCCATAAATATTTAAGATGTAGATGTTTTATACCTCCAGGTAAAATCCTGTCCCCGATTTTAAATCCATTTACAATTATACAGTTATTGTATGAAGTCATCTTCATTGTGGCATTATTTAAACCTAAATTAATCATTAGTCTTCTATCATGCTTTTACTTCAAACTTTTCCAATTACTCTTTTGACCAAATTAAACTGATTATAGCAGGTTAACTAATATCTGAAAACATACTCACACAAACACTTAGATGATGCTGGATAAAACATAATGGAAATTGTGTTTAATGTATATTTGAAAGTGAAAAGTAATTATCCTCAGGTGCTAGAAGTAGAGAGAAATAACATCCAAAGCTTTTAATAATGGAAGAGAGGATGACTAGACCCCAGTAGTCTTAGACCTTATATTTAACTTATTTGGGAATGAAAAATGAAAGTTGGTCCTTCATACAGCAAGAAATTGGGAGTCCTAGAACTTAGACCCTCAAAAACTTCCATTCTCATTGAACAGCAAACTTTTGCTTATGTAAAGGTTCAAATGGCAAACAGTTTCAACTTTGTAACACATCTAATCTGTCACATCCAATTCTGTCCTTGAGCTCAAAAACAGCCACCGATGAGATATAAACAAATGGACGATAAGCTTTACTTTCAAAAACTTTGAAAGCCCCCGGGTACAGTTCGCCAACTCTAGGATTAGAAAAAATATGCTCATTGTACAGGAAGATGCTAGGAAAACTACTCAAATTTTGTGCACTCTGTGATGAGAAAAACTCTTATCTGTAAAATCAAAAACCCAGTATATATCTGGAATTTGGATTCATATTACTCTTATGTTTATATTATTTTTTTGTCTTAGAACATCAGTGCTGAGAAAATAACAACAAAAGTGACTAGTAATATGCCTGGAGTGAAATTGGGAACAGAAATGTATTGGGTGATGAACCCAAAATTCAGGTCACTGAAGGTTCTGATAGTGTAGGAGAATACCCTATAATGATTAGTTCATTAAAAATAAAATTATAGCATACATAAAGAAAAGAAACAATCCATGATAACTAAGAACAATAGATATCATAACCATGAAGCTCCAAGAATGCAAGATAATAGTTATCTGTTGTGTAACTGATTTATTGAACAAGAATGTTTTTCAGTACTTTCCAATATTTATATAAACATTTCCATATGAATTTTTCAAATTATTTCTGTTGCATACTTCAAACCACATAGTATAATAACCTTGTTTATAACAAAAAGAGCCATTTAATGATCTTATCAGACATGGTTCCCATTTCAAGATATGACACATTTCATTTTTTATGCTTTCATTTTAAAATTAAACTTCAAATAACCAGTTATATTGGCCTTTCATTAAAAAGTAAAAGTAGTAATTACAAGTGTAAAAATATCTTGTGCAATCTGATTATTTTTATTGGTACATGAACATCATACTTACCACAGAATGAAATCTGAGCTCTAAAATCAATCGGCACACCACGCTGGCCACAGAGGTAGGCATAGTGGGCAAGAGCATTGCATAGGCAGGCACTTCCACACTTACAAGCATCATGGCGGCATAACTGATAATATAGTCCAGGACTAACATAGAAGTGGCAGGGAGCAAAGAGCTCTTGGTGGATGACATCACAGTGTGCTGCATACCCAACTGAGAGACAACAAACCCATTGGCACATCATTTACAGGCCCAGCTCTCCCCATAAAGGAGCATGTTGCAGAAATTTCCAAACATTACTTTCTAAGAAATATACTGCATATATATTATTTTCAAAAAGATGGTTAATATTTCCAACTTACACAAATTTTTCTGATTTGGTTTATTTGGGGGAATAGTGGTAACAATACCTATTCAGTATTCAATGTCTTTACGCAAAAGAAAGAATGTCATCTCTGAATGACATGAGTTAATAAGAAGCATTGATAGAAGCAGTGGCCCCAATCAGCCCATTGTCTGAGGATCATCTAGCTATTCTGTGAAGAAGAAATAATGAGTATTGGTAGGCTACCTACAGATATCCACACCCAATAAAAGTGGTGCCAGACTGTGGATATTAGACAACTGCTAGGAGCACACAATTATTCAACTCACCTAAACATCTCATTCCCACAGAGTCTCTGAGGTAAGTGGTAATATGGCAGATGCTATGTAGTCACTGAATATAACATCTGGACAAGGCACAATGCACAGATCACAATGTCTGGCAAATATTAGTATCTCAATAATATTTGATGAGTAAGTCTCTGAATGCATGAATAAATGAAGAATGAATATAACTTGTGAATATTTGTAAATCAGCCACATAATACTCATCATACACTAAAGGCTATAAAACTATTTGGGGATGTCTGTATTCTTGAAATTTCTTGATGTTTTTCTTGATGACCAATAAAATCCTTTATGAGAGTAACTAAGTTTGACAAAATAATCTGGATCACACCTTTCTGAGAAAGGCTAAGTTTGTCTCTCCTTGACAGAGCAGATCTAGTTTACACTGATTTTCTCATAGACAAAAATGAAACAATCTTTGAGTTGTTGTCTTTTAGAGACTAAATGAACTGCTGGAGAGCAGAATTTCTCACCACTAGGGAATTATACTGAATTTACTTTCTTGAGTATTTTAAATATATTTATTATTGGTAAAGAGACATGTAGTAACTCTGGTTATTATATTTTTGCCTTATAATGCACATGTATATGAAAACAAACCACTTAGATCCTAACAGTGTGTGACGTTTGTCCCAGACTGAAGCCTCAGGTGAATCCACCCACCTCTTAGTCAATGAAACATGACTCACTTCTGTGTCTATTTTAGTGCAGCCTATGCTGGTCTTTGAAGTCCAGAGCTGTTCTTTTCACCCCCAACCTATGAATGTGAGTATAGTGTCCCTCAGGTAAATTGTTAGGTGGTCCTCTCTGATGCAAAGCAAGGAATCTCTTCTGGGGTCTTAGCTGGGCCTCTTTTGATTCAGCACTTTTAATCTAACTTCCATTTCACAACATTGCCTCCATTCTGTCCTGAACTCATTACTAGTATTTCTACTCCTTTTTCTTCAATAAGTCTTAGTTTGTTTTTATAATGTTTTCAGTTCCTTCACTGATATTGTAACAATATCATTTTTTAACAGTAAATTTTGAGTAGCATCTACTGATAAATTCAGTCTCCTGTTGGCTCTTTTTAAATTATCTGTGATACAAAGAGGTATATGAACTCCTAATAGCCAAGTTATGGACTCAGCCATAGCTCAACTTGGATGACCAAGTACCCAAGAATATGAGTGAATTAAAAAGATATGATATATATATATACACACAGTGGAACATTACTTGTTATAAAAAAAGTGAGATTTTGTCATTTGCAACAACATGGATAAAAAAGGAGAAAAGGGGAGGATAATGCTGATTCAAAGTAAGTCAGAAGAAAGGTAAATACTGAATGATTTCATTCATGTGTGAACAAAGCAAAAGAACAGGCAAAACAATCTTGTAACATCTGACTGCAAGACCAAAAAGGGAGGCAGGAGGAGTGTGAGCAAAGGAGGGGGAAATCTGTGAACTATGACAGAAATTATTGGTTCTTTGGTGGTGGCTTTGTGCCTTTGGTACTTTGTGTCAAAATACCTTTGTGCAGATGTGAATTTATTACTCTAAAATAGTGTTGGAAATCAATTTACCTCAATAAAAATAATTTTTAAAGATAAATATTGAATCATGGATACCAAGAGACTTTAATCTAGTTTTTATTACAGATAAAAGAAATGATCACCAAAGAGTTAACAATTTTCTTAACAGTCTTAGCAATTTTCTTCTTAAATTTGGAAGCTGCTTACACAAAAAGTACTATAACGTTATCTTGTATTCTTTTCTATACATTTAAACTATAATAATAAAGGCTAAATGAAAAAAAAAGCCAATCCTCTACAATTGCTACAATATCTAAAAATTTTACTAGCTCCTCATGGATGTTCAGCCTGTATTGATAATGTATAATTTGTATGACTTAAAATGAAGCAATTAGAGAAACAAATTGAAATAAAATTAAAATTATAAAAATGTCTATTTAAAGCAGTATTTTTCATAAAATATATTATAAAACAAAATAATATCTCCTTTTATAGAACAGCAAAATAGCCTTTTAAAGAGTTTGCTGTGATTTTAGTTAAAAAAAAAAGCAAAACATGATGGAAAATTATTAGGGTTTTGATGGTAGGCTTGGTGTGAAACATGCACTGGTAGAAATTTAAACTTATACTCCTAAAACAAATGCAGTGATAAAAACCAGTTTTACTTCAATGGACATGAAAAAAAATATGGCCAAAAATCCTTGGCTTGTGAAATACACTGTCATGGCAAATGCAGCCCTGGAGAATGAACATGTCAAACTGTTGCCATCTTGATGACACAAACTTCCTTGTACCACCGGCATCCTGCTTATAAAGATGTGATAAGTTCTTTAGTGCAAACTCATACTGTGATGGTAATAAACACGAGACTCTTCTAAACTATCACAGATGGAATTAAAATGCAATATCCCAATATTACAACAGCACTGTTAGGGTATTCCCAAAGATTTTTCATTAGCACTTAAAGAATTTTAAATCTCCAAAATGCTAGTCCACCTTTGGAGAGAAAGGATTGCCAGATGTACCTCCATGCAAATACAGGTCATTTTCTGAATTTTTTTTAAAACTGAGGTTACATAAAGAGATGTAATTTAAATAAAAATGCAAAAAGAATGGCACAAGTGCTGTTCATAATGAAGAGACTGCGAATGAGAATTTAAAATGACTAGCTTTACAAGTTTAATGTAACGACAAATATTATTGTCATATAAAATTACATGATAGAGAATGTTTCCAGAAGTTTATGCAGAAAGGAAAACTTACTGTTTTGCTGATTAATATTACAGGGATCCACCATAGGAACATGAACAGGGGCAAAACAAGTGGAGGAAACTCTCCATGCATTTGCATGAAGTTGTGGGGTACCTTCTATCATGCCTGATGGAGAACTGGAAGGCAAAACAAAACTGGATGAAGGATTGGAAAGCACATATAATACTCATTTTAATCTGCCCCACCCATTTCATTTCATACTCTTCAAATATTGAAAAAAAGAAAATACCTTTGTTTTAACTTTCTAAGTGTTCTGGGCTTAAAATAGTCTTTTGCTTTTTAATATGCATGGTTATAGCTTCCTGCTACTAATACTTGAAAAATGTGACATATTGTGGACATGCATGGTCCTTTGTTTTTTGTTTATTGTATTTTGTATGGTCCTTTGTTTTTTGTATTTTTGTATTTGTTTTTGGGCATAGTCTTATTTAATTATCATCTCAGTCTTGTGAAAAAAAATCACTATCCCTATTTTATAAAGACACGAAGAAGTGCAGAGAAATGTCAAAGTTCACAAAACTGGCTAAGTATCTGAGACAACATTCAAACCCAGTAAACACAGATTTAACTAAACATAAGTATGAATATGGCTTTAGAACAAGGAAAGAGGTAGTTGTATATAGCTTACACATTTCCAAAATCCCAAATACTATATAATTTGTGATTCTATGTTTTTATTTCTAGTATGAAACCTAAAATGTTGAGGATGTATCATTGTGAAATTGCACATGCAAATGAAATGAAAATATAGAGAAATACTATAAAAGATCCTTCATCTGAGAGTATGCACTTCTTCAGTTTCCTCAACAACAACAACAACAAAATGGAAGAGAAACATCTATCCTTCCAAACCAGGGAACCATAACAAGAATCTACCTTTTCAAACTGAAGCTTATAAACAACAATAATTAAGGATCAAAATTAAATGTCACCTCTAACAACCATCAAGATTTTTTAATTCATCAATCAATATTTTGGCAATCTCTATTGTTCACTGTGCCTACTTTGAAAATCAGGTTTGGGACTGGTCACCTTTAAGAAGTTTTTAACCATAAATCTGTGGCTTACAGCATAGGAAGGGAAGGGAGGAGGGGGTCCAAACAGGGTAGGGAAAAGTACAAACAACTGTGGTAATGTATCACAATTGCTATGGCTGTGGGAGATGTAAGGGGATTACAACTAAGGGATAAATGAAATACTATCCAAAAATTAACAAAGATGTGAGAAAATAGCTACTTTTTTGAAAAGTAAATGTAAGATATAAGAAAATAATTCAATTTTTAAAATTAAAAAATAAATTTTTAGATATAAAATTTTTATTTTAAAAAACAGAAGCTTTTGTCAGCTAAATTTAACTAACATAAGCCTGAACTATGTTAATTATTACAACATGGACAACTAATAGAATGGGCTTTACTTCAGCTATTTATTCTGCCCTAATAATTTGATTACTTTGGGTTTAGTTATCTCAGTCACCATTGAAACTATGGAATTTCTCACCACAATGATTGAGAAAGGAGGAAATAAGGGAACACATAAGTCTTTCCACACTGCCCATTATTTGTCCTCCCCTTTCCTTTCTGCTTGCATTTTCTATCCTCTAGAACTATAAGCAGCTAATCTAGTGTCTCAATGTGCTCAAATGAAAATACTGGGGCACAAAGATACTGCATGATTGGCATTTGCTGTCTTCATTCTTTCTTTCCTTCCCTCTTCACCCTTCCAAAGGACAAGAAGGTGATGGGTGTAATCAGAATTCTCAAGAGACAGTGACTCTGGCTGGCTCTCATTTCATTTAGTTCACTTAAAAAAATGAGAGCTAAAATGTAGACCCAGTTAATTATTGTCTTTCATTTCATAAAATTACCTTCCTGTGCAACAGAGTAAGTTTACTATAAAAAGGCACAAGAAAATTTTCAAATAATTAATAATTTCCTCTAATATACTTGAGATTCGCATTTAACCTTTGTGAAATAAAAGAATTTTAATTGCTTATGCTGGAAAGCTAAACAATGTTTAGAAAGTTATCTCTGACTCTGAAATATCTTTCACTGTTGTCATGCCTGAGTGTTTATACATGGAGAAGACTGGTGCCTTAGAAAGAGGCAGACAGATCTACCATCTGTTAAACATTGACTGCTAACCTATTGTGAAAAACCAGGAAAGAAAGAAGGCTTAACCTCTCTTCTGAACATCTTACCCAACCCCCTAATACAGTTTCTGTTTCACAAATGTGATAAAGATAGTGATACTCTGACCTACAGATAAATGAAGCAAATGGAAAAAAAAACATATAAAAATATTGAGTCCAATAGGACACAAGATATAAAAATTCCATCTCTTTCAATTTGACTGTTATTGCAAGTAAAGTTCCTTGCTACTCCCTAATAATGGAAGAATGGAAAACATGACCCTTATTCTTAAAATCCTTGAGGTTTTCACTAGAAGCCATACAGATAAACAATGGAATTTCATAGCCAATGCAAAGTTAGCATTAACTTTATTAGGGTGATATGAATTCATTTTTTTGAAACAAATAATGTCTGAATTGGTTTGAACAATAAATAGGAACTTACGAGAAAGATTAGAAGAGAGACAAACTCCAAGCAGGAAAAAGAGTATAACATACGTGTTTTAATTTTTTGGAAGAATGGCTTCAAAAGTTTCCCTGGTTACACAAACCAAAATGTCCTGGCCAGAATCACAGTTCAATACTTAATTTGAAATGACCTCATCATTTTATATAGATCACTGCCTTGCCTTGCACTGAGCATTTAAGAAACTAAGTGTTTCTTAAAGGTTGTTGTTCCTTTCTCATCTGTAATACAAGCTCCTTGAGGACTGGAACCAACTCATTCTGCTTAATACCTTCACAGCACTTATAACAAGTGATGAAAGCATTTACACTAAATTATACACTATTAATACACATGTAGGTGAAAGTGCTATGCCAATACAGGGGTACAAATATATGCATTGCTTTTCTTCCAACAGAACACCAATATATCACAAAAATCTAATGAACTTGGATACCAGAATGTTTTATGGGAATTATTCATATGAAATACTATCAATATTTTCAGAGTAATTTATTATCATTAATAGCAAAAAAAAAAAAGATTTTTTTCTATGAGCAGTGAGTTTTCAAAAATAAAATACTGCTAAGCTTGGTCAATGTAAAGGAGAGATTAATGGGTAGCCGGGAATCCACAAGCTCTGAGTCATGAAACCTAAACTAAAAGTCCAACTACATTACAATGTGAACTAAGCAATCAGGATCTATTTATTGCTACCTTAAGGCCTCAGTTAGTTTCCTTATATACAATACAGAGACACTAACCAGAGGATTGTTATGAGATTTAAATATGATGATTCATGGAACAGTCTTAAAACAGTGATGACTATACTATTGCTAAAGTAAACATTTTTAATTTTTTTACATTTTATTTTATTTTCTGTGTATACATATATATGTACATATATATAAATATATTATATAAATAAATATATAATAAATATATTATATATAATATATAATAAATATATAAATAAATATATGTTATATATATATATATAAAACATCATTGTCTACCCTGAGGTTCTCCCATCACCTTGTCACCCATGAATCATCTTTATCTCTTATGCCTTCCCCCTCCTCCACTCTTGAAAAAGTGAATATTTTTAATGAAAGAACTTATATTCTCTAAATTTGCCATTAAATCATGTTAGCTAGAAATCATGTTATCTAGAAATCATACTTACAGAAAATCATCTCTTATGTTCCCATTAAAAGTGCCACACAGACCTAATGTTCTTCTTTTCCACGCACTAGTAAGCTGAATATAAATCCTTTCCCCATCTATAGCAAACAGAACCTTTAAGCCAAATGTGGTTTTCAGAAGAATAAATAAGGATGACAGAGTTTGGATTTCAACAAGTCCTGCAAGTAGAAAAATATACAAGTTAGTTTTGTGATTCATGCTGTGAAATGCTAGGATGACATGCAGATTCTTCTGAAAGAATGGACATGGGAAAAACAAGTTCACAGTTTCTGCCCCTGTACTCCAGGACTGACATTTGCCAACTTTCTATCTGCCTTCTTTTCTCCCATTTTCCTTTTGTCCCTCCTTTCTGGGTTTTCAGCAGTTTAATACATTGTCAGGTCAATACACAATTTCAGATGATAAGCATCTTCGAATGAGGTCAATAAATGGCAATGCTTAGACATTTGAAATATTTGTTTGGTTGGTTGGTTTCAGGCAGGCTGGGGTTTTTTCTTAATTTGGATGCTATATTTGTACTCTTCCATACATGCACAAGTTCCACTTACCCTCCACCAAACTAACTATGACAATACCCCATCAGTTTTCCTCTCTCATCCCTACATCCCTATCTTTTCCCTTTGGTTGTCATTAAATTTTCTCATTAAATCCAAGATTTATTCCTGCTATATTTTGCCTGGTATGGTTGTGGTTATTTCTATTCCACAGATGAGTGAAATCATCTTTCACTTTCAGACTTATTTCACTTAATATAATCACCTGGAGGTCCTTCCAAAAGCCAATGCTTCACCTTTTTAACAGCTGTGTTGTATTCCATGATAATCAAAATACAGTCTCTCTAAATATTTTTGTGTGTATAAATTTTCCCAAAATTTATCATAATTTAGTATGCAAGTAGTATTGTCCTCAAGAATTCCCCAATCCCTTGAAATTGTTAGCAAAAAAAACACAAAAAACAACAACAAAAAACACTCAAATTGTTAGCAAAAAAATAAATAAATAAATAAAATACTCAAGCACCATCTTGTGAGATAAACTTAAAGACTATAATGTTTCCAAAATTAAACGCAAAAACTTATGCCACCAAGGAATAACTCATTGCTCCTAAATCTCTATCATGATTTCTGCCATCAATTTGATCATTAAACCCATAAATCTTGAGACTCCTTCCTTGGTCATTTCATCATTCCCCCAAACCACATCAATCCAATCAATTGCCAATTGCAGGATACTTTTTTTCCTAAACAATTTTTAATCTGCCATCTTTTGTCATTTCTACTGTGATTGCCTTAAGTCAAATCTTTCTCATCCCTATTTTAGTAACATCCTGATGACTCTTCATATTGTTTGTCTAACATCTCTCAAAACCAATTCCACACTATTGCCATGGTAGTCTACCAAAAATGAGAACAAAGAGAGAAACTATAACAATATTCCTATTAAAACTTCTCATCTTTATTTGGTTTAACTATATGAATGTAATCTTTGTACAAAACTGATCAATTAATTATCATTCCACATTTAATTTTTGTCAAGTTCCGTTCCCTTAGCATCACACTGAGTAGCATAACAATGTAATCTGTAATAAAAATCAAAACTCTTCTGAAAGTAAAAGTGTTATTAATAACTGTTTCAAACCACAGACATGAACAATGCCTATCCCAGGAAAACCACAATGTGTGAAGCATGATATATAAGACCTTTCCCACTCTCCCCCCTACCTACTTCCCTCTTCTGATCTCTGGACATTCTCTACTTACTCTCTTTATGCTGTAGCAGTGTTAGACATACCACATAGTCTTATACTTCCTTGCTTTGTGTGGGGCACCTTCCCCATCTCCTTCATGCTTTTCCCACATTTTAAACACTTAATGAAACATTATTTCCTTCAGAAATTTTTCCTGACTACATCTTCATACCTTTCTCCAGGACTGAGTAAGCTATACTCATTTGGAACCCAAACTTCTGTGCAATCTTTGACTTACTCATCGTTTTATCATGCATAACTGTTAGCTTACATCCTACCCTTCCAAGTTCTGAGGTACTTGAGGTAAATAATAGGTCCTGTAAATGTCTTCACCTTTCTGAAGAACTGACAACACATGCACTCAAAAAACAAGAGATGTGATTGCAAAACTAAGGCAATCAAAAGGGAAGAATAACAATTTAGGAGTAGAGAAAGGCACTCATGGTGGTCACAGTATAAAAACATACACCTGCATAAGTTTTAATCTATAAGTCTATAACCCTAAAAACAGATACAATTATGAAAACCAACTTACCTCAAAAACAATTAGAAAAAGTATTTTTTTAAAGATTCAAAAAACAAACCTAAAAAATGTTAATCAAAACAGCCTTCCATTAAGTTGTGTTATTCTTGACTTAATGCAAGGAACATTTACTATAGGATTTGCTTCTTACCATTCAGGTTGAAGCCATGGTTCGGACTGGTGAGGATTTGTCCTCCCCTGCTAAGGGTCACTTGTTTGTTAAAATCATCTTGCAGAATTAAAGTTATAGACTGAAGGCAGACCAAGCCAAGATTCTGCATAAAAAGCAAAATATCAGTTAAAGTTGAAAAATAAAATGAACATTCCTCTGTTCATTTTGAAATGTTGCTCTTACCTGTTCACAGGGAGCTTTCTGTAGAGTTATTGTGAATTTATCTTTTCCAGATCCTTTTACTAGGATGTACTGGCACATTCCGATGAAAGAATAATGTCGACCATCAAAAGTTGTAAAATGAGAATCACCCACAACAGAGCATTGAACTACCAATAAAAGTTGATATAGAGAAGAACAATGAGGAGAGAGAAACTATGTTAATTCTTACAAATGGGATGTCAAACCAAGCTAAATATTCTTGCATTGAAAAGAACAGTTAAAGTTTTTTAAATATATTAATTTAATGAACTTACTAAATTATTGTTCAGTGTAATATAAAACATATTAAACAGTAGCTCTTCCACATATTTTTGTTTTGTCATATCCATACTATATTTTAAAAAATTACCAAAGTAATCATTTATATTCTGAACATCATTTATCCATCAATTTCCCATTTATCCCCTAGACACCTGGATTTACAGGTTATTCTATTTCTTGGAAGAGATGTGTTCATGAAAATCAATGCTATCTTTCTTTCTAATTTAAAGAAATTGAAATATCTTCTTTAAAAAGATTTCAGCAGATTACCTGGACAGTCATGCTCAGTGCAGTTCCAAACACCACCAACACACACACTAAATGAAATTATAAGAATATTAGTTTACTAGTATAGAGAAACTTTATTAACGCTTGCATCAAAACACATCACATTTATAGAAGACTATTATTTGAAAAAACTAACTCTTTGAAAGTTTGAATACATGATAAATTTTTGCTGATCAGCACCTAAATTATTAACTGTGTGTCATCCTTAAAAATCACTAACAGTGATACAAAGGGAAAACACAACAGTTAAGAATAAATATACAAAGCAAGACAAGAACTTCTGTTTTTATGTCCTTATTTCATTGAAAAAAAGTCACAGGTAAAAGTCTTTACCCATTACCCATTTCACTAGAGAAATTAACGTAAGATTAATAAGTAACTTGCCGGGCATGGAGGTACATGCCTGAAAGTGGCAGCATAGGAAGCCATGGGCCTAGCCAGGGATCACGGTTTGAGTCCCTCCAGGAGCATATAGCAAGACCTAGTTCCAAAAAAATACAGTGCGTGGTGATGCATGCCTGTAATCCCAGCTACCTGGGAAGCTGAGGCTGGGGATTGCTTGAGTATGTGGTACCCTGGGCAACTTGAGCCTGTGATTCCACAGGCAAAAATAGCGAGACCTAATCTCAAAAAAAAAAAATTAATAAGTAACTTATCTACTTCATATTTTAAAAGTTGACTTTGAGAATCAACAGACATTTAAGAAAAGATGTCCATTTACATAAGATAAGTTTTATTGTCTACCATTAACAGCATATGGGTTTTGGAGAAGAGAAGTGGAGTGTCTAGGAAGCAGGCACTCAAATCAATATGTAAAAACAAAATAGTTACCGTTTATATTTCACTTACATATGCTGTCACCAAAGAAAAAAGAGCCTGATGATATTTAGACTAAAAATGTTTCTTTTGAATACTACTCATGTTTGCCTATAATAATTGTAATTAATTTAATAAGAGATTCTACATATTACTAATCATAGCCAAGACTGACAATATGGAACATTATATTTTAAAGTTCTCAGTTGAGAATGTCAGGAGGACTACCAAGTTCTAATGGTTAAGTAATGGGCAAATTAGTGATTAGGAACAATAAGAAAAGGCAAGACTCAACATGATGATTCACACTTTATAAAAGTGAGAATTCTGTCATGAAAGAAAATGTAAATATAAGTACCCAATCCAGGTACCTATATAAACTTGAAATAAAATGCAGTGTCCTAGAAATTTTGGAAGCAAATTTGTAATAAGCATATTCCTTTAAACATATGTCATGGTAAAGTTGTCAGCTATCCAGGTACTCAGAAATAATTCGATGCACACTGATCACCTACCATTCAGTACATTCTTGTTCAATTTTTGAACCAACTGAATAAGCCAATCCATGGAAATTACATGGGCAATTTTCCAAGGAAATGCAAGTCCCATTTTCCATTATGAGGCCTATTTAAAAAAAAAAATATATATATATATCCAAACATCAAAAGAAATAATAAAGTTACTATATGAATGCAATAATTCAGCCAATTATTATTAAACAATTAAGCTACAAGAAATACAAATTGAACTTATTTTCACATTTCTTATCAACAACTTGGCTGTTTCAAAAAGTAGCTATCACATAAGGGTCTGGTCCAGTGATTTCTCAAGTTTTTTATTCTAAAATTTGGTATCAGCAACTGAAGGTTCACCATACAGAAGAAAAATAATGAGTTAGTATTTCTTTGCTTTTGAGGGGAGAAGAGCTGGAAAAGGGAAAGTGTATATATATATATATAATATATAATATATATAATATATAATATATATATAATGATTTAATCTCTATTCATCCTAAAATGAAAGATTTTCACACCATGGTTACAGAGATTAAAAAAAAAAAAGGCCACAGAATAGTACTCAAAGAGCGAGAAGAGCAGAACTGTAGAACTGCATTATTTTCTCAAATGAGTAAGGGTGGTTGAGTCAAAATTAATCAACTGTGTTACTAAGCACATGGTTTCATTCAGCTGAGTTTCTGCAGAGAAAGATCTCCTAGGTGAAGGAAACATTGACCTATATTTTGGTACATGAATTATATCCTGGTGTAGACTCTTACTCTCATCCTTAACTAAAAACAAATGGTTCAAGTCTGGCACTGGTTCACCAATGATAATCTGGGTAACATTGACAGAACAATGAACTGAGATTCTCTGAGGCCTACAGTCTGGTTCCAAGTACTAAAATTACATGAGGACTAATATCTTGTACAACCAAAATGTTGCAGGCCTTTTTTTTCTTTTAACTTGCTTTCATCTTCCAAAAAAAAAAAAGAAACATAAAACTATTAATTTTTAAGTAATCAAGAGAAAAAATGCTGGAAATATCTACAGGCCTCTAGATTTCAAATTTCTTGCATATTTACAAAATAGTATCTTTTATAAATGAAAAGCAATCACTCTTTCTTAGTGACTAAAAGGACCGAATCCTACAAGGGTAAAAAGTCACAATCAGCCCAATGTCTTGGAAGAAACATTAAGAGATGAATCTCAGATCATTTCCGTGAAGGCAAGCATGCTTTCTTTCATGAAGCACTTACCATCTGGGCAATAACATCCATCTAGACAATGGAGATTGCTCCCAAGACATTGTTTCTCAAAAGTGCAGGTTGGTGGGCAACAGCTAATACAATCCCGGTGGACAAAGCTGTCATCACACTTATCCGCTGAAATGCACAGAGGAACTGTAAGTAAATGTACTCTCTTTCCAAAAAAAAATCACATTGGTTAGAAAAGTTTGAGAGTTCATTAGTGTTATTTCATCAATAAAATATGTTTAGTTTTGAGTATTAGCCTAAGACTTGAACACTAAGATAAACCTAAAATTTAACAAAACTACAAAAGGCTTGGAAATAAGAGCTCATACTGCATGCTGGAAAGTCATCTCTCCAGTCCTGAATAGGGTAGCCAGCATGGGAACAGGCTCTGGCATACTCAGTGGCTGCTCGACAATAGGTCTCATCATCATCAGTTCTAGAAAAAAAGTCACATAAGAAACATTAAAATAGATACATATACATATATGTTTTCTGTATATTATTAATATATGGGGAAGAGCCAGAATCACATGAGACATATTAACAAAAGCCACACCTTTGAGCTCTAGATCATCAAAAATGTAGATATGGTAAATATGTGAGTAGTAACTGAAGTCATCACGTACGTAACATATACAATAATGCATAAAGCACAAACACATGAGATCGCAGTTATAAAAACTTATATAGATTGTCTTAAAGGAAGTCTGTCAATAATTTTACCACTTTTGATCTGAGGGACTGTCTGTATGGATAAAGATTTGTATTTTACTTATATGATTTTCAGGATCCTTGTATGTCTTATTTTTTGCTCTTACAAAGCATCCCAGGCTTCTTAGACTTCAATAAAAAAAATTCTATTGCAACTAAACCATCAAACATGAAGTTTCTATCCAAGATACCTTGTTCTTTTTTTTGGCTACAGGTTGAAATAAAGTCAATACTAATCATTTGTGGCTCTTGAAAGATTGAAAAAATAGCCTTTAAGATGAAAAAAATATCTTAATTCTCTCAAGTTTAAATTTCTTTCAAGATTAAATTACTAAGGTAAGTTACTTTTAAAATCTTGCCGAGTAAATAATCTCTAATCATTTTCCTATAATCATCTTAGAAGCTCCCCAAACAAATGTAAAATGTCTGTCAGTTCCCAAAGCAGATTATAAAATAAGCAAGGTTTATAATAAGGTAATGGACTTGTTTTTTGACCTTACTCAAACTCAAAATTGAATAGTTAAATATCTAACAAGATAAAGACCTGAAGAATGTTGTATTTTGTGAACTTTAGCATTTTCAGTATCTATTGTTAAAGCCACTCATCTCAAATTGCACTTATCTTGTGCTACTGTAATTGGAGTCTTGCAGCTTATCTAGTCCAATTAACTGAGCTTTCAAAGGAAACAAGGACTAAGCACATTAACTTCAGAGCTCAAAAAAGATCCCAAATTTCCAAACAAGAAAGTCTCTGAAGAACAGGTAAACTAACAGTTGAATTCCTGGGAAGTCATTACGTTTATGATTTACCTTAAAATGTGTGGATCGCATCTACAATTGAGTGGTGTTGAAACTAAAGATAGTAACAGATGCTGGCTTTTCAATCCAATGAAATTAATTTTAAAATCGCTACCCCTATCCTGAAGTATGGATATTACTTTAGAAGCCTGTCAGGTGGTTATAAATGGCATTGCTCAAAAAGTCTCAACAAACAGGTAAGTAAGAAATTATCCCAATCTGCTGAGGGGGAAATAAGCTTATTTTTCCATATGGGATGTTAATTTTAACAGGGAAAATGAGCATAAAGAATACTTGCTTTTAAATCATACTCATCTCCTTGCTGTTAGTTTTAGCATTCACAGAAGTTAGTTTTAGCATTCACAGAAGGCATTTCAACCCATATCTCATCTCCTCTAAGAAGTCTTCATAGACACTCCTTCCGGATAAAGTAATTTATTCTCTACTCCCCATCTATAGCACTTTCAGTTAAAGCTTGGGCCAGTTCTGCGGACACATCTCTGTCTTGATATATAGTTTTCAGGACAGGCACAATGTCTGAATCTTTTCTGTTTCTCCAAAGTATAGCACAAACTCAGCTCAGAACAGATACTCAAAAAAATGTGTGTGAAATTTACTGTACTGTCATAACCCAGCCAGGAAAATAATTTGTGCTCCGGCTGATTTGCAATTCCATTTTCTTGGTACAGGATCTTTATGATGCAGCTACTTTTTGCAGGAAATGAAGAGAATTTCCTTTAGGGAAAAAACAATGTCAGTGAGTCTAATCCTGGGATAGTTGGTAAGTTATTGAGGCAGGCAAAAGGCTAACTCAGCTAAATTCTCACTTCCATTTTATCATGCCCACTTACTTGACTATCATGCCCTTCATTTGGTATTACAGATCAGCTGATTTCAGCTATTAAAAGGTGTTTCTCTAGGCTGCTATCATTTACTTTGGAGAAAATAATTTAAATTCAAAGCCAAAAAACAAGAAAATTTCAAAAGATAAAAATGCTAATTTCTCAAAGATGAAATCTCAGGTGAAGTGAATATGGTAGAAACTTCCTGTTACCCAGTTTTCTCATCTTCTCCGTAGTAGAAGCTCCAGTTCTTGTTGAATACATGGTCACCAAGTCTAAAGCAAAATATTCCAGTTGTATAATAACTGGAGTAATGTAAGTTCTATATAAAGTATGCATGAAACTTCTAGATCAAATCTTTTAAAATACTTCTTCTTACTTTTGTCTACATGAACATCATAAATTTGAGTGAGCTTTGACCATGAAATTTAGGCCATGTATAATGACATATTAATAATGTCACCAAATCATTGAAAAACTAATGGACTGATACGTGGTATGCATTCAGGACCACTTACTAGCTTGGATATTATATGAGAACTATAAACATTCAATTTGATTTAAGATACTGATATTTTGGCAGTTGAAACAGTCAAGCAATATTCTAACAAATAAATGGAGAGTTATTATGGATTTGCCAAATGGTACATCATCTGAGTGACTTAAGAAGTGAATGCTGAAGATAATAATGATAAATCAAGTGAAGAAACTGCTGGAGAATGTTCTAAGCTGAGTCACTGTGGAAGAACATTTCCTAACACCACATACATGTTTAGGTAAGTGATAAAGAGACTGAGTGAAAGAACAGAGATGTAATAATATGATGCTAAAAAAAATAAAACCAAATAAGAAACAGAATGTTGTATAACATAGAAAGTTTATAATACACAATATTTTAGGCAGAGAGGAAGCTCTTGCAAAGATCCTGCATTAGTGTAGAAATATCCAAGATTTTGACACTATACAACTAAATAAAGGTAGAACTACACTTTACTCAAAATTAAGAATTATCCCAAATAATCTTACTTCAATATTTGTATAAATTATGACATTCACTATTTTTGTCATAATATTTATTCAGCTAAAGCATTGGACTTAAAAATAATACAATTTCATACTACCTTGACCTTTCATCTTTGTTCTCACCTTCGATAAACTTTAACCACTTAACGTATCCTAGACACCATTTAAATGGCAATTTACTCAACCAAAATTAGTCTGGTCTTTCTTTTTATAATCAAATTATTTATTTATATATAAATTTCACATCTTTGTAATGCCCAGGGTTCACCCCCCCCACCATCCCTGACCATTCCCACTCTGCCCCACCCCCCAGTTGTGTACTTCAATTTGGTTGTTAGCTTGCTTTTACTTTTTTTCATGACTTTTTGTTTATCTTCCCCATGTCCCATTTTTTTGACTCATTTATCTTTTTGACTCATTTCTGCTAATATGATATCTTCTAGGTACATCCATGTTACCATAAATTCATCTAAATTGTCATTTTTAATTGATAAGTAATATTCCATTGTGTATATACCACATATTTTTCATCCTTTTGTCTGTTTTGGGACATTTAGGTTGTTTCCATGTCCTTGAAATTATAAATAGTGCTGCAATAAACATCCAGGCACAGGTGTCCCTTTGTACCAATATTGAGGTCTCCTTTGGGTAGATTCCCAAAAGAGCAATTGCTGGGTCAAATGGTAGTTCCATTTTCATTAGTTTGAGGGTTCTCTACACTGATTTCCATAGTGGCTGGACCAGTTCACATTCCCACAAGCAGTGTAAGAGTGTTCCTTTCTCTCCACGTCCCTGCCAGCACTTGTTGTTGCCTGTTTTATGGATGTGGGCCATTCTTACTGGTGTAAGGTTATATCTCATTGTGGTCTTGATTTGCATTTTCCTGGTTGCTAGTGATGTTGAGCAGTTTTTCATGTGCCTGGTGGCCATTTGTATTTCTGGAAATAACACCTACTCTACTAAAACTCTCCCAAAAAATCGAGAAAGAAGGAAAGCTCCCAAACACATTCTATGAAGTAAACATCACACTCATATCAAAACCAAATAAGGACAGCACCAAGAAAGAAAACTATAGACCAATTTCCCTAATGAACATGGATGCAAAAATTTTAAACAAAATCCTAGCAAATCGAATCCAATGATTCATAAAAAGCATTATTCACCATGACCAAGTGGGATTTATTCCAGGGGCACAAGGATGGCTCAACATCTGGAAATCAATTAACATAATCCACCACATCAACAAGAGGAAAAACAAAAACCACATGCTCATATTAATAGATGCACTGAAAGCATTCGACAAAGTCCAGCACCTATTTATGATAAAAGCCCTTGAAAAATTGGGGATCAAGGAACATACCTCAACATAATAAAAGTCATATATGACAAACCTATAGTCTGGTCTTTTACAATGAAGTTCCTGTATATCATTTAGAATCTACCTGATAACCAGTAAGTTTTGATTAACTGTTGAGTAGTTGGTGTTTTGTTTTTTCCATGATATTTTGTGGGTCACTGAAATGGCTAAGTTACAGATATGGTGTAGATAAATAATTGCAATAATCACCACACTTTTTTTATTGCAAATAATCATCTCACTTACTTGCAAAGATCATTAACACAGCTGGCAATATATAAATATGGATCTATATATTCATGGCAGCTCAAAAAAGGAAATTGTAACAGTATCTGACACTTGAAGAAGATTGCCTGTGAAGAAAAAAAATGACTGTCACTAGGACAAACTTAATGATCTGTGTGTAGTCTCATTTTCTTACTGATCGATTTGCAAGATTCACTGTTCTTATCAGAAACAATAGGTAATTTAGGCTTATAAAACTTAACCAAGCTTTGTCTATACATTTTCATAATGAGTATTACTTTCATGAAATTCATTATATCCACTACTTCTAAAATAGATTTAAATTTACTATTGTTTGCAATTATATTTCCTGAATTTAATAGCTTTCAATTATGTGTTATTGGCTCTAAAAAGGCTTATGTTACCTGAAATAAGGAAGGAAGAAATATCAGATGGTCTCACATATATGTGGTATACAGAGAAATCAAACAAAAGGCCAAGAAAAAACTAGCAACTTGACTATAGATCTGAGACACACAGCAGAGGAGGGAATGGGAGAGAGGGTCAAAGCATGAGAGGAAGAATACAAGGGAATATGATGATAGTTCACAAGCAATATGATGGTGGGAGAAGTATGGTGGAAGAAGAGATTACAATGATGTAAGAAAAAAAATTAATTAATAAAAATAAATAAATCCACTCAGTCCAGTCTATACCTTTAAACCATGGGGTGGGGGGAAGTTTATTAAATGTTAAAAGACTGATGTTAGATGAATGTTATTGCTAACTTGATCAAAGGGTAGGTGAAAGAAAAAATAAAATAAAAAGGCTTAATGTTAAATATATATATATATAATACACATGTGTGTTAGGTTTAATATGCCCAAATTTTTTTTTTTTTTTTTTTTGAGACTAAGTCTTGCTATTTTTGCCTGTAGAACCGCAGACTCAATTGCCTGGGGTACCACAGACTCAAGCAATCCCCAGCCCCAGCTTCCCAGGTAGCTGAGATTACAGGCGCACGCCACCATGCCCAGCTATATTTTGGGACTAGGTCTCACTCTGTTGCCCCAAGTGCGATTCAAACCGCAATCCCTGGTCCCAGCAGCTTCATAGGATGAAGCTTACAGGCACGCACCACCGTGCCCAGCTAATATGCCCAAATTCTTCACACTGTATTTACCTCAAATGCTGGCATTCCACTGGAACATGGATTTGGAAAATCTGAAGGTGTAGGTACACATTTAGTGTCATCCGGAGTTTGCACCAACCAACTATTTGCAAACGTAGCAATGTCTTCCGTATAATCCTCTTTTCACCCAAAAACACACATAAAAATAAGTAATACTACTATTACATAATAAAAATAAATTGAGCAAATCAACCAAATAAAAGTTAGTAATGTTGAAAATAAAAGGAAATTTCATTGAAACAACTCAGGAAGGCCTGAGAAGAAGCAATACAGTATGTTC
Source organism: Uropsilus gracilis (assembly GCA_004024945.1). Taxonomy (NCBI): domain Eukaryota; kingdom Metazoa; phylum Chordata; class Mammalia; order Eulipotyphla; family Talpidae; genus Uropsilus; species Uropsilus gracilis. Next base: position 52,056 of record PVHY01000058.1, read on the forward strand.
CCAGCAAGGCAGTAATTAGCCAACATTCAACTCTTGCAGCAGAAGGAAAAGAAATACGAATGAACCAAGAAACATAAGTCAAGTTTGATAGGAAGTTTTTCCTACAGTCCTCTCATTATATTTGATGTAAATTGGAATTTTACTAAAACCTCTGTTCCAATTGGGGGGGGGGGCACATAATTTAAAATTTTTTGATGTGCCCTCAGAGAAGTTTCAGTCAACAGCCACACAGGATTGGAAAAAATGGAAAAGACACCCAGAGAAAAGAAAAGTAGCAAGTGAATTCACTTCATCTGAAAATGAGTAGTAGTATTTCTAATCATGCTCAGGACAGATAGTTAAGAATCCTGACACTATCCCAGTTATTTGACAGGCAATATTTGACAGCTAATATGCAGGAAACAAGAAAGACACAGTGGGTAGTGAGCATCCAAACTGTTGGCTTCAATTTAAACTTAAACTGTCTCAGCACCTGGCCTAGGGACAAGTTCAGGGCCTGACAAGAAAATTAATCCTGCTGCACATTCACACAAAGGCTGAATCTCAAATCATAAGGATTTAGCAGAGCTGAAGCAAGGTGGCGACTCAGAGTTCCATCTCAGACTGTCAGGCTACTGATTTCGGCTATAAGTTTATGGCCCCCGAATTTACATAACTACCCTCTACCATGATGACCATCTAAACCTGTAGAAACAAAAATCTCAAGTCAAATGTTTGACCACTCTCAGCATCAAATTAGAAGAACAGGTGAGCGCTACAACCAATCAGCGGGAAGGTTGAGAGAGTTCATCTCTAAGTCTTTGCCCTCTTACTGTAAAATTCCCAAGCTTACTGAAGTCTGGAAGATGCTTTTTCCTTTGAAACATGGACTTCCCCAACTGCCAACATCCTCCATTCACTCCACCTCCCTCTCATATATCTTCAGCTCTGAGTCTTGCTCAACCTACCACACTCACAGTAGATTGATACTATTCTGCACCCAAGGTGATTCCCAGCTCAAAACACTTATTTCCAGCTCAAAACACTTATTCCCAGTTCAAAGCATTTTCTCATACTCTTCTTCTTTCAAAATCACTCTTCATGCCAATCTTCTCTCTGCTCCTCATTTATTAAGGAATCTATTAATGTGCCTAATTAAGATCACATCTATTAATGTATCCTCTTCAGGAAGAGTTCCTTCATTGTATGATCTGAACTACCACTAAACACACACTGTTCTCACTCTTAATCTCCTTTCCTCATTTAATTTTTCATGATGTTTGTCATTTGCAATTATAATCTGTTTATTAATTTTTTCCACTATGATATGTACTACATGAAGGGGAGAGATTAATTAAGCTAACATATTGCTGTATCCTTAGTTTAGCATCTTGCATATAGTAGGTACGCAACATACATTCACTATTTAATTGAACAAAAAAAAAAAGACAAGGGAATTAAAAAAAAAAAAAAAGACGAGAGCTTTCACGTATGGCTGGTCCACTTCACTAATATTTTTGGAAATGTTACACTTTGAAACAAGCATGGACCTGGTCTAGTTTACTTACTTAAAAATGGAGAAACCCACATTCTTTTAAAGTAAATATATAGCTATATTTCATTTTAAAACACCATTCTTTAAGTCTCCAAAACCAAAACTATTTTGTAAAGACTGACTTGTTTCATCATTTATGTAGACTTTAATGTAATAAAGCCACCAGTAAATTTATTTTGATTCCAACATTTAACTAAACATTCAGTTTTTTTACTGCATGAATCCACAAGTCACAAAAGCTGGCTATTACAAGATATAAATTCAAATCAATTTAAGTTCTGGGAGACTAATTAACAAAAGTATTTCCTGCAGAATGTGCTACAGATAGATCAGTTTATTGTTCATATTAAGATACTTCTGAGCATGAAAGGGAGGCAGTACTAATTATCATGCTGGGAAAACCATGAGTAAACCAGGAACTCTATGTTAACCATGTAGTAATGTATAGACATGAGTTATGGAGTGAGAGTCTCAACTAGACCACAAATTAAAATCTTTCCATATCCACAGAAATTCTGAAATGCCTCATTTCTTTGTGAAGTTATCCCTGAAGAATGAGCAGAAGATGTAATTTTAATCAATGTTAAGCTATGCATTCAGTGAAAGTCATTCAAACTACTTCACTGCCTTGAAAGATTTATCAAATCAGCAAAGTATAGGCTAAATTTCCAGAAAAGACTAGTCATTATAAATGCTAATAATAGTTCATCTTGAGACATTTTCTTGCATTACAACAGTCTGGGAGAAAATCAAAAGGCGGTTCTAACACCTCTTAAACATCGTAAATTAGCTTCTTTTAATTTTTACCACTCTGTTCACACTGTGCACCAAATAAAACTTAAAAAGCTAAAATCTCTTTTAGGTTCTCCCTTATTCTATCTAGAGATAGACAGAAAGCCCTCCTTGCTTTCTGCCAGTTCTGCTATAAATCAATCCAGTTACTTTCTGTTGGTCTTATCCCACTTAAAATCCACTGACACCTTTTTTGCATGTTGCCTTAGCTATCTCACTGTGAACAATCATTTTATGTTCAACATGATTAAACTCTGTCTGACATGTAATTCAAATTGTAATTCAAATCTAAGTCTCCATGCCTTGAAGAGCAAAGGCTGTTTTCTATTCTGACCTCCATGTGGTTTTCCGCAGGTGCCCCAGGAAAGTTACCTACAGAGGGTTTTTCTTACCCAACATTGAGAACTGATTTGAGTTTTATTTATTTCCTAAGATTTTGGAACAGAAGAAAAAGAAATCAGTAATAACTATCTGATTGTCTCTGCCTGAGTCCAAAATCCTACTTGTTAATCCTGTCTCAAGATTCAGAGTTTGTGAACCATAACATTGTAAATAACCAAGTGAACACAAAACCCCATTTTATGATGTTGAGCTCACAGATTTCTGAGCACTTTTGCTTACATTTTGCATTTAAACTGCATCAGTGAGAAGTTCTCAATATACTTATATTTATGAGTTTCATATTAAAAATAGGCAGTATGTTATGCCTTTTACATATGCATATATAAAAAGTGTTTATGTTATTTATTGCATATGAGGAAATCAACTCTGGAGTTTTGCTCACTACTTTCATTATTTGCAAAGTAATTATAATCATGGATTATCCATCTTGGAGAAAATACTGACATTTTAACAAAGACATCTTAAAACTATTTCTTTAATCAATGTTTTTCTTTTTGGCTCCATTACAGTTTTACTGAGAACATTTGGAGGTGACAGTAAACAAATGAAAATACATTGGCTACTAACTCTGTATCAGGTACTGTATTGTTTTACATGAATTCCTTCATTAGTCCTTGCAACTCTATGACATATATACTAATATTAAATCATTTAACTTTGTTTAATAAGTGGCAAAGCAGAATTTGAAGAGCATGATTTCAGAATACACTTTGAGTTTGGACTTTTAGTTGGACCTTTCCCATCAATTAAAATACAACATATATTCAACACTTGTATACTAATTTTATCAAATAAAACAAAAGTGCTTTACAGATTAAAAGTCATTTCCTCACACATTTAAGTCCAGGACTGGAGTCAGTCAGACCTGTGATGCAGTCCTGACAGCACCTTTCACAAGTTGTGTAATATGGGACACATCACTTTGCACCTTCATTGTAAAAATCAAGAATGTGTTACCCACCTTACAGGATGTTGGTGGATAAAGGTTAGGATTGACATAGCGACATAGTCACACTGTTGTTATTAGTGTTGAGGTTTTCTTATAATTGCTATTGACAACTCTGTAAGTTTAGAATTATTAAACTCCTATTTTAAGCTGAAGAAACCAAGCACCAGAGAGATTAAACATCACCTCAAACTTTATAACATGTAGGAATTGGAAGAGGAGTCAAAGCCAGTTCAGCTGGTACTAAAAGTATCCTCTTTTTAATGCACCTCTCCATGTGAACCCACACTGTGACCATGACTGATATTCTCTTATTTTGTTATCAACACATTTTAATAGCTCTGAAGATCAGCTTCCTGAATGAATAGATGATGATGCTATGTATACCATTATACATGAAAAAACCTTTCCAGGTTCTTATTCAACTTATACAACTCTGTTAACATCTTATTATTTTTAGAAAACTATTGTCTGGCAGGCATTTAACTTACTCCATCAAGATTACATGGAAAAAATGTATGGTTCAAAAGTATACAGTTTTTCACCAGTTGGTTTTGAATCACTAAAATATAAGCTCCCCAAAAGGAAAAGCCTTGGTTGTATTCATTGACATATGCCAAGTTCCTATAACAGGGCCTGACACAAAGTTAATGCTCAATATTATTACATGAGTAAGTCTATATCTTAATTTAGCAAATGTAAACTACATTGTAGTTTTCAAAATACTTTCCTATTCAAGTTTCACTTAAGATCAAGAAACAGGCAGACCCAGGCAGGTCTACCACCTTGGAGATTGGGGGAACTCCCTTCCCCCAGGCTACGGGGGGGGGGGGGGGGGGAGCGGACACGACACTGACGAAGACACCTCTGGTGGGATGGAGGTGCTGGCTTGATCCCAAGTGCTACCCAGCGCTGGGAGTGTTGGGGGAGGGGCCCTGCCCAAGTGAGTATGACCTGGGCAAGGAAATATCGGGTCGCTGGCATGCAAGGGGGAGGGGGGAAGAATAAGGGGTGGTGTTTGGGGGTGGCCCCACCCCTTCTCTGGTCTTATACTCTAGCCAGTCCCCACCAGGAACAAGAGAAACACTAATGAACCAACTTTAAACAGAGGAGGATGAACAACAACAGAAAGCCCTGAAACACCCATCTTCTTCCTGGACAGGACCCATGAGGAGCACAGAGGAAGTTAACAGATAAAGGACTGAATATCTAACCATACCAAGGACTCATCAAAGAGCTACACTAATATGGTCACTAATGCTCGGAAACCAAAATCAGGGAGCAGAGAAACCTGCAATGACAACATGTTACCCTCCCCTACCACAATGGGAGAAAGGCCACAGAGTTGTGGCAGAGCCGAAGGGGGGGAGGCAAAAGGCAAATGAAGAGGACACAATTTGGATTAACTGCACACTATGTCTCGCTCCAAAAGGAATTTGTTCACTAACAAGGACTGGAAGACTGACTCCCTAAGCCAGAGTCCAACAAAATGGCAAATAAGCAGCAACATAGAACTAAAACCAGAATGAAGGAGACAGTCAACAAGAAGGATGAAACACTGAGTGGCTCCAAAGGAGTTGGAGAGAAAATATACCACAAAGCCAAGAATCGAAATCTAAACAACACAAACTACTGGGACCCAGGAACCCAGATCCTTGCCAGGGGTGAAAAATGTTTTAGAAGAGACCTATGGGCTAAAACATGATCAGATAAGCAGCAGCTAGAGAGGAGTTGGAGTGACCAGAGTAGGGAGGGGGATGGAGGGGCATACCCAAGGGGCTAACAATTATGTAAAATAAATAAATAAATAATAATAAAAACATAATTCTGGGTGTATGGGAGCATGAAAAGAAAAAAAAAGAGAGAGACAGTTAAAGGATAGCTACCAATTCATCCAACCTAGGACGATTGTGCCACTTGGAACACAACAGCTTGACCAGGGAAAGAAAACTTCAAAAGCACCCACATGTTTCTTCTACTCCACTTACCTTGTTGAATGATGAAATCATCAGACTGAATGGCATTGTAGTTCCCACAGAGGCCACAAGATTTTCCTTTATGCTCCTCAGATAATTTGAGGTAAATTCCAGATATGCCATCCCATGCCAATGAAAAGCCAAAGGTTGTTTTCACCAGAATGTAGTCAGCTAGTTTCTCAATAAAAACCTGCCCAGTTGTCTGAGGCAATGTTAAACTTGAAAAATAGAACAAAGACTACCTAAGAATTAGGAAGAAGGATCAATTACAGATGCTCTATTTCCTAAAGTAACAATGTAACTGTGATAGTTACATCTAATAGAATTATTGCTCAGGATTACTGAATAAACTATGTAACTCCTATAGGAAGCCTTGACCTTTTTTGAGGATTTCAATATGGAAATAAAAAAAAACAACAAAAATTTCCCCCATTCTCCATTCCCCATAAAACTGAGATTTTATACTTATAACTGGATGCTTCTTTCAAACAACCAAAGTACACGTATGATAAACATCAGAGACATTTCTAAATCTGGAAAATAACCTTGTCTTTCTAGAATAATGAGAGCTTCAGTGTGTTTACTTTTTATCTAGCAAGTTCAAGAAAATATGAAACTGCTGCTCCACAATTTGGAATTGAGGACAAACAATGGTGAAACTATGTAAAAACTTTGCTTGGGTTCTGATTTTAATTTTACTTTAAGTATAGTGGTAAGGAAACAGGAAAATCTCTATCCACAAAATCTCACTTTAAGTCATTGTTTTCCAAATACAAATCATTAAACTTTGTTTAATAAATGTCAAAGCAGTAATGCCAAACAAAAGTAATTATAATTTACATGTTTAATGTTGCAAAGACCATTACTAGTATAAAATACTTTGCCAGTATTTTATAAGGGCCATAGTCATGACTTTAAAATTGAATATAATTTGACCTATTTAAACAGGGTCACACTGAATATTTAAACTCCTGATCCATTATTTAATCTTTTCATTTTTCACAATAAAAAGGAAGTAGGAGAAATGAGAGAACTGAAGAAAATGAAGTAATTGGACATTCAGTCACCTAAATTGTTTTTGCAAGAATATTTTTGTTTCATCTACACTGTTACAGAAATGAAAAGGTACAAATAATTAGAGAGATGTAAGGGAGGGATCATTTTTGTTAGGACAGCCATACTGCTGATTTTTTAATTTATAATGTGAGGCAAGAGATTAATAGATATAACCATACACTTCTCTGAAAAATTTCAAATCAGGGAGTTCCTTTCCAGAAGTGCATAGCCATGTGTCACAAAAACTATAAAAGTAAACATATTTATTAATGAAAGGATAGTCCCCAAAATATCTGTACCATTTTTTTCAAAGATGTCTACAGATAATTTTTTACAGAGATAAGATAGGAAAATAAAGTTTATACAGGAAAATAAATAAGAAAAGGCTGCCTACTGCCATAATCTATTCTTATGAAAATGTATAGATATGAATACATCATACAAAATGTATAGTAAAAATCAGTGTGAATAATATTGTGTCTGCAAGTTACAAAAACTATACTATACTTGAAAAATGCAAATCATATTTTAAAAGGATACTTCAGAGCAATGACCTGTTATTTATATGGAGGGCTAGCTGTTCTGTGTGGGTGCTTTTTTTTTTACCATTTGCTACTGATCCTTCTTAAAGTAAATTTGATTAGCTACACAATTTTTGAAAATAAAATGTGATTATACTGAGGTCTGCAACATAAAAGGAATGCTGGCAGAGTTGGGGGATAATAACTAAAATTAAATAATCTCTGATAAATCTAAGAAAATTGCAAGCAACCTACACAGGAAACATTAACAATGCAAGTTAAAATGAATACAAAATTAATGCTGAAAATTATTCATTGGTTCCTATGTACCAACACCTTTCATTTTATGGGTAAGAAAACTAAAATGCACTAAGGTAAAACACAATGGACAGAGCCTCAATATCTGATTTCATTCTGGCAAAAATTTCTCTAGCACCTGTCTAAGGATGAAGGCCAAGGAGAACAATAGTACCAGCAAATTAACTGAATAAAAAGAACACCCTCTTCTTTCTATCACACAAATGGAAATCCTCACGTAAATAGTTTCTCTGAGTTCATATTAACTACTATGTCCTAGATTTAGCAAAGAGTCATAATTCTAAAAATCTTGAGTGGAATTTCTATTTTGAGAAACTTAATATGTTTAAGTGCCAATTATATTACCTAAGATCCCAGATAAGTCACTGATGTGGGAGAATTATAAGAGTGATAGTACATAAACAGCAAGTTGCCAATGTTATTTTTCATTAGCATATGTCATAAAAGGTTATATTTCAATACCAGAAGACACAAAAAAGGGAATTTTACAATTAGTGCTTTCCTCAGCATTTTTAATAACCATTGTACATAAACCTAATTCAATTCAATATTTAGTCATTATATATTTTATTTGTAAATATAAATACAAAATATGTTTAAATAATTTAAATATAAAACACTTAAATATAAATATTGTTTGCTGAACATTTAATTGAATCCACACTGAAGATGAAAACCAGTCTTTTTAATCACTCAAAGGAAAGTTAAATGAATCATAATGATTGTAATTACTTCTCTTCATCTTAATATTAAATAAAATAAAGCTTAATTATTGACCAATGAAAATAACTTTAATCTTGCAAAGTTCATCAAATGTTCCATGCTGCCAGCATATAACAATGAGACACTGGAAATCTTATTTGCAAATTTCTATTTTTACTTTATCCTAACAACACATTCTACTGAGTGGTATAAAAATTGAGCTTGTTAATGAACTGAAAACTTATGGGCTCATTTAAAACAACAGATCTTTATTTGAATTTTATATTTTTTAATTTTTAATTTTATTAATTAAAAAGAAAGGTGCAGCATGTCAAATGAATTTATTAGTTATAAAAGATTGGTTCCACAACTACCATAATAGTCTCAATTCCATAGGTTAATTTTCTGAAATGCTATATGATCTCTAAGTACATTTATACATATAATGTATTATGAATTTGCTTTTTAGTTTTATATTAATTAGTACTAAATATTCTGCTAATCAGTGAAGAGGTCTATTCTTAAAAATCTCAAATTACCATTTAAGTTTGGCTTCAAGACACACAAATATACACATAAATAGAAATGCAGTATTTTCCCATTCAAATGAATAAGCTTAATTTTATCAGAAAATGAGGAGTACATAACCCAACTGGTCAAGGATATAAACCCAAAGGCAAACCCAGGACTATTTACTCTGACAAAGCCTGATTTACTAGCTGGCTACCCAGCATATCCTGGAAAGAATCCTCATGCTTCAAATACTTGCTAGTGAATTCTAAATGAATGATAGATAGTATTGTTCCATCCCAGAATTTACTTTTCCTGATATAACTCAACCAAGAAATATTTAAAATTGAGTATCTCTATCATTATTTAGATAGAAAGGTAGATTACTCCATAGCATTCCTGGTTCAAAATGTATAAACCAATTGCCAAACAAATAAATAAACATCTCTGTCCCTAAACTCTTTAGAAATAGGAAACCAGAAGCAGGTCCCTCTTGATATATTCAAGGTTAGTCATCCATGAGGTTGGAATCTTTTTCATAATAGTAATGAAAATCCTAAATGATACTCAAACCTCATTCTTAGATTTGGGAAGGACTTTCAGAAGTTTAGTTTTAACTTGTTTTCCCTTCAAAAAAAAGGAAGAAGGATAAAAGTTGTTTTTTAATGGCAAAAATAATTGAAGAGTTGAATATGAAGATTTCTTCTGATTCTCTTTTAGAAAAAGAAATGATAAAAGTGTGAGTCTACACCCCCAATTTATGTGATCATAACAAACTTGCAATTTTTGTAATTATATGTGTGTGTGTGCAAAAGTGATTGCCACATGATATAAAAGTTGCAAACCATTGCAATCTCTATAAAAATAACACAATAAAAAAGATGTGACAATCCCATTTTTTTACCTATTTAAAATTTTTGTATTCTGTGCTAGCATTCAAGAAGTTAAATTGATTGTTTCTGTGCCCTAAGTTGCCCTTAGAGCTAATTCAAGTTTTGATATCTATGTGATGTACTTTAAAGGGTATTATTGAAAAGAAATCCTCTCTTGCTACTCTCCACAATTCATTTCCATTTGAAAATTCTAATAATCTATGCTATTACTCATATCATATTATTCAATATGCCTTACCTGATTCCACCCTTTTTTATTTCATGACCATAAATTCGTATTTCCTCTTGGTCTGAAAAGAACAAGCTGATTGACCGATAACAATAGTATACTGAACCAAGGCACCTAGGGCTATTATGAACCTTAAAGGGAGGAAAAACAAAAGAAAGCATAGGAACCAACAACACAAATTTATACCTTCATTTGAAACTATTATGAATATTTATAGTGCCACAGCACTATTAGTCCCATGACAACTTACAAAAATATAACCATATTGAGGATTTTCAAGAAAAAAATTTACCTCAGATACTATAAAGCACTAGCTAATTTAGCCTATTTTTAAATGTCTTGAATCTTTACGTTATAATGCTAATATTCTAAAACTACAAGGTATATATTGTAGAAACAGCAGTTCTAAAAAGAAGACAATGTGTACCACAAAGAAATATATTTGTAATCTTCATGTCCATATTTTTACCAGCTAAAGAGTCATGAAATAGAACTTCAAAGAGAGTTCTACACAAATCAAGGTTTTAAGGTTAGAAAAGGGACTCTCTAAAATAAAATTTTTCCAGATATGTTAAGGAAGACATTACTTTTGAAAAAAATTATGGGAAAATCATTTGCTGGTAAATGAAAAATAAAAGTGAGCAAGAAAAGACGAAAAAAGAACAAGATAGAGAAGGAAAGAAGAACATCAGATTCTCCTACCCTACACCAAAATTCATTTCTGAAGATCCAAAGTATGAAGAATAAAAGGGGAAAACACAACATAGCTGAAAGAAAACATAGACAAGTGTATAGATGAAAAAATTTTCTAAGCATAAAAGTCATCAGGAAATTCACCAATGATAAGTTCTATTTTTAATATTGCAAGAATTGAATGTTTATTAAACCAATATTTGCATGAGTGGTGGGCATGAATGATGTAGTTTAACATATATCTGAAGATGTGGAACCCTATATCTCTGAATCATGCAGTGCTGTAAATATCAATACCTCAATAAAAATATATACATTATATACATATAATAAAAAAGTAAACAAATTGAAATTGAAAGATTGAGCATAGATAATATATATGTAATTTTATCAGCAAAGTTTGTCAATAACTTATTATTTAAGAGGTATTATAGAGTCTGGGGATGTAGTTATCAACAAAAATATACCTACCCTCCTAAAGCTTATATTCCAAAAGAAAAAAGCAGTTAATGAAAAATGTAACTAAATAAAATTAATGTTTAATGTACATATGATATCAAGGCTAAACATTAAGCAGTGATGAGATAGGGTGTGTGCCAAGAGACAGGGTGACAATTTTAGATTAAGAGGCCGGTGAAAGTCTCACTGAGAAGGTGAAATTCTAGTAAAGATAAAGAAGAAATAAGAACAAACGTATGGACATCTAGAATACAGTTACAGGCAAAAGAACTAGCATGAGAAAAGCAGCAGGTGAAGAAGCATTAACAGTTTTTAGAAATCTAAGAATCTGACGCCAGGCAAGTTTTGGCGGACTCTATTTCAGAGAAACAAAATGAAAAAGGAGATAAAGACACTAATATTTGGGACTTTAATGAAACCAATCTCCCAACAGGCAAGCAAGTCCCATCCATATATTCAGAGCCTCCAATGAGAAAATTAAAAAATTAATCAGTTCAGGAACTCTGATATCTAAATAGCAAAATCTTTAAAAAGTGAAAATTAGAAACTTTATTCCAAACCTGACATACATAAAGTTTGAAAGGTCCTATCAATTACACAGGATAATAGTGAAACAAAAAAATCTCATAGTCATGAAATCTTGAAACCCTGAAGCTAAATTAGAGAAGAAATTTTTAGATCAGAAAAAAATTAGCTATTAGTATAGAAAGTATCACAAACAATAAAGTGGGATGATAGACTGTGTAAAAATGTAGAAAGAAGAAAAGCAAAGCCATGATAGCCTATTAGGCTCAGTTCTAAGCAATCTGTATACATGTGATATGTATATGACAATCATATAAATTTGACACATAAGATAAAAGGCAAACATTGGAGTGGAAATAGATGAAGTTGTCAAAACATTGACACAAGCCTGTGGAGAGTTCAATCCCAATAGAAGGCAGTACTATTTTTATTGTGTACTTTGCTAAGATCTTTTAAACTATGTTTACTTTTTATTATAAAAAAATTTGATTTTAAAGAAATGAACATAAATGTAAAAATGTGTAAACAAATATTGCATCATTGTTTCTTTTAAAATGCTGAACATTTACACCTAAATTTCTAAACTCAATAATTTGAGTATATCATGAACTAGAACAATAAAATGTATGTTTATCAAAAATACTTGACAAGGAAGAAAATTCTTTATATTAGGTAAAAATATTGGCCAGAAAATTATCTATAGCATAATTTCAATATCATAAACATGTAATAATTCCAGAGGGAAAATTTAGAAGGCATACGTAAAGCCATTAGCAATGATAACTCAAGTAAAAAAACTAATGCACTGTTGTCTATTTTTCTGAATTTTTCAAATTTTCTGTGAAACAAGTGTAGTGCTTCTATAATCACAACAAAGATGACATTTAGAATAAGTGGATTTGTTGATTTGATAGCAAATTCCACACAAGGCCAACTAGAAACACTATTAGCCCTGGGAGCACAGTTCAGCGCTTTTGCAAGAGATCTATTATCTATTTGGCTGACACCTTAGTCCTCAAAAGGGTCAGATACTGAACAAGAACATTTCAATGACAGGGTCAGAAGGTGTTTCAGTGATAAACCCAGTGAGAGGGAAGAAGGAAAGACAATAAGTGACTGAGAACAGGATCCCTGAAAGTATTAAAGATTCATTCTACTAACTCCCCAATTTTCAGATGCCTCCAATTTTTGATCCTTTTACCCCATAAGCCAACCTTCAATAGACTTTTTGTTTTCTGGGTCAAAAGCATCTGTTGCTCTTAAAAAGCTCCAAGCCTACTATTTAGTATTTGCCTCACCTGGGAGGAGGTAGAAAATGGAGGCAACTTTAGTAGATGTTAAAAGAGAAAGAAAACAGAAATGCAAAAAATAAAGCTATGGAGTTTAGCTTTTTGGATTGGATGGAATAGCAGTTCCCTGGTTGTATTTTGAGATAATTGGAAATTTGGGGGAAGATAGTAGGCGGCAGAAGCAGGTCCTGACTCCCTTATTTCTACTATTGTCACTCTGCCACTTGCATTTTAAGATGTTTCCTAGGAATTTTTTTGAATCAAGAACTCTGCAACTAAGAACTCTCTGAGCTAAACCATACAATAGCAATCTACCTAGTAATTAACAACTGTTTTCAAATCTTCCAGGCAGTACTCCTATACACCATTTCATAAATGTAAGCGTCCTACTCACACTAAGGGTTATTGTTATTAAATATTAATCCAGGCGGGGATCATGATGGAAGTATCAAATGGAAACATACATGAACAATAGGTTTGGTGTCTGAATTCATTCACTGTTCAAAATGATAAGGAAAATTCAAATGGGGATATGAACTGGCACTGCTATTGTGACATTCATGACATTGACACTTATGTATTGCCTATAAATACTTCCCACATGCACCCAACCCCTTCTTCTCCCAATCCTTGGCCCCTGTTTCAACTGTTTTCCATATAGTTGCAAATGTGGTCTGTCCCATCAGGGACCAACCCCTCTCTCTCCTTGCCCTGGTCACAACCTTAAGTATTCATGCTAGGATTATTATATATTTCCCATTAGTTTCCCAGTACTTTAAAAGCATACACTTTGCCAGAAATTACTTTTAAGTTAATTATATCCTAAAATCACCTACCCATACTGTGTACCGAGGCTCCAAATTATCACAGTCCTTTGCAAATATGTAAGAACAGTTTCCTGGGAAATAATAGTAGATGCCATCAAAAGTTTCAAAATGGTACTGTCCCCAGGTTTTGCAAATCCCATCTCTACCATTGCCCATGTTGGGCACTGAAAAGAAATAAGATAATATTTAGTAGAAAAGTATAGACTGTGCTCATTTATAACAAAGGCATGATAGATGATACTAATTATTATCAAAATAAATGTTTTCTTCTTTGGTGTTCTGTATCACAGGACAACTATGAGAGCAACTAACAACAGTTCTAGTTGCTTTCAAAACTAGCAAACTCCCCTGAAGTAAAACACTGTCTCTTAAGTTATTTTACAGAAAGAATTTTTTGCTTCCAGAGGAAGGCTCTTAACAAGAGGAGGGGTAGATGATTAACAGTGCAGCGATAAAGGAACATGGTGACTCAGAAAGGAAGAAATATGACTGAGTATCCTAAAAAGGAGCACAGGTAGCCCTAGAGTGTTCTAGTCTTATCAATTTGTTTAAAAACATCTTAACAGCAGCCACAAAGAAAAATAATAATTGACACCCCCCCCCAAAAAAAAAACATTTCTATATGAGGGAATACTAATCACACAAAGTTTGCTGGAATTGAGGGATTCATGATCTCACATTGACCAAATTTCAACAATATTCATGCTCAAATTCATTCATTTCAACAATATTCATCCAAAGATCATACAACTTTGTCTGCTTTTTTCTTCATGCCTGCCTCACTTTTTATCCTTATAGATAAGCCTCTGTTTTTAATTTGATTTTCAAAACCCTTCTCTTTTAAAAATTATGGAGACAATGATATTGACTGAGCACTCAGTACATGTAAAGGATTTTAACACAATAAGAGCATACTAAATATGAGACACAATACATCTTCTCTTGTAATTTTTACCTAAATTCATTAACCATGACAACTTCAGTCTTTTCAGGAACAGAAAGTGGCTCATTACTCCACCAGTCTTGTCTGATAGTGTAGCTTATCTATGTTGTATATTTCCATAAAAACTTGTACTTTGCTTCAGAATACGTCACAAATGCAATTATTGATCTAGTAGATGCTCAATAAGTACACATTACATAAATATATGTGGATACTATTGACTGCACATAAAAAGTTTGGGGGATCCTCTTTGAAGAGCTATTAGTTATTGTTGTTATACTTATGTATAGAATGCCCAACTAATTCGAAGTCAAAAAGAATCAGTAGTTTCAAATAACAACCATCATTTATAAAACAAAAGAGTCGATGTTGTGGAGTGCTTTATTTATTTTTTTCTTCAATCTGTTCTATGGTTTCAGGTCTTAAAACCAAGTCAACAACAAACTGCAAAACTGAGAAAAAAGAGTGGGAAAGTGGTGGGGTGGGAGTGGGAAAGGGCTCAGCTGACCTTGTGGAGGATTGTTAAGTCAGTAGGCAAGATGTGAAAATATAATTTGTAAAAGTTGCAACCCAAAACCCTCAGAGCAGATACAAAAATGTAAACCTACTTAACCTTAATTAACATAATTTGGGGGAGGTAATCTATATAGAGAATGCAAAACAGAAATGAATAAGAACTTTATTTTAATGGGCTAGTACCATCTAAAGTAGAGGAAAATTATGTGACAAAATAGTATTTGAAATAATAAAGATAAATAAGACAGAAAAGTATTTGTATTTATTTTTTTACATTATTTCTAAATTACTGAGAACAAATGGTGAGCATTCTAGTTAACATAATAAAAGAATTTCCCCTACTCCAAAGGAGGAATAGTAATGTAGCAAATTACACCTTAATGCTTTCTTCAACATCTCATAATTCTCTCACAAGTGTCCCTGAAACTTACCAATCTGACACCTTGTCCCCAGCGCCTGAAATATTTGACAGTCACATGTACCAGTCTTAGAACAGAAAGCCCCATTAAGGCATTCATGAGGACAAGAACCTGAGAAACAAAAACACGTTATCTGCTGCGCGCATCAGTTCTTATAATATCTCACAATTCAGCCTGGACTAGCCTTAGTCACTTTACTCAAACAATCCTGGGTCTCTTACTTGATGAGCTAAAAAATTAAATCCTTCAGGTCTCTATCTGGTCCATTTCATTATGTGTGCAGTGAAACAAGAAAGACCAGCTTTCACATCTCAAACTACCCTGAGAGCAAAGGTTAACCTCCTTCAGTTAATTTAAAGGTCAAGTTCCCATGTAAGGAATTCCTGTCCCAGATGATGAGAACCAGAAATGCACAAGCGCAGATGATTGCGTTGATGGAGTTTGGCAAGGCCTGCAGATCAGCTCCCTCTCCAGGAACAAGCCCTACGTTAAACAATAGCCCCATCAACTCCCCCAAAGGAGCAAAGCTGAAAACCAAAAAGAAAATATCCATTTTTTTCATTTTTTGATTTGTATTAATTTATTTGTTTTACATTGTTGTAGTTCCCATATTTCTTCGACCATTATATAACCATGTTTTGAAGAGAATGATTAAACATTGATTTGAACTTTATGCATGAGTCTTCAGGCTCAATTAGAAAGGATGCTTTCTTTCTGACCCTTAGTTAATTCCAAGGGGGCAGAACCTACAATCACTTTAGCCATCCCCAAAGATAGTTGATTTCCTTCCTGGAAGGAAAAATCACTTCAAAGGATAATGTTGAGATGAAAAACACAGAAAACTATGGTCCTGGTCCTGGTCCTGATTGAATTTTTAACATGCAAATGAATAACAGTAGAAAACTTTAATCAGGGCAGAAAAAGAAGTGACAGGCAAAAATCAAGTATCAGGGATTTACGTACCACATCAAGGAACTAAGTCTCTGAGTCACATGAAGTATTAAAGATTGGACCTCTCTGGAATACTTAAGGTCAAAGAAAGCATCTTTCTAACTCTGATAATTTAATCACAGTTCTGCCAAGGGCAAGAATTTTAAAACCTTTCCACCTTAAGATCCATTGATCTGAAAATGTCTCTTTATATTTGAAGATACAAATTCCTACATAGGTGTCTAGTGAGGAGAAATGAGCTATTTCAATTTTGATCATAAATATAGTATTTTTAACTTTTCATAAATTTTAAATGCAGTTCCTCCCCCCCCAAGAGGCATAGCTATCTTTATATTTTATCTTCTATCACAATCTTCTATTTTTCCAATGAATAAGTGTCTAAATGTTCAGAAAAACAAATTCATCCCCTTCAAAAATGTATTTATAAGCCTTTTTTATTCTTGATATTTTCTTGGTATTTTCAAGGAAACAAAAACAAGTTAAATTTCAAACTACTGTGCATTCTGCTTAATGGAAACAAAAAATTGGTGTGCAAAAACAGCTCTGTCAAGGAATCAAGTAATAAATAATTATTCTCAAAAAAGCACTTAATACCCAGAAAAAAACTGTTTTATGCCCAGTCCTAATCATATAGTTTATCAGCTTGATCTATGTGATCCCTATTTATGTCCTAAGATAATTCAAACTTCTCTATAAAGTGAAACTTAACCTATTATTAAATACTATTACCACCCAGTACAGTTCCTTCATGAGTTATATGGAAGTAGTAAAGAGCTAATTCAAAATATCCAACTAAAGAGGTCTTATGAGAAAGTGAGCACAAAAATACAGATGCAACACCAACCTTTTATTTTGCTCTCACCCCAATTGATAGCTTCATGAAAGAAATATCTTGGAGAAGTTGCTTCAAGCTTTAAAAAGGAGATAAAAAAAGTACAAGATAGTTATTTACTAAACATCTAATATCCAAATTGGAAACCCTAAAGAATACCTATAAATATAGAAATTATCAAGAGTTAACTGTATATTCCTGGATTATTGAGACAAACTCAACAGAAAGGGTTCCTTTGGAGTTATGGTTAGAAGACCTGTTTTTAAGGTATGGTCTTATGTCTAATATGACTGACAATCTTAGTACTCTCACCTTAGCTTTTCTATCTTCCTCCTTGGAAGAAAGCCTTTCTGGAGCCTAACTTTTACAAAACTGACAGCTTTGCCTGTAGAAGTAGCAGTTTGACAGTCTGTAGTTTTCTGATCATTCCAAATGCCGATGGGCCTGGAGAAAATGCTGATAGACATGCAGACAGCAATGGCCCCTCCAGTGCTTCCACTGAAGATACCCCACACACCCACAGACACCCCACTGATATACACTGAAGGTGTATATCACCTTCAGTCCCCAAAGAGATGACATTTTAAAATTCAGTTATTTTAACTATACCTTTGACAGAGTGCAAGTCACTGCAGTGGTTAAAAGCATTAATTATAGAATCAAATGTACCTGGATTGAGGCCTGATTCTGCCATTATTTACTCTAAGCAAATTCCCTAACCTCCTAGTGCCCCCCTTTTACTTGTCTTTAATGGAAATAGTGGCACCACACAGTTATGACAACATCTTAGTGTACCTAAAGATTCCAGTATAGTAACACACACAGGTAATGAACTATAAAGAGATTTATTATTAACCCAAGCAACGCAGCTAAAACCTCATGATTTTCAGAGTTTCATACAGCTTAGAAGCAAATAATTGCATATTACTAAAACTAATGACTTATGGGTTTGTTTTTTAACTTAGACTCAATGACAATTTAGTATATATGGGCAATAGCTTTTCCAACAGCAATTTTTGTTCATCAGATGTATATACACACCCCCAGTTTGCTACATAATTTTCAAATTGAGCAGCAGGTGATGTTAGAAACCAGAAAAATTGAAGGATAAGAAAAAAAAGATACAGGGATTGTGGCTTCAGGTACTATCTGTTGTTCCTAACTCAACAGATTCTGTAATGTGTACATTTATTTTGGCATCTTCCAGTGCATTACTTTTTTCATTTAACAAGAAAATCAGTGCCATGTAGTAAATGATTCCCATAGTTTCTCACCATTTGGAAACTCCTGGTCCCATAGAATGACTCTAAATTCATTGTTTTCTGCTCTTGGTCCCACCATGTTTTATCCTCAGTGTTCCATCTCCCCTTTTTGTCCTTGCATTGGTCTTCAAATTAAATTAAGATTCACAACAGTTTACCTATTGGATCTCCCAAGGTAAGTCCCAAGATGGGGCTTGAGCTGATTCTGTTAGAGGAAATGAGTTGATCTCTCTCATACTTGAAACATACATAGTTAAAACAATCTAACAAATCACAATTGAAATGATTCTTAAAAAACACTGTGCGGAAAATTACCAGTGGGTTTGAAAAGACGCTTGGAGGAAAGTGTAAAGGGATCATTCTGATAATGGAAGTGGTGCTAGGACTTTGGTGGTGGTGCAGTGAGACATCTACCTATCAGGTGCTCCTGAAATGTAATATAACATAATATAAAGGATGTTGGATAACAAAATTACAATATTATTATCAACCAATGGAAAATCAATAACATTTTGTTTAAAAAGTAAAACTTCTAACCTGTAAAAAACTTTTAAATAAATAGATAAAACCCTATTGTCTGTGGCCAGTCTCAAATCACACTGGAATTCACCACATCTGAATTTTTGTGCACACTGAGATCCTCCAAATTAGCACCAGCTTCTCCTTACCTCTGGCTGGGGTCAGTATTCAAGCTGGACAAACCACAGGAAGTATATTCAGTAAGCCCCCTAAAAGTTGCCCTCAACCAATAAGCTACCTCCACTCCTTAGAGAAAAAATTCTAAAACACATTCTACACAGTACCTCAAAAGATCCCCAACAAAACTGAGCCCAGAGCAGGAAGCCCTTCATCAATATACAATATTGACTCTGCCCATCCCCCTGTCCCCACATCCTTATCTCCCTCACCTGTGCACTTACCAAATAAATAACCTACATCTACATCTGTATCTTGGTTAGAAGAATAATCTTTGAAATATAATGCAAATGCAAAACAATTTCAGGCAATGGGAGCATATATTCACATAGCTGATAAAAAGGGCAGAAGACTTCCTTCCTGCCTGTTTATATCTGCAAAGGTGAGTGAGAAGCACTGAAAAATAGTCTTTAGATAAGAAATTCCAGCTGCATACACATGTGGCATTGACAGATTATGTCTAGCCTTTCTTTGCTCGTCATTTACCTCATTGCCAACATGTTTTTGAATCCTTCCTCATACAGGTCTCTAGCCATGAATGTTGGTTAGTGGGCAGTGAATCTTTGGATTGAGAATAGCCTTATTTTTTTATAATTTAGTTATATATAAATTCCACATCATTGTAATCCCAGGGATTTACTCCCCCCTCCCCACCTTCCCCTCAAATCCCCCCTTTCCCACCTGCCCAAAGTTGCGTGCTTCAGTTTGGTGCTTAGCTTGTTTTGCCTTTTCCTCAAGGCTTTGTTTATTTTTTCACTATATCCTATATATAACAGAGGAAATTTTAGTCCTGAATGGTACAACACAAAATAATAACCTCATCACCCATCTCTAACATTCCTTTTTAAAAAATATCTTCAGATAACAAATTATTTTGATTCATGTTCTCTAGATAAAGGAAGTAGAAGTTTATGTATCCTACTCTTTATTCTCCTAACAGAGAGATCAAAACAAAGTAAGAGTGTTCCTCACTCATTAACAGAAGGGAGGTGTTGACATAAGTCCTTTGGGATAAATCACACAAATCCTAAAGCCATCTATATGAACAAAGCTCTATTAGATTCATGTGACAACTATGAGGTATATTTCACAGGTTCTTCAGTTTGGTGGGTTTGCCAGAAGGCAGTTTTTCTCAAAATAAGACATTCTACTGAGTCATCATGATCTACTGGCAAACATTACTTAAAATTTCTCAGAGAAAGATCATTTTAACAATGTCACATGATACATAAGGACTTCAGAACATGACACATTCCTTTTTTAAGAAACAAAGTATTTTCATCCCAGAAATAATCCTTTCCAAATCTGTTATAAAAAAGATGTCCACTCTTAAAAGAATAAATACATTGTCTTCTAAATTGTCACAGCAGCATATCAAATCTGTCTTCAATTCTCTTTTATTAGTACCTGAAATATACAAGCTCAGGTATCCATTAAAAATGTTAGTAGAAATCAGTGACAATTCTGCATTTAACAAAGGTCTCTGGATATAGAAGGTATTTGCTGCATAAATACTTAATCATATTACTTTACAAAGAAATGCTTCATTAGGTGATGGTTCTCTATTTTAAAATCTTTTAGCCTTCATTAGGTGATGGTTCTCTATTTTAAAATCTTTTAAATCTTTAAAACCCACTCTTTGAATATGCCAGCTAAAGCTTAAAAATATTGTAATTTTGTTATCCAACATCCTTAATTTACACAAAGAATCCTGGGCAAGAGAGGTTTCCTTAAATTCAGTGTTACCCTCCCCTCCCCCAAACCCCCTGCAAAAATTCACCTCTCCAATAGCCCATGGAATTTAGATTTATCAGCTACAAAAGCTGTCAGGACACCTCTGATGTCCTTTTGCGGTATTTAACATAGATTATTTACATCTTTCTTTGTCCCTTTTCCTTGTGTGTGTTCTACAGTCAATGTCCTGATCTGTGCTTCATTTTTAAACCTATTAAAGTTTTCTAGGATGTAGATGAGAGCAAATCAGTTACCTATGATAGCTATAAGCCTATCATAGGTAACTGAAGGGAATAGGGAAAACTGCTTGAATTTGAACAAGTTCCTGTAAAGGCAGCATGAATTTGAGAGTTGCAGAAAAGTCTTAGAGTCTGTTTAGAGTCTTACTTTGCTCTTCTTCTTCCCTCCTAACTTATTTGAACATTGTATTCCCCTCCACAAAGGCTTCATTGTTGAAGTGACAGCAGAGTCCTGAAGCAGAATGGATTATTTCTCAGCCTCTCTCTCCATCTGAGGCATAACCTACCTGTGCTGCTAAAAGAGTTCTTTTCTGTCCATTCTCATTAAACCCGTTTCTGGAAGAAAACAAAAAGAACTTGTATAGTCAAAGGCCCCTAGGCAACCTGAACAAGTTTTTCCCAAGAGAGAGCTGGTGTTTTCCTCCTGATTTCCATCACTTTATCAAAGAGGTCTTTCTTAGTCTAACATTTAAAAGGTTCCCCTCCCCTCTTGGAGGGGTTAGATTTGGGGGGGGGTGGCACAGTGTCATTTTACAAAATTCAGGAATGTCCCCAAATCTCTCCAGTCTCTGATGTAAACTGAATTTTAGGAAGGAACTTGGAGGTGGAAAAGTAAACAAAATAGTGTAACACGGTAGCACCAACACACATGATATTTTTTCCCCATGACTTCATAAAACTAAGTGTTGGCCAAGATCAGTTTTCACTTTTTTCAAGTATAATACTTTATCTTCTCCCTTTCATGTCGTAACAAGCAGAGAAGCATTAATGTAAGTACATCAACCTGTGATTTATCAAAGTCAAATGGTAAGTTAAATTCTACTTTTCATTAAAATAGAGTCATTCAAAAAGTGATTTTCATTTTTTATTGCTAGAGACCACTATTCATTTATCATTAAAAAATTTACTGTGTTGAGTATAGCCCATCTGCAATCAAAAACATACGTTAACATCAATATAAAAAGAGGGAATTACTGAGTGTGACTTCTTGACAAATCTTTAAAGTAAAAGTAATATCTCCTTAAATTCTATAACTATGGGTCATCACCAAGTACTCCTCACCTAATGAAACGGAACATTTGTTTCAAAAAATAAGGAACTGAATACCTGACAAAATTTAATTTGCAGGAATGTTCTAAAGAACTGCATAGTCTAATATTGCATAATACTTTAAAAAAAAAAAAAAGCAGATAGTTATTTGCTGAGCTTAACCTATTCCCAGCAACTTTGTTTTAAAGACTAGAAAAATCATAAATACTCACTTTGACGTTCCCGTCAAGATGGATGATGCACAAATATATCCTGTCAGAATCAAATACATGTATGAAAAAGAATGAGAAAAATTATCCAAATGTTTTGGGTATATAACCTGGTTATTATTTCAATTAACTCTACATTCTACAACTTCTATTGGGTTTTACTGTCGGTTATATTGCAAATTCTACATTTTGACCAGGAAATTCCCTATGAGATAGATTCCCTAGTAACTGGTAATCCAGTGGAAAGGTCACTATACCCAGATTTACAAAGACATCATACAGTGGAACGAACTATCAAGACTTGTAGTCAGAGATGTCGGTTTTCCTGTTAGTCCTATCACTTAGTAAATGCCAGCATCCAGCAAGCTTCCAAATATCACAAAATGATGGTTTAGAAGTCCCCCTCCAACTACCCACATTCTGTATCATCTCCTTGAAATTTCAGTCACCACCAGAATTAGAAGATCATGTCATTAGTCTTTTACACTTGAACAATTTCTCCCACTTCCTCCATGACTTCCAAAATACAACCTTTTTCAGGGATTCGAATGTATCAATTGAATGTAAGGAAATAATTTCTCTATAAAAACATTTTATGAAAATTACTATATGAATAAAATTGCTGTAAAAATAATTGAAAAGCAATTCTTAGCCCCAAATAGGAAGGTCATATTTAAACTATTTAAGTACCATTCTGTGAATTGCTCACATGAAATAAGTTTAATTTTCAAATTCTCTTCATTTATTATAAAAATTCAAATATTTCAATCATACAACTATTTAAGATTATCTATTAGAAGAGAAAAAATTAAAATCATAACTTCTAGCACAATTATATGCCATGATTAAAGCATGGTTTTAATATTTAAAAAAAAATAAAAACTGAGCTTCCCAAATTATCCACATTGTTAAGAATTTTCTAAAACATGACCTAGGTATCATCTAGTATATATCATTTTAATGCCTTCAAAGTGCTTTACAGTATAAGGATAACTTATTCCTCTTGGTTCTAAAAGAGACTAAAAACAATGAAAAGAAGGAGGAAATATAAGTTCTTACCTTGTAATGAAAACAGCAGTGTATGAAGCAAGAATACACTCCAAGGTATCATTAAATTGAGTTTTCTCACAATGTTCATTTCAATGTAGACTTTCTCCCTGAAATGTAACCAAACTGTTGGTCTTTATTATGATGGCATCTTAGAAGTATACCTATTTTTAAAGTACTCAACTCTTAAAACTTTATAACTTGCAATAAATTTATTGGAAAAGGAATTCCAGTCTTTCTAATAGATGCAGCATCTGATGCTTTGGAACTTGCAGGCAACCTTTTGGCTGAATCGCTCATTAGTAATGCATGGCAGCTTCTTACCTGGCCCGTATTAATTACACCTACCCCACTCCTGCACATTGTGCACCTTTTAAAACCTATATCAGTCTTTGTAATTTGTAAAGACAGCACTATCCAATTAAAAAAAATATCTGTTATCTCCTGGTATCATAAAAGATGACCATTTTACCTGTCTAACTATTCTCTGTGTTTTGTTCATAAAATAATTGCTATCTTCTGAGAGAAAAATCAAGCAAAATGAAAAAACATTCTATTAATCATTCCTAAAAGGTCTCAATGTTCTCATAAGTTCTCTTAAGAATTAAAAACAGATTAAAATTATGCCTGTATATGTTCAAAGTGTAGCGTTTGAAGTGTAAAGATGACATATTCATGCACCCACAGATCTTTTTGTTAAACACTTTGCAACAGAAGTGGAAAATAACACAGAGACAATATTCTAATATTTGACTTTTAAAAGGAAACAAAGAAATTCATCTCGTCCTGAAAACCTTCCCTTCACACCATATTTTTCCATCCTTTATGACAAGGACTCAACTAGACAACAAGGAAGAATTTATTCCAGTGTGAGCATTCTTCTTTAGAAGCAATTGATTACCTAGATAAGCATCAAAGAACAGCTCTAATATCTCAAAATGAACTTCACAGAGATTGTATAAGCCTCATAAGTCAGTGTAAGCCATATTTACGTAACAGGTGCACACTTTTTTAGCAGCTCTCATGAGTTACCTGCACTATTATCAGATTCATTTAATAGGTAGGGGTACAGAAGGAATGCCTGAACACATAGAAACTACTTAATGGGACAAAAAAGCCTAGCAGTTGTTAACAGCTTGTACTTACACCCTCTGTAATGATTGCGTAGTCTTTTCTTTGAGAAAGTCTTGAAGTTTCAATATAGTAATTACCCAGCATCCGGTACATAAAAAGATCTTGTGTTCTAAATTCAGTGATCCTAAATTCAATGATTTATTCTAGCTTTCTATATCATAGTCACTCCCATGCTTCCTTCATGAATTATCACATAACTAATTCCAGGAGCCAAGAGAAGATATTAGTTGATCAATTCATACTTTAAGCAACACACAAACTTCATCAAAATTGTAATGAACTATGAATCCCTACACACACACACACACACACACACACACACAGAGTCATTTTCACATTTATTGTCATTAAAGTATTTTGATGAATTTAAATAATCTCCATATGTATTGAAAGTTCAGTGGTTGTTTCTCTTAAACTGATTAGACATTATTAGACAATCACTACTTTTAAACTAGTTAGACAATCATTATTCAAATTATACAAAATTAATACACTTCTAAACAAGTAGGCTTTATTACTTATAATAGCATCTAAAATATGACCCATAAACATGTATCTATTCTACTATAATCAAAACTATAAAATGATCTATGTATTTAAGAAGCTGTGAATACAGAATTAATTGAAATATCAAGCTTGAAATCTGCTTGGAGAACAATATTTCTTCAAAAAAAATTTAAAGTTAAGCAGAGCAATTCTATTCATGCACAATGCTTATTTTATTTTTCTGGAAAAGGTGGAAATATACATAACTGATATACATCAGTAAGTCCCCTTCTTAATTTACAATTGTTCTACTTGGTTTCATAGTTTATCAAATAAATCAAGCCCCAGGCATAAAAATCTATACATCATATTTTAGGAGTATTTTTCTCAATCTAGTAGCTCTTTGACATTTTTCATTGAACACATTATTTTTCACAGTTAACACACAGAAAAAATTGCAAACGTAAATCAACTAAATTTCATCATTCAAAAAAATAAGCATTTGGGTAATAATCACAATTATTTCAAACATTAGTAAAATTTGGTGAGAAAGGGTTAGTAAATAGCATTAGAAAACCAGTGAAAAGTATTTATTTCTTATATGACCCAGATGTTTTATATATTTAAATCAAATTAAAACCTTGAGTTCTCCATCTCATGTTTTATATAGTATGTTTTTATTTATATTTATTTATATAATATTTGTACTTATAATATATTATGTGTATTTATTTATATTATTTATAATAACATATCACAGTTATTTTTGAAGGCTACAGTTGGAAAATCAAAGGTTATAACATCTTACATAGGGAGGTATTACCATTTGAATGATGTAATCTTTGTACAAAACCAAGTGCTTGTTACAAGAACTTCTATATCATTATAAAATCTACAGTCTTTTTTAAACCAGTCAGTTCAATCAAAACCTACTACTGGAGAATCAATAACTTCTTGGAACCCACAGCCATACAAAATGTTTAAAACTCAAATGAAAGAATTTAGTGGCCTAGAGCTGGTAGTGCAGAGAACTGTAAATAACATTTGATTTTTTTTTCTTGTTTTGAACTATATGTGCTTCAATCTGCTTCTTGCTTTAGCAGATATGCCCATTCTCAAGGTTATCATGCTTTTATAGACAAAGTTTTGGAACATGGCTTCTTTCTGTTCCTCTTTCTTCCAGGTTGATAGCAGGTAGGCAGTTACTATAGGTGATTGAACAATGGAAAAAGAAACAAGAAGAGAAATCTCAAGTTCTTTTTCAAATAGCTACACTATGAACTCATTACACTAAATGGTAGGCTGCATGAAAATAGGCAAAATAGACTCTCATGAATAGCTACAATACAGCAGAGAGTTTAGATGAAAGATTAGACCCAGAGCCACAAAAGAAGAATTTATGACTTTGGCTACACATAGTTATTACTGTCGAAATTTAGTTGATAGCTTTTATATTTCATTCTACTCTGACAAAGGAGTTTCAGCAAAGGAGTGAGTCAGCCACCAGTTTGTGAAGAGACATTAAGTTCATAAGAAGGCAAAAACGACTACATAATGCATGGAATAAACAGTTCTCTTTCTGCCACTACATTTTTTCCCACATGGAATTTGATCCTTAGAAAGCTGACACCTGACAGCCTATTGGCCTCAACACACCACATTAAAAAACACTGGCAAGAATGGGAAAATGTTGGCCTTATACATTAAATGTTGATGGTTTTTTTAAAAAGTAGAGAGGTATTTTCAATTACATTCATCATTCTTGGGAAAAAATTACATTCCATCATAGTAACATTTCCATGTTAGTCATTTTTGTTAGTCATTAGTTGAGATCAATTCTAAAGCAGATAACATTTGATTCCCTTTGTATCACATTCTACTAGTGAAATACAATAATTCTTTACTTGCTTTATTAAACCTAACACATTTTAGGTTCAGTGATTTTATCCAAAATTTGTTATCATTGAGCAGAATGTATTCTGTATCTTGAATGTGATTTTAACCTAAACTATGAATTCAGCTGAATTATTATGATAGTTTTGCAGTGTTCTATTTATGTTGTAAGGAGGTGTGTTGCTTGGCAATATCTGGGATATTTCATATAATCTAATTTACAACTGGCATCTATCTTAACCATTCTGAATAAAGACAAGACTGTGTATCACTGTGATATCTGAATTGGTTCTAATTGCAATTTAAAATTCACCCTCAGAAGTCAATGTGTTGTATTTTATAGAACATTCATTATTCAAGATGCTATGGTGCCACTGATTTGTAAACCTGTAAAATTCTTCCAACTGCAGTTTCCTCAACATTTTAGCATCAAGTTCAGATACGACCTCAGTATTTTCTGCAGGTCTCTTCATTCTCTAAATTGCTAGTACACTGAACACTTACACTCTATAGGACCATATATTATACATTCTCCATAGCAACATATATTCAGTTTCTTGTGTGTTCAATCCTATTTTATATCTTCATTCATTTTAGATGTAGTTTTTTGAGAACTGCTGAGGGATAATCATAGTTGAATTTCCTAAGAGGATTAACATCCTCGTGCTGCTGTTTGTCATGCTGACTTCTTCTACTTGGAGTGAGTTACTTACTATAAGCGCTTTGTTTTAATTTTGGGTCTATACCTGGCAGAGCACTTTCTATGTGAGTAACTTACCTCCAAGATGTGTCCCTCTAAAAGCAATTTTGCTTTTACTTCCACCAATTGCTCTAAGAAATTTCATGTTGATACCTCAATATCATGTTAATTTCCCAACTATAAATTCAAATCACAAACTCAAAGGAAAGGAAGGCCATATCTAGTATCAGTTTTGTTGTTTATCTCATATGAATTCCCTGACATCCATGTAGACTCACCCAACCATTTAAAAGGATAACTACCTTAGTTTACTCAGTATTTCAAATACCTAAAAATAGCCTGTATGTAGATCATACTTCCAAAAATAACTATCAACTATCAAAAACTGTATCTCTTATTGTCTAAGTTATCATTTTACAAATTTGAAGTTTACTTTCTCAGTTGAATGACAAGGTTGTGATATGAAACCATTTATAATTCAATGATAAATACTTATCGAATTGAGACTTTTCACTAATGTCATCTATTATTCAAACAAACAACTATAAATTTATAAAGCAGGCAGCTCAAATTTGGATCAAATTATTTAATATAAAATGAAAACTTACCAAGTCCCTACATGTCATGTTTGGATGACTTCACAGAGCACCAAGATTCCAACTCACACTCCTGAATACCTGATTTATGACAATAGTCACTGCCATTTTATAGTGTCCAACATCAGCTTATCATCATCTCCCTTCCCTAAATTGGCAAAACTTATATAGAAAACCTGCCTTCAGAGACACAGCCTTATAATGGTTTTCAGCAGAGCACAAATCAGCACAAAAACATAACTTAGTAGAAACTGAGTACTGCACTGTGATTTGAGAGTCACATACATGTGGGGCAGCCATTAAAAAATGTTCACTCTTATCTTGACATGACCTCTTCCCCAGATCTCAGCCTGAATTAGTCTTACTAAGTTACATACAAAGTTGCTATCATTATATCCCAAAAACTATACTGAAAAAAACACTAGTTCCCCTTGGAAGGTTTTCTTCAGACTTCCCTTCTAACAAGATAAGTTCATATGCTTTACCTTAGAGGACAGTGGAGGTTCTCAACCTTTGGTACGTGTAAGAATCACCTAGGGTGCACATTTAGCAGTGCCTATTCCCAAACCCACCTCCAACTCCATCACAACATTTTACGTTTTCTGATCCATAGCTGTAAGGTCACTCCGCATCTGCATTGCAACAGAAACTCTGGCGTTGGGGAAATTATATAACAAAGTAGCCCATTCTGGTAAGAAAAAAGACAGCAAATTACAAATATGGGAATACCATCAGATCCCATTGGGGAGAGAGGAGCAAGAGTTGGAAAAATTTAGTAGAGTTTGAAACTCAAGTCTCACTGTGCTCCCTCCTGAGCAATTTCTTGCTTGGGAAAATGAAACAGGTATGTTATTTAATTTGCCTACTCTTTCCACACACCTTTTACAGAGAAACTCCTCCCAGAGGTCACATAGCCTTGTTCCAGTAACAAGACAGCTTTATGGCTTTCACTGTGACAGATGGAATAATGCCTCTGCCCCAGACAGCCATGTCCTTTTCCCCAGAACCTGTGAACTCTTGCAAACCGAAAGAACCTTTACAGTTATAATTAAGTTAAACATTTTTTAACTTAATTCCTGTGGGTCCAATACTATCCCTAGAATTCTTAAAAGAGACAAAGGGAAAGATAAAAATGAAAAAGATTTGAGGGTAGAAGCAGCAACCACAAGCCAAGAAAGGTAGGGAACTTCTAGAAGCTGGAAAAGACAGTGGTATGTATTCTCCTCAAGAACCCCCAGAAGGAATACAGCCCTATCACCATTTTAATTTTACCCAGAAAACCCATTTTATTCTTCAGGTCTCCAGAACTATGAGATAATAAATTGCTGTTGTTTCAAGTAACTAACTTTGTGATGATTTATTACATCAACACTAGGAAACATGCATTCACATTTTCTGGCACCAGAGCCAAGCACTTAATTCACACTAATATATGGTGACACAAAGACTAATTCAATTTTCTTTCTCCTTGAAATAAGCATCACGGAGGTAAAAGTCACAGGTAGTCAAAAGTTTGTGGGCCTTAAAGTTTTGCGATCATACAAAATCGATGACAGAGTTATTTTTCAGCGGTTTGCATGCCCGTAAGTAAGCAAAGAAAGCTTTTTTCACAAAAGGGGGTGGGAAAATGAAGCAGATGTGCAGAAGGGAACAAAGACACAAGTGATGGAGGTGTTTCACCACATTCTGGTTTCCATGACAACATGAACTTTCTTTTCACTTGAGTTAACTTGGTTAGGATTTTTTCCTTAATATGCAAGATCTCTGAGAGAGGACCTGAGAGAAAACAGGATGACTATGATGGTTGGTTGATGTGTTGATTTGATGGGGCATAAGGCATCCAGGTATTTTGATTAAACATTATTCTGTGTCTGTAAAGTTGTTACTGGGTGAGACTGACATTTGAATTGATAGAACAAGTAAAGCAGACACCCCTTCCTGATATGGGTAGATGTTACCCAGTCCGCTGAAGACTTTAAAAGAATAGAATATATGGTAAGGTAAAATTTGCTATCTCTGTCTTCAAACTGGAACATTACTCTGCTCCTGCCTTTGGAGTCACACTCAGACCAGAACTATACCATGAGCTCACCCACTTCAGCTTGCCAACTTTAAAACTTGGAACAATGGCCTCTACTGAGCAATACTATAAATTAGACGGCATAAGTTCTTCCAAGTAGAGAAGCAGGATGTGCACAAACAACTAGATGCTTTATTTTCCCAGAAAAAAAAAACATCATAGAAGGCACCAGAAAACAGGGAAGGTGAAAGTTGTGAGAACCCCAAGAGAAACAGAACTACTACTCCTAAAGTCTCAATTCAGTTGATCTTGTGCTAAGCCCAGTGTCTTCTGCTCTGAGAACCAATCCACGAGAACCTGTAAGTCAGACTTCCATTGCAGCACTCCACACATGGGACTCAGGGGATCTTCAGTGACAGAAGGAAGTCATGACAAGATGGGGATTTAGGAGACCATATTTGACACTTAGTGACTTGGGAGTGAAATTTTTCATCTTAAGCTTTCATTTCACCAGCTGGTGCTATACCATCATTAAGGAAGAACATCCTTGAGAAGACTGGATTACAGTAATTCCCAGTTCTTTGTTCATTTTGTCATTATTATAGAATTATATAAATCTCTTCTCTGCATCTCTGTAAATATATCTTCCCGCAATAGAAGAAATATATCTACCTACTCCACTGATGTTTGAATTAGTCACAATGACTACTGCTCATTGTAATGTTAGCGCGTGCAACATCAGCTAAGGTTTTAAATATGTATCAGAGTTAGGATTGCTTTCTTGCATTTCTGCTATCTTTCAGAAGAAAATATCTCCTGAATAGACATCATTTGTGGAGAACAAGAAAATATTTGAAGAGGACCTGGTCTAAAACAACCTCTAAGAGCTGACTCAAATGCATCAAAAAAATAAAAATGCAATATAGCGTTGAGATTTGGGTTTGTTAGTTTTATGCAAAAGTATTTTAGCATCAATGTGACTGACTAGAAAAGCCTGAAAGCTCAGCATTTCAGCAAATGGAGCAGTTAGGAGTGGTGATATGGTCCTGCTTTGGTAGACAGTTGAGAGGGCTTTTTTTTCTTAAAGGTGGTCCTTCACCAAATCTGAAAGGAAGCATCCAGTTTTACTCTTCTTTACAGGATATGCCTAATGAATACTATGTATGGAAAGGGACACGGATGGGTGAAAACACAGAATTTGGCATTGCTTTAGATGAGGGGAATTAATAGTGCCTCTTTTTCCCCCCTAAGATTTGTAATTTTCTTTCTTTAACTTAATTTTTTTAGCTTGCTTGTTCATCTTGTCTACCCTGAGGTTCTCCCACCACCTTGTCACCCGTGAACCATCATCTTATCTCTTGTGCCCATCCCTCCCCTGGTTTTGCCCCACTCTCCTCCCTTACTCTATGTTTCAGTTCTGCTGACAGTTTGTTACTTTCAAGTTTTATTTATCCTTTGTTTATTTTCTTTACATTCTGAATATAGGTGATATCATCCAGTCTTTCTCTTTTTTCTTTCTGGCTTATTTCTGCTAGCATGATTCTGTCTAGGTCCATCCATATTATCATAAATGCATCAAATTTGTATTTTTTGAATGTGAAATAGTACTCCCTTGTGTAAATATACCACAACTTTCTGATCTATTTGCCTGTTTTGAGATATTTGGGTTGTTTCCATATCCTGCCTATTGTAAATAGTGCTACATCCAAGTACATGTATTCTTTTGAATTAGTGTTTTTGTATCCTTTGGTTAGGTTCCCAGAAATGGGATCGCTGGATCAATTGGTAGTTCCATTTTCAGTAGTTTGAGGGTCCTCCACACAGCTTTCCATAATGGCTGGACCAGTTTGCATTCCCACTAGAAGTGTAAAGGTTCATATCAGACTTCTCGGAGGAAAAAAATACTGCAAATACTGTCTCTTTTGAGGTAGAACAAAGCTAAATCTTGTTCATCTTGCAGATTAAATCTTAACACCAAACTTGCTGTATATCCTTTCTCCATCATCAATGTCCTTAGCCTTCTCTGTGTATCATTTATATCATTATCACTGCTCTCAACACAATGTGTTACATATTTATTTCTTTTTGGGTTTGTCTCACATGCTGTGGTTTTTAGGTCATGGAACACATTTTAATATCTTTGCTAATAAGTTTCAAAACACAGTTATCTGAATAATTATGCTCCTGCTGGACAACCATTGGGCCAGTAGTTTCCAACATTTCTCCTTACTTCTGTATCTTAATGTATAGTCTCATCCTGTAGGTCAAGCTAGTGATTCCTAGTGCAAGAATCCATGCATGGCCCTCCACCAGTGAAGCTAATAAATTTCAACTTGTGAAGTTCATGAAAGCTCTCAGTCACTGACAAATATGTGTTCTACTGCATTCTGAATTCAATAGTTTTGAAGATGAGAAAAATATGATAAGATGAGAATGCACAAAATTGGATCACAGAAATTCTTTTCATAGAGAAAAGCTAAACAAATATTTCCTTCCTAAATTGTTTCCCAATAGTCACATTCTACAGTGGAAACATAAAACTAAGCACAAAACATTATTTCACATGTAAGAAAATTAAATTATACTTTTGCTCTCAACTGGTTTTTCGCACTTACTATTTAACAAATTTATATTACTATTTATCTTTTATGTGCATACCTGCTACTTCTGCTGGGTTAAAGGATGATTGAGGGCTGCGATATTGGCTTAGATATTTTTGTTTGTCACTATAGGCCTTCATGCAATGCTGAACTTAAAACAAGTGCTAGATAAATTTGGTTCATGGCAATGGTAATGATGATATTGAAGATTATGTGCCTTTTTATAGAGTTTGGTGTTCAGGATTAGAGGGCATGGTGGTGTGTGATGGGAGATGAAGTTAAAAAGGGAGGCAAAGCCAAGATCATGGAAACTGTTATGGTTCATGCTAAATAGTATGGACTTGAGCCTGGAGGCAAATGAGAGCCACTAGAAGTTTCAATTTTCCTTAAAATCTATGAAAGAAATATGTTAAATAAAAATAATTTCAACATTTCAGAATCTAATATCTGACTTACCTCTTGGTTTGAGCTTGACAGCTTTATTCTTCATAGAAATAGCTCTCCTTTGTGTAAGACAAAAAGATAGAAAGTCCCAGAAGCAGTCAGAGGGAAAAAGCAGACAATGAACATTGATCAACAAAGTGGGGTCATTCAAGGCTTTGAGTAAGAATTTTGAACTTCACCCTAAGAACAAAAACAATGGAAAATTTGAAGCAAAGGATTAGAATAAACAGGATTTTCTATGCACATACATACACACTAATATATACAGACATGCTTATTGTAGATTACCTGTGTTTCACTTATCAAGGTGTGTGCTTGTTCTACCATTGCTCTGTATTCACATAAAATGGTAAATGCAGAAACACAGACAGAGAACATGACCGCAGTCTGGTTAAGCAATAAAAGTAATTTGAGCTAGGCTGGATGATGTGAGATTTGAGAAAAGAAACTAATTCAAGAAATACTTCTGAAATAGAGTAACAAATTTGCTAGCTAATCACACATGTGGCGTGAGAGGAAAGAAAATTTAAAGACTGATGTTATCTGGCATGATTAATCGAATAGATAGTGACATGATTTACTGAGAGAAAACACTAAAGAAAGAGTAGACTGAGCAAATGGAGAGCTTTGTTTTGTTTCTTTAACTAGAGAGATATAGGGACACATTTAACAGCTAATATGGAGGATACCACAGAGAGAGTGTTAGTGAGAATACGGATGCAGATGCTACTCAAAAGCCCCATTTCTGGACAGTAGCAGGGCCTTCTCTCAAGGAGTTTAACTTAGTGGTAGGAAGAAATACATGCAATGGAGATCATTTTTTAAATATGTTAACATTTTCCTTTCACAATTTCATGTGTATGACTTTTCCCCAAGGCAGGATGAGGCATGCATGTACCTAGAATAATCTGAAAATGAAAATATTCAGGTGATTTCACCCCAGAAAGCAAGGGGTGTGGGGCAGGAAGAGGTGGAGGAAGAAGGGAGGGCATACAATGCTCTGCTTTGAACTTACAAAATGGGATTTATTTTTCATTGTGCAAAAAAAAATAAAATAAGAGTATTAATAGTATAAATGTATTTATTTGTTTATTTATTTATATATTTCATATTTTCCTATGTTCCATATATTAGTGAAACCATTTGGTTTCTGTCTTTGTCTTTCTGACTTGTTTCTGCTAATATTATTTCTTCGAGGCCCAGCCATGTTATCATAAATTCATCAAATTTGTCATTTTTAACTGATGGGTAATATTCCATTGCATATACGTACCACATCTTTTTCATCCATTCATCTGTTTTGGGACATTGGGTTGTTTCCATGTCCTTGCAATTATAAATAGTGCTGCAGTAAACATCCGAGCACAGGTGTCCCTTTGTATACGTATTGAGGTCTCCTTTAGATACATTTCCCAAAAGGGCGATTGCTGGGTCAAATGGTAGTTCCATTTTCATTAGTTTGAGGCTCCTCCACACAGCTTTCAATAGTGGCTGGACCAGTTTCCCTTCCCACCAGCAGTGTAGAAGTGTTCTTTTATCTCCACCTCTATGCCAGCACTTGTAGTTGCCTCTTTGATGTGAGCCTTTCTTACTGGTGTAAGGTGGTATCTCATTGTGGTTTTGACTTGCATTTCCCTAAATGTAATAGCATAAATTTAAAAGCTTTTCTAAGAAAGGAGTTTATCCACACAATTTATCTCCCTCTTTTGCATAATCAGAGGTTGGAGGGACTAGACCTTAATGTCTGAAAGGACAGAGCAGTCAGTGAGGTAAAGGAGGAAATTAGAGCCCATAAACTGCTACCAGAGGAACTGTGGGTAATAGAGGGGATCAGAAGTAGGAAAGAAGATGACTCTACAGGGGTCATGCTGGAGGTAGAAGCCAGTGGGGACTAACCTAGGGAAGACAAGCTCTCAGAGGGCACTTGGCATATGAAATCACATGCCTTCAACTAATGTTGCAGAAATGAACTGAGAATCCAGCTTCAGAACTTGTGAGAAGGCAACTGTCTTGAGAAGAAATCACTTTGGTAACAAAAGTTACACTGCGTGGCCAGGAGTTCAAGGCAGAACTCAGAGGATTCCACAAAGCCAACATGAGAGCTGAAGTTGAGCTTAGAATTATCAGAGAATATACCCAGAGGAATACAGCAGGTGTCTCAGCAGCTTCCACTGGCAATTTCAGACATCAGCAGGCAACCAGCAATAAGATCGATTACACAGCAAAGTTTGCTGACCCTGAGAAGGCCAGGTCAGTCACTCAACATAGAGACCAACACTCCTGCAGATGTACTCAAACACCATGTAGACCTAAGAGCCAGTCTCCCAAAGTCAGACAAGTACAGACAAGTCACTCCGGTCCCCATATCTCGATGTCAAAGGGTAAAAGACTGTATTTTGAAGGACACTGACATAAGTCATTCAAATAGAACAGCAGGTGGTGCTCACAAGGTCAGTTAATTAAATTAAGAAATGAAATTAAGAACCTGTGTATTGCACAGAGGAGTGTGAGGTTAGTAAACCAAAGGTCCCAGTACACTTATAAATAGCATCATTACATGGACGATGATAGATGCCATGTGAGGTAGGTAGCTGAATGGATAGCAGGTATTTTAGAAGACAGAACTGAGAGAGAGGTCAGCCGTGACTGGGACAAATGCATCTGCTATAGCCTGGAGAAGAGCAGAGGGGAGCAAGCAAATAACAGGGCTACAGGAAAGAGGCTGCAGCTCAATGCTCACAGACCTAGCACAGACTCTACTCACCATCTCATCCACATACATCCCCCCGCACACCAGAAACCTGGGGCTCATGACCCACCTCCAGATCCCACCTCTTGTTAGTGAAGGAAGAGACGGACTGAACACACAGTGTTCAGGAGAATGGAAACAGACCGTCAAGAACGACCTTCCAACTAATCAACTGGAAGGATAGGGTAGTCATGAGAATTGTGTGAGATGGTACAGCTCTAAAAAAATCTTCCTTTTTGTTATAGCTAGTGAGATGCAGGCAAATGCTTAATAACCAGTTGAGAGGAAGGGAGAAGACTGTGATTTACAATCTTTCTGGATTTCCATATGACAAATACAACCACCAAGGTCAATTTTGAGCTACCAGTGTGAATTCAACTGACATAAAATTCCTTCAAACTTTATTTAATTTTTAATAACTTATTTATACATATATATTTCACATCATTTCACTCCCTGGGGGTCACCCACCACCTCCCCTCCCCAACCGCTCCAGCTGGTCCCCACTCTCCCGTTGTGTACTTTCATTTGGTTGACCATATATTAGTGAAACCATTTGATTTCTGTCCCTTTCTATCTGGTTCGTTTCTGTTAGTATGTTTTCTTCTAGGTACATCCAGGTGTCCATAAATTCATCAAATTTGTCATTTTTAATTGATGAGTAATACTCCATTGTATATATAGACCACATCTTTTTCATCCATTCGTCTGTTCTGGGGCATTTGAGTTGTTTCCATGTCCTTCCGATTATAAATAGTGCTGCAATAAACATCCGAGCACAGGTGTCCTTTTGTACCACACTGAGGTTTCTTTAAATTTAATGTAATTTAATAATTAGCTTTCATGGGCCAACAGGAGCTGCCTCAAGCACAGCACTGTGACCAGGCAAAGAGCTCCAGCAGAGCGCTGTCTACCGCAAAACTCAATTTGAATGGACTCCACAAACCGGTGAAATTTACCCACACTCCTCTGATGAACACACACTGACTTTCAGTAGGATGTCACCTTCACAAGAAAAAATTAGATAGAATCAAATCACAAAAATTTTGATACATTAATCAGCCTTTTGAACTTTTTTCTTTTACTTAAGCTAGCTAATATCCAGGAAATTGATTTTCTTTCATCTGCACTTACAATTGATCAGGTAGTTTTTCTTCCTTTGTGCTAGGCATTTGCCATTCAGGAGGGCCTTGCAGCAAGCAAGGCAAAGCCCTCTGCTGGCTCACTTTTGAAAGCCAGTGTGCACGTGCTCACACTCGGGGCATTCTTTTCTGGACTTTGCTGAGCTGAGCCAAACTGCAAGCTCAGCCTCAAAATGCCATTAAGATAAGAACGACCTGACTGTTTTTAGTAGATTTCATTGTTAAAACATGAGACTTGTCAGCTTATAAATCACATATTACTGCCTTATTCCCAAGATTAGCTATAATAGTCAAAAGAAACTTTCATAAACATCAAGCTCTTTTTAAAAAATTATATTCTGAGAAACAGAAGGCGGAGGGAGTTCCTGCTTCTTAAGTATATAAAGAGGAATTACATAAAAAAGAAAAATGAGGTGTTTGTAACACGTCTTCTAAATCTCAGGATAAAGTCAGATGCATTTGAGAAGAAACTTGATGTGGGAATATAATTAAAGGCCTCATTATTTCACTATTATTTTAATTTGACTCTATAATCCTATGACTTCTTCCTTATACTACTTTATTAAATCTGAACACTTTTCTCCCTTCATTTCTAATGAAAAAACAAGCAAAAGTTTACTTTTTTATGCAATTTTTAAGAGTTAGGAAAAAAACCTGAGGCAATTAAATCAGTATCACTTTTCTTATCAGAGAAAAATATTAAAAAATTCTAGATTACTCTGTTATATAAGAGAAAATTTTCGTATTTAGGTAATAAACATGCCAGATTATTATATAAACATGTTTATAACATATATATAAACATTATATAAAAATGTTTATTATATAAACATGACAATATTGTCAGATTATTCTGATTAGAATTTAAAATTTGTCATAGCTCAAAAGGTCTACACCATAGTTGTTTGATTATATTTCTGCCAGGGGAAATTATACAAAGTCTATTGTATTAGTAAAAGTTGAGGGGGAAAAGGAAGAATGCTTAGTAAAATGAGTATGAGACAACAAATTCTCTTTCATATTTCCTTACAGAAAAAAAAAAGAAAAATCCCCACTTAAGATGAAGATTTGCAGTCCCTAGATTGATTAGGTCAGAAACCTGAGCCGTAGCTATACAGGAGGAGTTTTCATGGGACACCCTAGTCTCATCACCAGCATTCCAAGATTCCTTAGAGTTGGAGAAATATAATTCCCAGAAAAATGCTTTTAATGGTATATGCATTTTACTTTATTTTATTATTTTATTAATTATTTTAATTAATTTTTGATTAAATTAAATAAATTATTTTAATTGATTGTTTTAATTAATAAAGTACCACTTTTTACATCTTTCTTAATATCTTAGCAGGACAGAAGTTCTCTCCTTAGGTGTGCCCACCAGCGCTCTCCCACCACCAATGCTCCCATCCTTTCCACCACAGTCCATTGAGCTCTCCCCAAAACTCGCAGCCTTTCCTCCTCCCCTCACAGGCCTCAAATCTATGGTCAGTTTTCAAGGACTGGATTTATAGATTGTCTTTGACCCTTTGTTTGGTTTCTTTATATTCCACATATAAATAACACCATGTGGTATTTCTCTTTCTCTTTCTCCCAAAAGAGTATTAGTATTGTTAGGAAGAGCTGAATCCTAAACAGCTGACATAACAAAGGCTCACTACACTGCTTGTTCGGTTTTGTCTGTGTCATTACTAACTCCATCAACATAAGAGAAAAGCAACTATTTGCCCAGGTTTAAGTTCCTTCTATATCAAATGAGAAGGATGTGCTATATGACTTAAAACTTTTTCCTTATTTCATAATATGATTATGACTTAAGCAGACACTAAAACTACCTTTGCAAATGCTTCTATATGAACAAAGGACCTTTCCTACCCCTTCCTCACCATACCTCCCTCTCAGTTATATACTCAAGTTTTAGAGAACATTTGTAGCTTTTCTGCATCTTGCAGTGCCCACTCCTTTAGACACAGTGGGCTTCTTTTGGAGAATTTAAAATCAGATACATTTTATTTCAGCACATGCGAGGATTATGTATGTTGTCTGAATATAGCATCTCCTTTAACAAAAAATAGATGTTCCTGGCAATATATGCCAAAGTTAAGAATAAGGTTACTTTTTTTTTTTTGGATCAAAGTGAAGTTTTGGTGTTCCTTTCACAAAAGCAAGCGTTATATTAACAAAGAAAAGTCCTGGTGCGCCATCTAGAGGACACTGTGTATTCTCCGGATTAAGAGGGTTGCAAAGTCTATTCAAGACGTTCAATCTTCAGAACGTTGCTATGACAATTCTACCAACAATTTTATAAAACTCGACCAATACATTTTAAATGTTTTTGAATAAGCCCATACACTGTGAATTTCTTCATCTCCCAAATGTTGATTGTCTAATAACTTTTTTAATTCGTGAAATAATTGGATACAACTACCGATTGTCCTTTATTGGGAAATGTTGGTATTTATTTAAATATTTAACTAAATTTAAATATTTAATATTTAACTAAAACTCCTAACACGTATTTAACTAAAAATATTTAACTAAAACTCCTAACAAAACTAGAGGTTTTTAATGATTTTCATTAATAATCTGGATCACTTATTTTTGCTTTGATGGATATTTTCCCTGGTTTAAATATAATAAAATGCAGAACAAAAATATAATTGCACTTTTTCACTTAGAATTTCTCAGTATTTTCCTTCAAGTAGATCTGTCTGTTAGGAGAACATCCTATTTTTATTTTAGTGATAAGAGTTTCAGTTGGATAATGTATCACAGAGTCTTAGAGAAACTTCTTTTGATGCAAACTTTATTTTTGTGAAAGGAATATTTCCAGAATGGAAATTCACTTTTAACCTAGTGGAGCACACATATAGTCTGTTTTCTCATATAATCCTGTGAGAAAATAAGGTCATATGGGGAAGCCAAAAAAAGAGGAAATGGGAATAAAGATTTAGGAGAGCATTCTAAGATGGGGGCGAAGAGGAGGGGAGAATGGCTGATCTGGGACTCTCACTTCACTGCTCAGGTTTTGTTAGAGTTAAAAAACCAAGTCCATAGCAAGTTCTATGAGAAATGGAAATAATCAATGACCAGACAGATTTTGCCTGAAGCCTGACTTGTCACACTGACTCATCAAAAGTTACCATATGTCCTGAGTTATCCAACAGTGGCAAAATGATGTATCAAAACTTGCAAGATACACAGATCAGAGAAGTACATCTTTCCCATAAAAGGTTAAAGCAGGAGATGACAGGAAAACAAGGTCATGGATCAGCTTTGATCCTGCTTTCGCAAACAATTTCCTCTTACAGTCTTGGGAATGAATGGATTGATCTAAAAAATTTCTTGAGAGCAAATCAGGATTCCTTCATTGAAATCAAAACCTTGTCTAGTAGAATCTCAGTATTGACAGCTGGTAGAGACATTCCTGTGTCCTTTTGCCCCGTGAACAGAGATCAGAATCATTTGCTGGCTAGCACAGCCAGTGAGCGGCAAAGCTGGACCCTGCACCCTGGTTCTGGCTATCACAATGCAATTATTAGTTTCGCACAAAGCCATGGAACCGGTGGTGGTGGGTAAAATCTTCTTAGCTCATATCCGTTCTCTGCTAAGATGCATTTGTTTGTATGTGGCATTCCTAGTTGAAAGGAAGAATAACAAAGAGAACCAACCATTTTATACTATAAACCATATTAGGTTGTTTTGAGTAGATGTGAACAGGTTAAATGGTTTTTAAAAATTCTCTTAGTACTTCCCTACCTTGATCCAAAACAGGATCTGGCAATAGCAAGTGACCTGAGAGCTACACAATATATGAAGACTATTAAGGACTGTCTTTGGGCCAAGATGGTCTAGACCAGATAGTAGAGATAGTGACCCCAAACCTAGAAAGAAACTACCCCCTGTATCCTTCCAGCCTATTCCTTTATGCTGAAAGAAAAACTACCAGATATGAGAAATGGCCTCAGGAAGAGAGATTGGTCTTTCCCTACACCAGCCTGGGGAAATAAAGTTAAAAAAAAGTACTTTTTTTGCAAGTAAAAAAAACTATTCTTTAAAGGATCCACTTACTAACACTTGTATTAATTCTGAAGCTGAGCTGCAAGGGTTCGTTTTGGTCCAGTGTTGAACAAAAGGAAAACTCAGAATGGATTCTTTCCAAACTTCAAACAGCAATTGATACCTTAGTGTCCAAAAGGTAAGTAGAAGCTTTTTTTTTAATTTCTATGCTTTTCATTTCTTTTTACTATTTCTAAGAATTAAAATATTTTTCAATTATACTAGTTGACATATGTATTTTATTGGACTGGGGAGGCTCTTTCATGAGTCACTACAGATGTAAGGTACATCCTGTCCCCACGAGTAACTTACCAAATATCAGCGCATAAATAAAACAGTCCCATCTATCATAGCCAAATAGAATTTCAGAGAAGAAACTTGCTATTAATGCCATCATGTGCCAAAATCAGTCATAAAAATAACCACACTGCCTACATCCAAGTTAAAAAGGTAGCAACTAACATTTCAACCTGCTATAAAAGTGATGCCAACAAAGTCATGGTCAGCTTTGACAGAGCCAAAATCAGGAGGCCCTGTCAACCTGTGTCTCCTGCCTGCCTCCAATCACCCAAACTAACTGTAGATCTAATAGCGCCTCAGCAAGAAGGAGAAAACAGATTTTGGTCTTTCCAAAACATTCAGCAGTCTTTCCATTACATTCAGCAGTTTTCTATCCCTCTTGAGCCTTCTTACGTATTGCTATCTGATTTCTTGCTTCTCTTAAGGTTACTCCTATGCAAAAAAATAAAACAAAATAATAACATAAAATAAAAAATAAATGTCCAAACAAAGAGGAGAGGAATGTATAAACTTGCTATCCCTGTGAAATAATGTGGTCCAGGTGCACCAACAGTGGTTCTCAAAACCAGCCTACCTAGCTACAATTGTCTGGGGAAATGCTGCCCACACCATAATGCTACTTTCTGTGTGGGGGCGCCAGGCATTCATATTTTATTTTTTAAACTCCCCACATGATTCTAAGGCAGCTCTGTGAATAGATACTCTGGCCCTCATTCAATGACATGACTTTTGCAATCATGCCCTTTTGCACTTCCAGACAAACATATTCTAGTTTTAGAAGCCTTCTAGAAAGTCAGTTCTTCCAAGAAATAAATTACCACTAAACAATTTTTGCTAAAGGGGGCAGGAAAGGTTAAAGAAAAAAGAAAAGCAAAAGAAAGACAATTTCATTCCGAGACCTAGCAAATTTCCAAGCTACTGGGTCTCATTTGGGTAATTGGACAACCATTTGGATTCTCTTTGTTTTACTGAGAAACATGATTGCTATCCATACTTCAAAGAAAATAAACAATAAGTTGAAGATAGTGTTGAGTAAAAAGATTATTCAACTGGGATTCATAAAATCTGGATTATGTTTAGTGGTTAATAGCTGTGGGACATGGGACGCTGAACTTACCACTCTATGTCTCATTTTCCCATCAGAAAAAAATGGAATAATATGCTTCCTTCTTCCAAAACTGTCTATTAATCTATCTGAGAATCCATCTGTGATCCATTCACAAAAGACCTTAAAAGATGCGTTATTCTTTCACATTGCCAAAAGTGGTGGGATAGGCTTTCTCCTTAAAACTCATATAAAGATATTAGATGAGAGAAACAAAAATACAAAACACTTAGATGATTTAAACAGATAAAAAAAATAATTAAAACAACTGTTGTGGGAAAGCTTTACTCAAACAAAAATACTGAAAAAGTCAGTGGAAGATCGATTGTTTATGATTCTGTTCTCTGGAGACTGAAATTCTTTGGATACACCAGATGGTTTATTTATAAAGCAAAAGCACAGTTCTAGTGAGGTACTGCTTGCAAATTCAGACTAAAGAAACCACAGTATGTATGGGCACATATACTAGCTCACAAGAGGAATTTGCCATTGTTTCTACAAGCATTTGAACAAAATCTGTATTTATAATGGTAAAGAAAAGGCCCACCACGCTGTAAAAGGAAGAACAGCCTCACAAAATAGTCAAGTAATCCCATAACCTGAAATTTGACCTAAGTGCAGGACAATCTCATTTTATTCACTCTTTAATGCTCATATATGATCCCATCTTCTCAAACAGCATTATTGAAAATGAGGAAGAAGCCCCCGCCCACTGCCCATCTGAATATTTCAAGTTGCATCCTGTGCCCACTCTTGGCACCAAGTCAACCTTGTCCGCCCAGTTTAGAGCACATGGCAGTGATCCAACTCATTGTGACTGTGGTTCCCATATCAGGTTTCAAAAAAGAAGGGCAGCATTCCCGTGACCTCAAGATAGCAGAGAACAACTATGGTCATGACTGACACCTGATCTTTCTGCTAACATTAGCTCCTCATCAAAGATGGCGCCAAGACTATGTCATACAGCAGCCTACAAACCCTTCCATCTTCCTCCAAGAGGTGTGGAGCTTCCTGTCACCCGCTAAGTTTGGGTTTTGGAATGCCTTTCCCTTTCAGATCCAAGGAAGTTTGGTTTTATTGACATTGGAGATAAAGCATAAGGTCTGCTTTAATTGACCTTTCCTGTTATTTATAGTACATGCTTATTTATTATTCATTGTCTTTATACCTAGTGAGGTTCAAAGTGATTCAAAGCAAAGGCATGGGTTACAAAGTCCTAAAATTCAGAATACTGGATGACTATGTCATAATCAGGAGATCTCATTTACACGGTTTCTTTTCACCACACCCATTCTGTTATCTTTCTTTAGTATGCAGCCATCACACTAAACTGGAGTCATCGCTGCTCTTTCCTTCACTTAGATTCAAGCCTCAATCAGACAGAGTCCACATGGGAACCCAGCAAGTTCTGCAGAAGTATGCTTGACCCCATTACTTCTCACTTGACCAAATACCAGGGTTAGTGTGAAAAAAACAACCTTACCATTTGCCTCAGTATCCCTTGACCTCACAAGACCTTTGGGGAATACTTGTTCTTTGCTTGTTCTGTTTACATGAAAGTCTGTGCTTTGGCCTGGAGATTCTTAGAGCTCTGGATGGGTTCAAAGTAACAGTTGGCTTTCTCCCAGCTCTGAGTTTACACATAATGTATGATTTGCATC
Source organism: Uropsilus gracilis (assembly GCA_004024945.1). Classification (NCBI taxonomy): domain Eukaryota; kingdom Metazoa; phylum Chordata; class Mammalia; order Eulipotyphla; family Talpidae; genus Uropsilus; species Uropsilus gracilis. The sequence goes on from PVHY01000058.1 coordinate 96,512, forward strand.
AGCAGGGCTCCAAGTTTTATATATAGAATTTTATCTTCTTTCTATCTCCCCAAACAATCTTTGAAGCTCGATAAAATGAGAAAAGAGATGGAATTATTTCACCCTGCCTTGTTTGTTTCCATGAGGAATCTAACCAAAAGGAAAAGATGAGTCATTCAGCATCATTCCCTATTTGGTGATCTGGACTCTGGGCTAATATTGCCAAAAGAGGGCAGCACTCTATGGGTTTTGAATTCACAGGAAGCAAAATTCTTCAGTTCTTAGTTGAGCTCTTTAGCTTAAGCAACAACGCATCACACCCTGTGTTGGTGGGATAGAGACATAAGCAAGACATAGCTCTAAACATACAGGAATCAGGCAAGAAGACAACAGTGGGAGGGAAGGGTAAACAGTCTGTGTTGGAGAGTGGTGAAAAATATCTAGAAATAAAATATGTGATTAGATTTTGAGGATCCCTTGATGATTTTCCAAAAATTGAATGGAAACACCCATTCAATTCAATTCATTTTTTAAAAAATATAAGACCATGTATGCTGTTTCTCACAACTTGAATGAGAGATTTCATACAACAAACACTCGACACTGTGGAAACTGCAACACAATAGCATTCTTGTAGGGTAGAGGAGTGATTTTTTTCATACCCTTTAGTTATTAGCATTACCCAGGGTATTACACCCTCACCATGATTGTACACACCTGGGCCCAATGAGCATGTGCATGTGTAAGTGGGTACACCTTGACCTAGGAGAGGGCATAAAAAGGGCAGCATTACCCTACAGGGAGGGAAGTGTAGCTGTTTCCTTCTATTCACTATAAAAGACGCTGTGAAGATAATGCCACGGTCTCCAACATTCTTCTTTAACTGCTAGAAATGGTGATGAACCTACCCAGATTGGGATGATTACAAAACAATTTCCCTTAATGTTCCTCTGGAGACTCCTTCATTGAGAGGCTCTAGTCATTTCCTCTAATACCTGGCGAAGTTATGGGCCACTGTGATGGTGACACATTGCCCACAGAGTTGGGGTGTAAAACACTAACCTCCTAAGCCACATACTATATGGCACAAGAAGGGCAATCATTCACTGTGTGCCGGGTTACCTGGAAGCAAAGGTACTCAAGGCCCAATGACTGTGATCCTCTATACCCAACAACCCATTACACCCTGGATTATAAAGACAGTACTCTGAAAGTTCAGAGAGGCTACCTTGTTAAAACAGAATATAACCACAAAATAGTTTCAAATTTGGACTTCTCACCTATTACACCTGCAAAGGAGGTGTCTTTCTTTAGTCCTTGCCAGATGCCACAGTTCCAAAGGAAGTCACTCTTTTCACTGAACACATCGCTACCCAAAGAGGCTTGGGAATAGCTATGTGAATAGCAATCCTGATAGGGGTATTGTGCTGAAACTGGGGGGCCGTGGCCCTGGTGTGGTGCATTAGAATAGCAGCCATTGTGGTGTGGTGGGTGGAGACATGGGAAAGGGAAGTCAAGGCTTCTTGGGAGAACAGAAAGGGGATTTAAGGTGTATGGTTGAAGAGCTGGGGACAGAGAAAGATAGAAGCTGGAGGGGAGAAGAGAGAGCAGGGGAACAGCATGGAGGTTGGAGGCGTCAGAGCTGCTGCTGCCATGTGCAGTAGCAGGGAAGGTAAGGAAGCCATGCTGTGGGCTTCCATCCTCAGCATGGGCTAGTAAAGAGCCCAGGGAAGCATGTTGAAGAAACTTGTGATCTGTGTGAGCTGACTTGGAAATTTAGTACTTGAAAACTTGCTTTCACTTTGAAACTGTAAAGCTTGGGAATTGTCTGAAGACCTGAAGAGAATTTGGAGTGTTGCTGCTTTCATCATGAGATGTCTGAAGTGACTGCTGCTGTTGTATCAAGTGAGTCTTGATGGTTTCAGGTCACTTTAGAGTTGAAGCTGAAAGAATGTTGGAACTGTGTCTTTTGAAGGAGGGTTGATGACACCATATTGGTTTCTTCATTTGGCTTGAAGTGAATAGCTGTGCCTTTGGGGGAGGATTGACAATGCCATCTTGGTTTTTCCCATCTGGCTTGAAGGTTGGATGGTTGCCATTTTATGGACACACATGTAGCTAAGGACCCATGTGCAGTTTTTGAACCTGAGAGTGAAATGGTTGGTAAGATAATCAAGGGGGTTCCATGTATGCTCAGGGACTTTTGTCTATTTTGTCTTTTTAATGCATAAATCTGTTTTTACCACTTCTTAAGGTTGGTGTGGTCTTGCTCACATAGGAACAAACCTGATGAGTGTCTGGGTTTAAAGGGCCAGATGCTCCCACCTGTAAGTTTAATTAAGTTCTCTGCTTTGTTGGTTTTCTTATGCAATTTTAATCTGAATTTCATGCACTGGATGTCTTTGTCAATAATTGGGACCATTTGCACACTCTGACAGACTTTTGAGCAACTGTCATTAAGCTGATCATCTACTCCAGAATCAGCAATTCCTTACACTAGGTTGCCTTCTTTAGGGTAAAGAATTCTGGCAATCTCTTGTCTCAAAGATACTCAAATCAGAATCCAGGGCTTATTCTCTCTGCAGATATTAACATGACAATGCAAGACCCAAGGCATTACTTACCCATCTCTGAGTTCCAAGAATAGTTAAAAATGAGCAAGACACTCACTTCCAAAAAATCACAGTTCTGGGGTCTTGGAAAGAGCATTTAATGAAGTGTTCACCTCCCTTACTGGCCTCAGGCTATAGCATTTATAGAGTGCCATAATGACTTATTAAACAAGCTCAAATTCAATGAAATGGAAGATGGTGCATTTTAATTATCAGTTAAATATCAAAGACAAGTGGAAATTAAAAGTCTGACTCCATACTTGATGTTTATAACAACTTTCAAGCCTCACCTCTCCTGACTCCCCTTCTGTCTCACAAGCTGATAAGAAAGGCTCTCCTTTGGTTCCAGCAGGAAGTTAAAAAATCCTGTAAACCTGTTTCAGTGTGTTACTTTACATCAACCCCACCCCTAAGCACAATAAAAGTCAAACCAGTTTCCTTTTCTTTGCTCTCTCCAGCTATCTTCAGTCCTGTTCAGGGGCTTGCCCTAGTAAGTCTCATTATGTGAGCAATAAACTTTTACATACTCAACAGTTCCAGTTCTCTGCTGGAATTAAAGTCTTACCTGTAAAATCTACCTCAAAAGTAATAGTGAAAATAAACAGAGTAAGGAACAGTACTAAGAGAAGGGAGAGGCCAAAGTACACTACTGGAGTACTGAAGAATAGAGGCTGCAGAGACCTCAAGACATATGTGGATAGTCCCTTCAAATAACCAGTTGAGTACTGATTAGTGCATGCATCTAGGCGCAAACTACATGAGGCTACAGAATGGAACTAGGGAACAATTTCCAAAACTCACAGAGAGCTAGAAATAGTTCATGCTCCATATGACGCAGTGGAAAACTATGTAACACAAGGCATTGGGTAATGTATTCAGTAGGTATTATATCAGTAATGAAGCTTATTATCCCTAGACTAAAGGTTGCTCTGATACCTCCTAACTCTGATACCTCTTAAATCTTAAAATCAACATCAAAATGACAAATATATGTAAGGCCAGTACACTAGAATTTCAGAACATTGCAGCAAAACAATTGAAGACCTAAGTAAATGGAATATATTTATTACCAAAATATATACCAGATTCAGATCAGAATACTCATTATTGCTACCATGTCATTTCCCCCAGATTGATCTATAGATTAAAGTCTATACTAGGTAAATTACCAATATGCTTTTATATAAATATTCAAAAGTCAGAAAATCATCAAAGCAACTTTAGTAAAAAGGAATGAAGTTAGAAAGTTTACCCTCATGATTTCAAGTTACAGTAACACAGTGTTATATTAACGTAAAGATAGACAATAGAATCAGTAAAATAGAACAGAGAATCCAGAAATACACCAGTCTATATATGGTTAATTAGTTTTCAAGGGATATACCAAGGAGATGCAGTGGAGAAAAGGTAATCTTCTTAATAATGATGTTGGAAAAATTGAATAGCAACAAGGTTAAAAAATAAACATTAAAACCTTTACAAACACAAAATACTTAATGTGAAATAGATCATGGACCTTTAGTTAAGACTAAAATGTCCAAAAGAGCTTGCTTAGGAGATCTTAATACATTGGTTTCTGTGGAGACTTCTTAACTATCACACAAAACAATAAATTTTTATTTTATTTATCTAATATATTACTAATATAAATATTATTTATTAAATTTTAAAACTTCACCCTTAAAAAATTTGAGAACACTTTTAAAAAGTATATTTCTGAAAAAAAAGGAACTTAGATATAGACTCTATAGACAAGTCCAACAATTTAATAGACTGGTAACCCAATTGGCAGGGAAAAAAATTGACATAAGCAAAAATATGATAAATCTCCCAAATAGAATGTTGACGGAAAGTAGAACAAAAAATGAAAATATATTGTCTTTTTCCATTACTATTTCCATTCTAGAAAATATAAACTAATCTATAATTGCCCAAAGTGGGTCAGGATTATCAGAGGGTAGAGGTGTGTTCCTAACAGGGTTTATAAAAAGAAATCAGACAACACTTGGAGATGATGGAAATGCTCATTGCTTTGTTTGCGATGATGACTCAATAGATTTACACATATGTTAAAATTTATCAAATTTAATGCATGTTAAATTGGGCTTCAGTACATGAAGCCCAAAAACTTCTACAATTGGGACCTGAATATGCCTATTAGAAAATGAATGCTAGTTGCTCAACTAGCATTGAAAAAATGTAATAGTGGGAAACTTCTTTTCTATTCAGCTATGCATAAAATGTTTTTATCTCCTCTAGTGCAGAGTGAGTGGTTATTAGGGTGGTTATTAGAGTGAGTGTAGATATTAAAATTAGTCACCTGGAAACCTGCATTTACTGTTTAAATAGCAATCTTTAAATCATTGATAACTTTATTTTGTCTTCAAGATCAATTCATATTTTAAGGAACTCCTTTCAGTCATTGTTAAGATTGATATCTGTGTCTGAGTAGAGAATGAAACTTCATGTTTTATCTTGATGTCGAAAAAGGCTGTTCCTGACTGAGCAAGCCAGGACTCCAATCTCTCTGATTGGTTTCATTTCTCGCACCCACTCACAGTGGTGTTGCCAAGTCACCCAGCCAGGCACAGTGTACAAAAGAAGAGTTCAATGTGGAAAAAACTCAGATGCAGCACCTGAGGATGTACGGAAAGAAGGGTTTGCTTTACTAGATGAGGAAAGACAAATTCAGTGCATAAAAACATGAATTGTACTTGCTCCTTTCAGCACTGTCATCTCTCTAAGAAGTCTTAATTTGATAGGTTTTCAATAGAAGGCCAAATTCAAGGTAACTTAGATAAGATGACCCAGCTTATCCTGCTTCACCCTTAAAAAAGAACTCAGCATATATTTTTGAGTAAAAAGCTTTTGTTTTATATAATTTTCAGAGACATTTTAATATGCCAATACTATTTTCCACTTATATTCATCTGAGAGCTTAATACTTAAGGATGAGAAATTCTTTTGTGAGGCATCTTTAGAAAGCTGTGAAGCTCATAAGTAGATAAGATAGTAAGTGTTGTATCACTCAACTTTATCACAAAATACTTCCTTATTTTTCATTTCCCTTGAATGTATTCAAAAACTAGAAAATAGGATTAACAACTCTGTAGGAAATTGGACTGTTGGACTTTCATGTGTTCTTTGCATTTGAAGCCAATTTGTATTTTAGCAAGACATCCTTCCACATTCTTCACTTCAACAGACCAAATGTTCTTCATTTAGAAAACTCTTCCAGGTAGTCACCTGCTTGCTTTTTTTTTTTTTTAACCACACCTTAACTTAATTCATTCTTGGCACTAATTGAGGATAAGCTAAATTTCCAGCACCATGGTAAGGCACCACACAAATGTTTGAATTAATCTATATCCTGAAGAAATCATCTACACCAGTGAACAGAAGATCCCCTGCTTTTCAAAAACTTGCCTTTTACAACTTTGCTTTTACAGAAGATCTACAATAGTTTTCACTTCATTTCATAAAGAAATCCGGAGAGGATTTTTGCTTTTACAACAGATGTGAAAATAGTGTTAGGTGTTTTGTTTTGTTTCTCTCTTTTTGCCACAATTATTAGAAAGGCACCAAGACCCGAACCACCATGCTCCTTCTTGGTTACCAACTTATACAGGCTCTGCATTTACCATGTCATTCCTGCTTTTGCTACATGTTATTTTAGTTTTTATGTATTATTTGGAATGATTTGAAAGGCTGTTTGGGGGGAGGTTTGGGAATGCTCTAAATGTTTTCTTATACATGAATGGCAATTATTTCTTCTTTTTATTCCATTTTGACTTACAAAAGACTTTTTAAAATGCTCTCCTTTCAGGTATTAGGTGAAACTTGCAGGTATATGCAAATAATATTGCATGTGGTAAAGTACCATTCCCATAGTTCATTGAAATCAAAGGGGAGGAGGAAAAGAAACCCAAAAAATTGGGGCAAAATGATCAGACATGATATCATCCAACATTAAGTTAATAGAACTGAGGAATACATAAAAGAAAGCATATGAATATTACAAGTAGGAATTAATAAGAGTTTAAGCTGGCCTATATAAGATGATTGACTTTTTAAAATAATCAGGGAAGGGAGAAAATAAAACAGGAAAAATGAAGCAAGTCACAATCCCAGTGTCACTCTCTCCACACTTCCTGGACAGGGGCACACCTCTCTCCAGAGCCAGCCCCACAAGTAGATCAATGATTCATTCACATTGCCATATCCTCACCCATATGATTTAAAAGATAAAAGATAAGACAAGGCTGTAACTGCAAAGAGAAGGGCTGTGACTCAGGACTACAGGGAAGACAGAGACTTGGAGCTGGATGGAGAAGGAATCAAAAGGTGAAAAAGCACAATGTGTTGCAGGGACGTGTTAGTGATGAAAAAGAACATTGAGGGGAAACATGAGTTTTTCTTTGGTACATGGGGATGAGTTAGGCTACATAACACATAACTTTTAGCAAACATGCTTGATGTGTATGCTTTTGATTTTCACCACTGGAAGCACTGTGTTAAGAACTCTTTGAACAGTCTCAGGATTCTATGCCTATGTTTACCTGACAAAAGGAAATCAGTATATGCTGCCTCCACCACCACCAGTCCTCATTTGGTTACTGTCTCTTTTGCTGTACAGAAACTTTTTAGTTTGATAGAGTCAGAGTTGTTTTTATTCTTTTGTTTTCCTTGCTTCTGGAGACAAGTTGTCAAAGGTGTTTCTGAAGTTTATGCCATGGAATGTTTTGCCTATATTTTCTCTATGTTTCAGATCCTACATTCAAGTCTTTTATCTATTTTAAGTTGATTTTTGTGCATGATGTGACAGAGTTGTCTAGTCTCATTCTTTCACAAGGAGCAGTTCAATTTTCCCAACACCTTAATGGTGATAATTAGAATGAGTTCCTTATAAAATAAGGAATAAGGTAAGGATTCTAATCTTACCATTCCTTTTCAAGACTCATTTAGTTTGAAAAGAAATAAAACCTTCTCTATTTGCAGATGACATGGTTTTCTATGTAGAAAATCCAAAGTATAATTTAAAAAATAATTTCCTAGAACTAATAAGTGAGTTTATCAGGGTCACAAAATGTAATATAAAATTCATTGACATTTCTAAATATTATGAATATACAATTGAAAACCAATTTGATAAAATACTGATTACCTCTTCAAAAAGTATTCAATATTGAGGTTTAAATCTGACAAAATACACACATTACATATTTTTCAGACTCTATACACTATGATAACCAAAACAGAGTGTTATTAGTAAAAGAATAAGGACCAATGAAAGAGAATAGAGAATAATAATTAAAAAATAGATACAAACACAGTTGGAGTTTGGTAATAATGCAAAAGAAATTCAATGGAGAACTACTTTCTTTCCAACAAATGCAGACGAACAAGTGAACAATGAATATGAATATAAAAAATAAAAATATGAAAAAATCATCTCAATCTATTTTATGCATAATACAAACAATAACTCAAAGTGGATTATAAATCTAAATGTAAAATGTAAAACTACAAAATTATAGAAAAAAAACAGAAGGAAAAGGAGGAGGGAATAATGACAAAACCCTAATAAACAATTGCTACTGATACAGATTCATAGTCTTAATTGCTTAGAGAAGGTTCTATCCACCAAACTAGGGTCTACTGGGTTCCACATTCTCTGTCCAATGAAATAAAGGAAAATAGCTTCCAAGATAAAGTACTTGGCATTGAGTTTCATGACAAAGATTTCCTCTTAGGAACACACTTGTGAAAATCTACTGAACAATATTTTCCAACTCTACCAGGAGTCACAAACCAAATAAAAGTGCTATTATCTCCTAACGTAACTGACATTTTTTCAGAACAAAGTTACTATATCCTTTGCTCCATTCTGTTTATACTTTCATAGCATGATTCTTGTCAATGACAAGCATGATTTAACTAATAAAACATAAAGTAACCCTAATTAATCTAGATTTGGACCGATTACCACCCAAGATATTTACTGCCTTAGGCAAATCAATATTTACTTCTTGTTGGCTATCATCTTTTTTTTTTAAACTGTTATCAAGTCAACAAACAAAACAGACTACAGTAAAATGAGTTGAACATTTATGTAGTGGAAGAGCTTTCTTTCCTTATTAGGGTTGTACAAGTTTATTAAAGATTATGAGAGGCGATTCTCCACTAACTGGGGAATACTTTAAACTGCTCAGACTTTTTGAATTTATTTTGCTTTTTTTTTTTTCCACTGGGGGTGGGGCAGTGACATGCTATACAAAAGCAGCTCTGAGGTTTCCTGGTGTTGATTTTTTGAGAACAAGGAAAACAATGTTCATCAGATAAGGTATTGTATGGTAGAGGTGTAAAATTGTGCTGCAACATCATTTGTGTTTAATTAGGAACAAGTAACATATTAAAGGTAAAAGATCATGACATTTTCAAAAAAATTCCTTGGCTGAATGAGCATCCTTGAGGAAACAAATTAATTCTTTAACTAGCAAGAGCAACTTTTATTTTAAATTAATTAATAGGATCACATTTTACAAAATAAAATGTCTATTGCCTTTAATTTTACTATATTGTCTTACCTTGCTTAGTATATTGTCATACATCAAGTCTTGTCCTTTTCACTCAGTCTTCTGTAAAGCCACCTTCCAAAGATAAAATCTGATTATACCGCTTATAAAAAGAAGCCCACATCCAATAACTCTTTGGAAAGAAATCAAAGCCAAAATTTCCAGCCTGTTACCCTGTCTACACACAATACAGCAGGAGTCCCAACACTGGATTGTCTCCACCTCCCTACCACTACCAAAATTCATATCCCTCACTCTAACACTGATAAAATGCCATCTTTCACTAGGAAAATTATACCTTTTTTTCAACTCCCTGACTGTTATCAGGAAAAAGACTAGAAGAAGACTAAGACACTGGCATCAACCACAAACTTTAAAGAGACACAAAAAATAAAACAAAACAACAAACAAAAAACCCAGGAGTCAAGACAAGTATTTTAAGGTAATATTTTTTAAAAATCTAAGCAATTCCAACAATTCATATCAAACAAAAAATTACGTTTATAATGTTTATGATGATGGCATTAAATATCCCTGCCTAAATTCATTCCACTTAGGAAAATCTTACTTATATACAAAGACCAATCTACATGTTATTCTCTAAGGCAATTCTCCTGTCTTCCCACAGAGAGCAGTTTTCTATGCCTCCAAGTCTACTACCTTCTAACTCTTCTCCATAAGTTTTATACTTCTATATACCTATGTATTAGAAGTTCCATAAACATCTGCTTTATGAATAAATAGATAGGTCAGGCTACATAGAGAGTAAGACAAAATTTGTTATTAGAAGTTAGAATATCAATTCTACCTCCACAACTCAGGTATATTGATTATATGATGCTGGACATGTCACTGAGTCTCATTTTCACTATCCTTTAATGATCTTACTTCCATAGAACTTTTATAAGATACATATTTGTCAAATTTCTGAGAGGTCAAGTAAATAAAATAGGCATTTATCCATCCACTTGAAGTGAAGAAGATAAACAGAGAGAAAGAAAAAATGTGATTTATCCAGCAAAAAAAGTTACGTGTTTGAAAAACACAAGAGGAAAAGCATCAAATACACTGTTTGGGAAATGGCAAGTGGTTCAACATGTCTTCATGTAAACAGCAACTGAACATCAGAGGATGAGACAGGAAACAAAGTCAGGCAGAGGTCAGGCTATTGAGTGAGGTTTTTGTCTGATAGTCCATTGGAGAATATGTGGCATCACTGAGTTAACCTTAACAAGAGTAAGTTTCTGTCAATATTAGAAATGGAGTTCATGAGCAAGTTGAGTTAGGTGATGGAGAAAAACAAATTAAGTTCAATCAATGACAGTTCATGAGTGACATGGGGGTGAAAGAACTTTGGGGTATGCAACAATATAAGTATATATATATATATATATCATCAATAAAAGAATCTTTTAGCTAATTAATTAATTAAGCCACCATTCCTTCAAATTTGTGACCTATCCTCTTTATTTCAAATGCATCAACTTTCCTGTAGTGATTTATGGATTCAAGAGATTATATATTTTTTAAAAGCTGCAGGAAGAAAGCAAACTTGCTAAACTTCCAAGTTCTAATCTGCTGGTGCATCTCATTAAAAGGACTCATTGCAAGTCAAAAGCCACTGAACTCAGTTAATGCTATTTATAGAGACCAGTCTGAGACACAGTGCTTAGGTGAAGAGAAGAAATTGTCTGGAGTAGGACAAATGGCTCCTCTTTGCATTCAGAAGTCACTTAAGAATCCTAAGAGTAAAGGTATCCGATGGAAGTGAGAGAGGAGATATTTATCAATTTTTAAGCCCTCGGCTGGGATAGGGCTCTTTCTCCTGCCTCCACCATAGAAGAAAGCACTATCATGAATGGATTTTCTAAAAATCTACTTATTTTGACATCATCTGCATATTTTATTTTATTCCTGTCTATGCTAGGAAAGTCTTCTCTGCATCTCTCCACTAATCTTCAGTGATAAACTTTTTCATGTCAAGTGATAGTTGCCTTTATTTTGTTTATCTTTTTATTAGTATACTCATTATCATCTTGTGCTTATTTGCTTTCTTGCTTTATAATGATCTTTTTTTTAAGGTTTGTCCACCTTGAAATAGTATTCTGAAAGAAAATAAAGAAATTAACATAAATTCAAAATAGACTGCATAAAAAATGTTTTATAATATCATTATTTATTACAATTGCCAATTATAGAAATATTATTAATATTCGCTACAGTTGAAGAAGTTGAGGACATTCAATTTTGTCAATTTGTCATGGCCACATAGTAACTGTATTCTTGGCAGGAAAAACAAAACAGAGAGTGTGTTGTATGTTTCCAAACTCTCACTCTCTAGGTTCACTCCCCATCATTCATCATTTCTCATAGATCTGTGCCTCCAGCTCTTCATAACCCCACCTCTCCATATCCAGGTCCTTTCATATAACTTCACAGTATCTTTCATTGAAGAGGGAGCATATGCTCCACCCCTTTATCTTGGACTCATTTCTTTGACCTCACCAAAGAATATCAGCAACACAACAGATCAAAAGCTTAGGAAATATTTGCATAATTGGGCTTTCTCTCACTCCTCTATCAATGGCATGAGAAAATATACAAGCTGGTCCACTGATGCCAGAAGAATGAAAGAGACAGAATCAAGCCCCAGCCCAGCCCAGTCTACATAGGCTGACAACCAGACAGTGAGTGAGCCCGAAGTATCTCAACAATCTTTAGCCAAATAGCTCAGGCAATCAATCCTCAGCTGACCTAACGATGTGCAAAATAAATTATTACCATTTCAAAAACAGTAGCAACAACAATAACTCTGATTTCAAAATACCTGCTCTTCTGCTACAACACATTATATCTTACTTAATACTAAGTAACTAGTATTATTTCTTTCTTAATACTAATTACTAAATACTAGTGATCTCAGAAACACTGGTTTTGGGGAGGAGGGTTTGGTTGTTTTGGTTTTTGGTTTTTTTGAGACTAGGTCTCGCTACTTTTGCCTCAGGCTCACGTTGCCCGGGGTACCACGGACTCAAGAAATCCCCAACCTCAGCTTCCCAAGTAGCTGGGATTACAGGCACACATCACCACGCCCAGCAATTTTTTTTTTTTTTTTTTTTTTTAGAACTAGGTCTCGGTATGTTGCCCGGAGTGGAACTCGAACTGCGATCCCTGGTGCCCGCCACGGCTTCCTAGGCTGCCACTTACAGGCTTTTCGCCAACATGCCCAACAGAAACACTGGATTTTTTTATGCCTCATTTTTCATTGTAAAATGAGGAAGTAATCTTATTTTACAAAGTCTTCAAAGTTTCTGAGTTATAACGTTCTATGATTTTATTTTAATGTCACTTAGACTATTATTTAGTTACTGATTTTCTCTCCCTTCGTTTCTCCAAAATATAACAGAATTATGCTCGACAATGTCATATGTTCCTTGGTATTGACACTTATTTTACAGACTTACTACATGTTGACCATCAAATAAAGCCCTGTTAGCAGAAACTTATACTTAAGTAGTTTATTGTGACAAATCTTCACTATATTAAAGGTACTTCTCCAGAAAAATTTTCAACATAACAAAGTTACCACTTTTATTTAGAGGCAGACAATTATGATGTATTCAGGCTCTTTACTCCCTCTCTTTTTTTATTATTTTGAGAAAACACCACTACATTAAAAATGAAAAAGACTCAGGGAGCAAATAATCATCTTTCAATTGATTATCAATTTCCATCCTTGAAAGTGTTTCTATGCCAACCTGCCAGTCAGAAACCTGCCAGTCCATCCCATCTGCTTAGCAACTAGCTCTCTAGCCAGTTCTCAAAACACCTCACAGTCACACATATAACCTGTGCTACACTGGGGCTTACAGGTGCCTAAGTTATAGGGACTTGATAATGAGGTGTGGTTATGGGTTGACTTGTATCCTCCCAAAAAATATGTTGGAATACTTACCCAGAATCCCAAAATATGATCTTCTTTGGAGACAGGAACTTTTAAAAAATGAACAAATTAAAATGAGTTCATAAGAGTTGGCTCTAATCCAACATGACTGATGATTTCATGAAAAAGGAAATTTGAGCAGACTGAGACATACATACAAAGATGACAATGTGAAGAAATATGGAGAGACAGCTGTCTATAAGCCAAGAGGAGGAGCCTGAAACAAATTCTTCCCTCAGAGATCTTAAAATGAACCAACTCTAGGGATGTTTTGATTTCAGACTTCTTCCCCCAAACTGTGGCAAAATAAATTTCTATTTTTGAGCCACTCAATTTATGATCATTTGTTTTCTTTTATTTTATTTAATAAATTTTTATTTATTTATACTACTATATAAATTTCTTTACTTTTATGTGTGTATAAGCTTCATCTCATCCACCCACAAATGTCTAGGACCATTTTTATGATTAGTTGATGAGCTCTATATTACCCTTATCCTTCCCCTCACTGGTAACCACTATATTTTTTACAAAGTTTCAGAGTCATTTTCACTGTGAAGTGTTAGCTTGTTTGCATTAGATATTTATAGCCCATATATGAGAGATGTCATCTAGGAACTGTCTTTTGCTTTTCAGCTCATTTTGCTTACCATGAGCACATCAACTACTGATCATGTTGCAGCAAAAGACAAGATTTCAACTTTTATAGTAGCTGACTATTATTCCATTGAGTATTTATACCAGTCTGAAATGTTTTGTTATGGTAACTCTAGCAAACTAATGCAGGTGTCATAGTATACATTCTATAGCTAACTCCTTACCAACTACAAGGAGACCCAGTCAATAAGAAAGATCTAGTCATATAGTTGTAAATTGTGTTTGCCTTTAAGCAAGGCACTTCGTAATTAGAGGAATGCATCTGTTTCTATGACACGGCAGTTTCAGTGGTACTTGAGCAATGATAAAAATAAAACTGTGGTTTTGTGGTTGACAAGGGAAGGGGATAAATGTCTATTTAACAAACTATTTTGAAAGAAAAAGAATTTTCATATCAAGCTTATAAAGGTAGTTCCATATTCTCAAGAACTCAATGCCATAAAAATTACTTTGGAGTTTTTATAATTGTGTTTTCATTGAATTTGTAAGTCTGAAATTGTGACATATGTACTAAGGAAATGAATTAATATAAAAATAGAAATCTATGGGTTTAGCTAAAATCTGAGCATTGGCAAGGCTTTTGTTCTTGAACAATTTTGCCAAAGCAAATCCATCAGTTCTGAAGTCATATTTCTATATACTAATTTTGAAGGAAAAAGATACATGAAATAGTTTTTCTGACAGTCTCACATATCCATAAATGACTATATGAAAGTTGGGATTTACTTGGCATTTTCATTAACATTCCATCATTTTGATGTGATTTTAAAATTTCTTTCAATATGTCATAACTTAAACATCCCGTCATCCTCCCCTGTCCCTCAAGCTTCCTCCTCTTCCTGCATTGCATCTCTTCCCCCCACCCTACCCCCACTCTCTTTTTGTTAATGGTAGTACTATTCTTTCTGCCTGGGCAAAAGCTTAATTAGTCTAGATACCCAAATTAATTTGTCAGAGTTTTCTTGAAAAAAGAGAGCTCATGCAGCAGCTATGGAGATTGAGAGAGAAGGCTCACAGTCTTCCACATGCAACCTGGAGCCCCAGGAAACCAAAACGCACAATTCCATCTAAATCTGACAGTTTAATAACCAGGGGCACAGGGAATTCCTAGCCACATCTGAAGCCTGATTATCAGGAGCTCAATAACCAAAAGCAAGAGAAAATGGATGTTTAGACCAAATAAAAAGCAAAATTGTACTTTCTTAGTTTTAGGGGATTTCACCACTCAGTGGATGAGATGGTACCCACCCACAATGGTAAGCATGATTTTATTTATCCAGCCTACTGATTGAAAAACTAATTTCCTCCAGAAATACCCTCAGAGACATACCCAGAAATAATGTTTCACCATCCAGGCTTCCCTTAGCCCAGTTGAATTAGCACATAAAATTACCCACAATTCCTTCTCTTTCATGATATCCAGTCAACTATCAACTTTATATATTCTACATTTGTATTTTATTTGGTATAATACCATCTCACTTTAATTTCACTTGCTCATTCCTCTAAACAATCTGTTTGGTAGATGCCCCTTTCCAAAAGTTTTTTTCTTTATGCCAACCTACTTAGCTTGACATTATTTTAGATAGTTGGATTTTTTTTTCTTCTGCCCAAAATTCCTCCAGGATTCTCTATATTTTACCAGTAAATTCCAATGTCTGAACACTTTTTAAGAATATGATTTGTAGTCTACTACTCTCTCTTCTTTATCTCCTCCTATTCCTACTTACTGTTTTCCACATTCATCTCATTTTTCCCATCTCTAAACATTTATTTGCTAGTTTTTACTCAGAATGTCTCTGTCAACTTTTCAAGTCCTAGTTCAAAGATAACTCTTTCTTTTTTCTGAAATCTGATATAATCCCAATCTGATATAATCTGCTGTTCCCAGTCATGGTTCCAATGAGTTTCTGAATTCAAATTTTGAACATTATACAAAGAATGTATGCTCTTTCTAAGCATGATGCAATATAAATCTCTTGAGATCAAATACATAAATTTTCATGCAATAAAATCTTCACCCATTGGGATATAGAAATACTACAGATAGCTTCCTATTCATTCAAATCAGAATTCACAATCAAATGAGTTTATCACAAACTTATTTTTTTAACTCCACTTTCTAGAATTTTCTACATTTTGGAATTGTAAGGGTTTGTGCACATCTGGGACTTTTTTCACACCGAAAATGCTTACAGATTAACTTCTGTTGGGTCAACATTTGTTTATATGGATCAAATGAGAATTTATTATTACACAGATTATATTATACAAAGCATTTTACTTGTATGTATCAATAAAGAACAGACTGAAAAAAACAGAAGACACTTCAAGAATTCTCAACAAAAATATTAATTCAAGGGACTGGTTACACACGTGTAAGATTGCAAAGGCAAAGAAAGGGAAGATTGAGGTAATCCAGGAGCAGCAATGACACAGAGGCAATGACACAGAGTCAGAGCCAGAAACTCCACCTGTCTCCCCTAGGGGAGAGAGAAAAGGGAGAGGTTTTTCAGGAGCCCAAGATGGGAAGACCTGAAGGAAATAGGAAGTTGGGAGATTTGCCCTCAGGAGTTGGTTCCATGGAGTAGACACACAACTGCCTGACAATATCCATTAAGCAGAGAGAGAGAGCAGCAAAGAAACCATGGCTTCTTCCTTTTCCCATCCCTCATCTTCCACCTGCCAGATCTCAACCTGCACAGGAGTCTGGGGAATGCAGCCTAGAGAAGTCAGCCCTTCTTGGACAAAAAAA
Source organism: Uropsilus gracilis (assembly GCA_004024945.1). Taxonomy (NCBI): domain Eukaryota; kingdom Metazoa; phylum Chordata; class Mammalia; order Eulipotyphla; family Talpidae; genus Uropsilus; species Uropsilus gracilis. The sequence goes on from PVHY01000058.1 coordinate 113,033, forward strand.
GTAGGCTGGGGAAGGGCAGAGAATGGCTCTGACACACACAAAATAATCCCAAAATAAGCTGGATACTGTCTATTTCTAGCTTTTACAACTTTAAAAGAAAGGCACTATTATTATCGTCTACAAATGAAGGAACTGAGATACAAGGAGTTTAAGAACCTGAGGTTGAGAGCTTGCATAGCTAGTCAGCAGCGACTCTACCCAAGCTAGTGTGTGTCCAGGGGTTATCATCCTAAACATCATGATACCCCAGAAACTTAGAAGATATGCAAATTTTTGAGCACTTCCTAAGAAACCTTTGGAGATATAAATAGGAACAAGAGACTGAAGGTCTGACACTATTCAGCTCAATGCTTGTCCATTCCACCAATGCTCAGAGAGCAAGAAAAAAATAACTGCTGATCCTCCATAATTCTGACAGCAGTTCAGATTAATATGACACTCATATATGGTCTTTATGCCACATTTAGACATATTGTCAACTTTATTCCCAGTGAAAAAAAAAGTACCAGAGAAGTAGCAGTGACTGCTGAGGAGCATATTAATTTCTCACTCAAAGACCAGCATTAGTTTGTAGATATAGAAGTTGCAATCTTTTTTAATTTACTGTCTATAAATTGCAAGTCCCTGAGAATGAAAAGGATTTAGAATCATCAAATAAGCTGTTCTTACTCCTCTGAGAATTGAGTCCCTTCTCTTTACAATGCAAAATGAGAAAAAGAACTGAGAGAAAACAGGGCAAACTCTCTCCTTGTGCTAGATAATACCATGAAATCACATTACTAGGAAGCAGTCATAATGTGTTGAAAACTAAAAGATACCCAGATATTTTGAAAACCTCTTACTTCTATTGCTATTCTGGCCCCAGAAACAGTTGGGGTCCCTAATATAAGGAATGCCCCTTTTATTCCCTCTTGTACTTTCCACGGGTACTTTGTGTTCTTCTTAAATGCCATGAAAAGGTAGAAATGGTGACAAACACCAGTTTTTGTCTATAAATTAGAGTTTTTAAAGAGAAAAAATATGTAACCCCTATAGTAGTAAAATATACCACCTTAATTGTTACAATGCAAAAATTAAAAAAAAAAAAGCAGCAAAAAAAATGCCTGTTTATCTATACTGTGCTTCTTAAAGGGACTATCTCTATTGTCAAATATGTTCCTGAAATTATTTTTCTATTCTGGAAGTTTTACAGGTTTAGTAAGAACTCTGAAAAAAAAGAAATTAAGTGTGTCTACTTAAAAGTTTTTATTCAAAGTCATTCTACCCATAAGTATTTCAGGGAGCTATTTCTGCTCTAGCAGACAGAAAAGAAATAAACTAGTAATTTCTTGTGAGCCTTTTTCAAAAATTATTATTCCTGCATAGAATAAGTAAATACCTGAAATAACTGAAGGAAGGGACTAGACTAATTTGGAGGATAAACATTTAAAACTCTTGGCTGCTTTTTCTAGCAACACACCTCAGACTATGGACAACCTGTTTCATAGGTTCAGCTGTGCCAGGATTGTGGAGCATGTTTCTGCTTTTGATGCTTTTAGGTAGAGACTAATTTCCCAGGTGTTGTGTTGTCAACTGTGTTACAGATTTTAGCTATTGAGCTGTGATTTTATTTCCCTAAACTAGTGATATTAATTTAAAATATAATATCAAAGTCCTGAAGAGTCAGGGTGCTAAGTTTCCAAGACTCCAGTAAGGGACTAGGTGTTGGTTGAGCTTTCTGGAAATCTAGTCAAAACTCCTTGAAAAGTCAAAAACATACTCATCATATAATCTGTATTGTACTCAATGAACATTTGTAAATTATTTTTCTAATTGAAGTAAGAGCAAATCAGTGACAAAGACTGGATTTTTGTAACATGGTTGAACATGTTGCTAATCCTCAAATGAACACTCAAGGGTCATCTGTGTCTATAAATTGCTTTACTCTTGATCTTCTTCAGGATTCTTGGATAAGTGCCCTCCAGTTTCAGTTATTTATTTGCATCTACTTTGTCATTAGGTTTAGAACATGTGCCTTTGTCACTATTTGTTCTAGTACCTCTGACCTCTCAATTCAAGTTGGAATTTGGGAGGGGAAATCTTTTTACCATCTTCCTTGCAAAGAATGAAGCACAAAGTTGATTGGTATATGCTATTTTTTTTGTCATTACTATAGATCTCTTCTTCTTCATAATCAAACTGTGTTATGTTCTGTCGACAGGACCTTACAGAACGGAGAAGGAAAGAAACCTATTTTCTCTACTACTTGTTACCAAACTCCCAAGCCTTAAAAGCTAGTCATTTTTCCCATGTCCCGCTTGCTGTTTCTCTCTGACAAGAAACTCACAAGACCCTACTACTTCTTGCCCCAGAAGAAACAGTCTTAATCTCACAAATTCTCACTGAGAATGATAATCAAACCAATATTGCAGAGCCAGTGACTCCAACAAGGAATGTACTGTTTTGACTGAAAAAAAAAATAGATAAATTAGAATTTTGGATTAAAGTCCCAACTATTCCAATTTTAAAATGGAGGAGGAAAAAGCGATACAAGTTATTTGACTTCTCTAGCTTTAATTTTCTCATCTAAAAAAAGGCAACAATAATTATCTATAGCAACTGATTACATGGTAAGAATTGCTTGATAATGGATCCACAATAACTGAAGAGAATTTAACACAATCTTGTCTGTAAAAAGTGAGTTTCAGACAATTGGAAACAATGTTTAGATATGATTGTTGGGTTCCAAAAAGCACAGAACCCATGATGTTCTTTAGATTCATTTAATTGTTTAAAGTCTTGTAAGTTGGAGAGCCATTCACAGTGATATTAGTGACTAGTTAACTGCTTTCCCCACCTCTCATTCCTATTATTCCCTTCACTACGGAGCATTTGTAATCCATAAAAAGTTCATCTAAGGCTGGGCACGGTGGCTCATGCCTGTAAGCTTCAGCCTATGAAGCAACTGGGGCTAGGGATCGCGGTTCGAGTCCTGCCTAGGGCCCGTAGCGAGACCTAGTTCCAAAAAAAATAGCTGGGCGTGGTGGTGTGTGCCTGTAATCCCAGCTACCTGGGAAGCTGAGGTGGGGATTGCTTGAGTCTGTGTTACCCCGGCCAATGAGAGCCTGCGGTTCCACAGGCAAAAATAGCAAAACCTAGTCTTAAAAAAAAAAATTCATCTAAAAGACAGAACTCAAGTCTACGGTCTGAACAGAAATATGAGCAAGTCTGAATAAAATGACTCTGACCACAGATTTTTGTTTGGAAGAATTCTTCTAATGCCTTGAGATAAACTGATATCTTAGACCTGAGAGAATTCTAGGGATGGTTTGTTTTGATGTACCCTCTCTCATCAGGATTTTGAAATTAATTCTATTGTTTATTTTATTATTATTATTTTAATCATATGCTATTCTATTAGAGAATTAAACAAAAGTTTGTCTTTATCCTTGCAAATTTTTAAAACTTTTGAAAATTACAAACCAGAATTTTCCACAAACAGCTTTAAAAAATAAAGATGTAAAGCCCCTCTATTTGTTTTCTAAGCCTTTCTCTTTCTAGACTTGCCATGGGTATGACCTGGGCTTTGGAGAACCCACACATTATACTAAATGACATAAAGTTGTATGAGGCTGCATCTTTCTCGGGAAGGGAGCCGTTTTCTTCAGTGGAGATGCATGGCTCCTCCCAGGTAAGTACTGACTGCTCTCTATGGCCCCTACTGAAACCCAGTGACAGTGAATGTGAACTGAAGACCTACTTTTCAGTTATTGTTTTGTTTTTTTTTTTTTAATCTACAACAGGCCTCCAATTCTTCTTTCCTCCAGTCATCATAGTGTTTGTTTGCTGCCTTAGAAACAACAACAAAAAAAGTCAATGACTGGCGCACACTCTGGCTCAGATGAAAAATGCAGAGTCTTGAATCTTACCCTTTGATCTCCCTGGCCTGCTGGGGTATCTCTCTGGAGTTTCCTTTGCAGGGCAATTTGGAATTTTCTCTTGAACAGCTTCATCTTTTCATTTTTATTGGATAAGAAATTACTCTACGTTCTGTTCAGCAAGGAACACATTATTCTGTCATAGCTTCATAGAAAGAGAAGCATTTTCAAAATGAATGTCACATAGAGGAGAGATATAATTCTTGAAAGAAGCTTGGCTCAGTGAGATAAACAGAAAAAAATGGTTCTGGGCAGATTTATAAGGAACAACGACCTTTGGTCATGCAGAGCTCTAGTGGAGAAAGCAAGATCCTTTCTATAGTTATTGATATTCATTTTTATTTGTTTGCATCAGACATTATCTTAAGAGAGATACAAAATTCCAGAGCATTTTGGATATTCCTCAATACAAAGAAGAAATATACACCTTTTTCTGGCTCAGTAAATTATGCTTTGATTATAAATCAGCCCTATCTAGAGTACAAATAATTCTTGTAGCATAAAAATATCCCTAGATATAAATAGTATACCTGAATAATATACTACATGAGCAACTTTCTCTTCCCATGAGATCAGACCCATCAAGCTATAATTAAAATAGTCACCAACATGTAGCTTTGAGCAGTTATTATCTGTTCAGTCTTCTTCATGACAGTAAGAGCAACTAATACTCTCAATCCAATGCAATCAACTTGATCAAATCTTCTCTTCTGCTTCCAAAAGCCTCTGAGGTAGACTTTTGATTACTAACTCCCCTTAAGTTGAGACTCAAACATTTCTTCTATCACCCTTACATTAGTTTGGTTTTTTTTATGTGTGTGTTTTGGGTTTTTTAGGGGGTTTTTTGTGGCAAACTATACATAATCCTACAGGACTCTAAGAGGAATACAACATTCCAGTAAGAGAAGGAGAGTGATAATACTTTTTCAATAATGGGAGGAAAGGGATGTATGTATCAGCAGAGATCACTTTAACATGGCAAGCCAAGCATTGATTAGGATGAGGTGTTCTAGCTTTTTCCATTCATCTTCCTCACAGATTCAACCACTCTCCAGTTCAAATTCAGGACCACAGTCCCTAATTGTAAACTCAAAAGGTCAGCTATAATTTGAAAATTTGAACTTTGGGGACTTCAGAAAGTTAATTGAGCACATGTACCTTTCAGTATGATAACCCATAGTGACTCCATATCAAATATATCAATATTTCTGCTGCAAACACATGAATCATCACTCTAATTATAAGAACAAAGTTATAAACACCTTTATGTCAACAGTTCACGCCATGCTTTCATCCATTTAGACCCGGTCTGTCTTTGTCACCAAGGTAAAAGGGAAACGTAAAGATAAGACACTGTTCTGTTCATTCATCCCGGACAAACTCATCACACTCGACCTTACCACAAATATAACCAGTCGTCTAGGTAATCACCAGTCACCAGGCACCTTAACATTGAATAAAATGAGTTGGGTTCCCATCCAGAGTGGTGTGGGGAAACACCTGCCTGACAGCATGCGTCCAACTTTTCTGTTTCATCGTTAAGATGGACTCCATTCTCCAAAGATTCTCTCCCCCTCGCTCTTGATCTTTCAGAAATTCCCAAGTTCTACTCAGGACACTAAGCCAGTAATACAGCTCTCTCCTGTGTTCAGTCTGTCCTGTCTTGACCAAGCCCAGATGAGAACGAGGTGGAAGAGGTGAAGAGGACTGTGGGGACAGTTTCTGATTTCATTCTCAGAGTACTAGCGTACTTAGACATAGTCTACGCAAATCCAAAGAGCAGTTCTACTGCTGACCTTCAAGTAGTCTCTGGATTACAAACATGTAGTCAGCCCTCATGACCTACAATGTTTGCCTCTGTACTGAACATGTATAGATTTTTTTTTCTTGTCATCATTCCCCAACAATACAAAACCACAATTTTTACACGGCTTATTTATTATACGGTATTATAAGCAATCTAGAGATTATGTAAAGTATATGGGTGGATATATGGGCGGATATGCCTAGACTGTATGCAAATATTAAACCTTTGAATGGGAGGGGTTTGTGCATCTGTGGTTTTTTGATTCCACAAGGATCCTGGAACCAATCCCCTGAGGATAATAAGACAAGGCTATAGAGAAAATGCATATTTATCAGCCATGGACTTTACAGATTTAGAACGTGAGAGACCTGAAATTGTTAACTTTATGTTCCATCATAGAACTGATATGAAAAATATTCAGTGGTGACGGATTCTTTATCTGAGTCTCAGAGATCCCAGAAACAAAACAGAGAAGGAAAACAAGCCAAAAATGGTTGACAGCTTTAAATGATTTTATCTAGGGCATGGCAAGGCCAGATGAAACAAGTCAGTCTTGTTTCAGAATACCTCTCTTTTTACTCAATGACCGTGTGTTGAAAGAACCTACTAGTATTTACCAGAGAGAATGTTGAGCAGCAGATGCTCTCAGTACTCAAGTTCTCTGGAGGCTGTGATCTCCCCTGGACATCAAGTGTCAATAAAATTAATGCTGGATTTCCTATATGTCTATACTGGAGCATTATTGCCTTCTGTTTATCTGATTATAAGTCTTCATAGTTAAAAATTCAATTATTAATATTTTCCTTTCCATTAGAGGAGAAAAATATCTTACAAATCTTAAACTTCCACAAATTAGGCTACAAAACAAAAAGAAAAAGATCATCTACAGCCTGCTTTTTTTTCTATAGTTAACAAAAAAAATCTTATCTTTTTGCTTTTGAAACCACCACCTCATTTTTACAATACAAGAACACAGGAAATTTGACAGAGTATAATTACCTATTCCTTCTTATTAGAAAAGAAAGGTACAAGAATAAAAAGATCATCAAGTTCTAATAAACATCTGCAAGAGTTATAGAAATACCACTGGTTCTTAATGACGTTTATGTAGCAAGATTCTTTTTATTAAGTTAGCAGAACAATCCAGTCTTTATACACTATTTTTCTAAAGTTAAATTTAGAAAGTCAGGTAAACTTAAAGAAGTTACCCATATACATTTATTCCACAAATGAGAAGAAAAAGTGCTCAATTACTAAAATCACTAAATCCAAATATATTCCCAGAGATACCAGTTCTCTTTTAGTTGGAATTTTGGATAATTTTCTTTTTTTTTTTTAAATTTGGCCATAGCAAAACAGTAATTTGATTTTATTTTGAATCATTTAATATCATTCTGATTACAGATGTAATATGAGAAAAGAAAGGGAACTTCAACAAACAAGCCACAGTATAAAAACAATGAAAATGAAAGTAACTGTTAACCTTGCTAGCCAGCAATAAGTCAACATTCCCATATTTTATACAAAAAACTCAGGTGTACAAAAACAAACAAAAAAACTCAAATGTAAAAATTTGAAATTTGGTAATCACGCTTGCTCTGTTCAACTGTTTCTTTTAGCATTGGAGTGTATACATTTTCCAATTTAAATAATATTGTTCCATAGTTCAGTTTTTCCTCATATATCATAAACCCTGTTCAATCCATTTATCCAACATTTTTATTTATAAACATCTTATTTAAAATGTACCCATCCTCTTTCTCTGTTTATTGTTGTTTATTTATTTACCTTTATTGCTGTAACATTGGTATACAATGCTGGATAAGATTTCGGTGCATAGAAGTTTCCCTGTCGGGTAAATAAGTTGTTCAACCTTTTTCCTCCATTAACTGCTATTACCATCACATACGGTATTGCACCCTCCCCATGATTGTATGCCTGGCCCAGTGGGTGTGATGTGATTTTACATAACCCACTTAATTCTTTCCCATTGCACTCCCTCATCTGTACAATCAGATTTAGAAATAACTCTTGGAATTTGGTCAACATTAGTTAGTATTCTGAGAACATAAAAAGGTCTGAGCACTAAGTAAAATAAATGTAAACATCTAAATCACTGTCCTTATTTGTCTTGGGTCAAATATTTAATTTTAAAGAGATTCTGGTAAATTTTATTTTTAGCAAATTCCTTAAAGTATTGTCTAGGCAAGTTTAAGTGCTCCATTTGAAACACTACACCAAGGCCCTTTATTGTTTAAACATAAAAATAATTATTCACAACTGATTGTACCAGAACCATATAGAGGTAGAAAACAATTGAATTATCAGTAAAATATGAACTCAATGACATTTTTTCCTTGCTGCCTAGAAATTCTTGCACAACATGAAATTATAGTAACCACTGACATTTCATTATAAATACCAACACAAAGTTCTTAAACAACTACCTACAATTGACTTGTTACAATAAAATTTAAGAAGTTAAATATTGCCTTGTAATTATACTTTAAATAATTCTATGCTATTGCCTTAAAGGAAAATCATCTTTTTTTGCATTAAGAAAATGTCAAATTTTTCTGACCAAAATTGATCAACTTTTCCATGTGAGAATTTGTCTAATCAACAACTAGTTAACATTATCATGTGCCAAGTAATATTGGAAGAACAACAGTAAACAAACAGATCCAAATCCTTATTTCTATAAAACTTACACTCTAATAGAAGAGACAGAAAAGTAAGAAAGAAAGAAATAATGTATGTCAGATGCCTATAATGCTATTTTAAAAGTATAACAAAAGAAAAATTATAGGGAGAGATGAAATATCTGGAACGGTTGCAGTAAAGATACTATTTAAATAGATTCTTGAGAAAAGATCCCTCTGGTAAGCCTTGTTTGTTTGTAGTGTTTAAAGAAAATATTATCATAAAAGAAAGAACAAGTTCAAACCCTGAGGTATTCCTGAAATGACTGAAAACTAGCAAAGAAGTTAGAATGATAGAGAACTAGGAACTGAGCAGCAGAAAAAAAATTAAAAATATATCATGATGTAGACCACATGAAGTCAAAAAGGTATCATGTTATATAGACAGTTGTATGAGGATGAAGGGGGTGACAAGAACCTGCTATTGTACCAATCCAGGTGACAGGTGATGCTGACTGAGTAACACTAATGAAGGTGTTTGAACTATACCTTGAGCTATAAGGATTTACCAAAGTATATGGCATGGAAGGTGAAAGAAAAAGTGAAGAATGGTATTAACATGTTTCAATTAGGTATCCAAGATAGAGTTGCCTTGAATAGAGAAGGGAAATTCTTCAAGAGAACAAACTTTGGGAAGCATCAGTTTTTCTTCAGGCATATTCAATTTATAAATGTTATTTAGCATCTAAATTACTGGCTATACAAGAATGAAATGCAAGGGAAAAACCCAGGTGGGAAAAAAAAAAAACAAATTCAGTTCTCATCAGCAGACACAGAGACTGAATGCTTAAAACTATGAAGCACTAAGATATTGCATGATAGTGAGAATAGCAAAAAAGTAGGCAAATAATTCAGGATAATTTTCTGCTATAAAGTAAAAGCTTACATAATGTAAAACCACCTACATCTTCAGAAAACTATTAAAGATAATTCAGGTTTCTTGTCATCTGAATACTCAGAAAAATCTCAAATCTTGGCACTGAATTAAGATGATATGAGATTTCTAATGATTCCAGGAAATTGGTAGAAAAGACCCTCTATTGATAAATACAACTAAAATAATAAGTATCATGTACAACTAGATCTCAAAATATTACTACAATCAATTTCAAATGTAACATTAGATACAAAAGATAAGAAGGCAAACAAGAGATAAGACAGACAGAGCAGACAACAGGAGATTCACAGGGGTTTCAGATATTGCAACTTTCAAATTAGACATTAAGATAGGTATGTTTACATTATGCACAGGAAAAAAGACAACTAGAAACTATAAAGGAAAATCATGACAAATTTGAGATAGGTTACAATTGTAATTTACAAAAATTATGAAATCATGGAAGGATTTAAGGCTTCTCATTGGTCGTTGATTGCCGTTTATTGAGTAAACATAAAAATAATTTAATAAACATAAAAATAAAAGCAATAGTCCAAGTGAATAATGAATGAGAATGGCAACACTAAATGGAAGGGACAGGAAAAAATAAATACAATTGTCAGTCAGTTTATGCTCTTTTAATAAACAATGCTGAGTTCAGTGGCTCTAAAAAACATTACTTTTTTTCTTGACTACTCACTGTGCATTTTCTAGGGGTTGGCTAATCTAGTCTGGGTTTCACTGAGCTAAGTACAAGCTACAGATCTGATCCCGAACTATTCCATATGTCACTCAATCTTCCTTGCACTAGGGGGATAGGAAGAAATGACTGAAATAAAAATTTACCCTGCAGAGCAAAAAATAAAGAAATTATTTTTTAAAAAACAGTTAAAGCTTTGAATTAGGCCGTCAAAGACCAAAATGAAGGATCACAGATTTTACTATTAAAGTTTCATTCATTCATTAATAAAGCTTCATTAGTTTCAAGAAAATTCCATGTGCAAGCATCTCCATATCTTAAAGAATTCAAAAACCCAGGAAAGATGTAATATTTCACTGATGTGAAGGCATTCTTTCATTCGTATTTCAATAAACATTAATTAAACACTTCCTATATGTCAGGTGACAGGAGAGGCACTTAACGTTCCAAAATAAGATAGTCAGCCTTTTTTAATGAATCATAGTCCTAAGGAAAAAGCAGACAATATGGTAAACCATCGCAATGAAATTTTATAATATAGATAAGTAGAAGGTGCTGCTCAAGGAAGATAAAGACGTTCACATTGATTGGGGTGGTTTATGAAAGGAACATGATCTTGAAAGAGTGCTTTGTGTCAAAAATGACGGAGTTTGGGTTGAGAAGTGAAGTTTCTGAAAAATAGCAGACATTTACTATTGCTCAGTCACTGAGTGAATATAAACAGTGGAAAGATTATTTCGACAATGGTTAAAATATATGTCCTATCTATGGACATATATTTATGTACACAGACATAATAGGGTCAGGAAAACTGGTTAAGAAACACTTAGATATTTAATTTGAAAACTACTAAGTTAGTAAAGGCAGAGTGACCACAAGGGATTTAGGAGATCCTTATGAATGGAATCAATAAAACCAACCTATGTAGGCCAAGGGATGAAAGTCTCAACAGAATGATGATGAGTGAATCTTTGAGAATAGGAAAGATTAACAAGAAGAAAATGTTAGAGGAAGCATTATGACCCCATCTCACACACACACACACACACTGCCACTTACAAGTAGGGTATTATGGGCAGAACTGAACAAGCAAGTGAAGAAATATACAACAGAGAAAGCAAATACACTCAAGCTTTGATTTGTACCTGTAACTTGGAAGATTTGGAGTTGGTAAGTGGAGGAGAACCATGTAGAGATACATGGAAGAAACACGTGAAGAAGCTGTCCTTACCAAAAACAATAGCAGTTATTATGTTGATTTATATTTTTATTTTTTCCCTTTTGTTTCAGACTTGCTTTACCCCTTTCACCTCCTCCCTGTGGTTCCCCACCAGAAGATGTCTTAGAAATATGGTAGTTTTTGACCAGCAGCTCTGCTTTGGGTCAAGCCTGTTTGGCTAGATAATTTGGGGTATTTTATTGAGAAACTCACTTTAGGAAGTTCCTTCTCCTCTCAGTGCACACTAACTCTGTTAAAGATCTATCACACTATGAGTAGACTTCCTTTGTCTTTGTGCAACAGATGGCGGGACCCCATTTAGAACATGCACCTCCTAATTTGGGGGTTTCTAAATCACACACTAACAAAAGAAAGATTGAGAAAAAAAATTCCTGAAGATATTAATACGGTCTGGAGTATAGCAAGCATTTAACATGAGCAAACACACACATACACACACACAGAGGAACTTTTTTTAAAGTTGAATCACATTGGAACTGGAGAAGAGAGTGTCAGGGGGTAGACAGGAGGAAAAGAGGGGGAAAAGAGAGGAAGAAGTTCAGGAAATGAAAGGAAGAGAGAATAGAAAAATTTTTTCAGGCAAATATTAAATATAAAAGTCAAATCCTAGTTATAAATACTAGAGATGTTTTCCTTTAAAATAAAGGAAAAAGTTAGCTAAAACTTAATCTTGGCAATTCAATTGAGTTTAATCACTTGTATTTTAAACTCAAAGATCAGAATAAATGAACTGAATTTAAGATTCAAAGAAAATGTGCTTTTATATAAATTTAACATAAAAGCTGCATTTAAAAAAGGAAATTACCTATTCATCTAATTCATTCTGACTCATTTCTCTATTAAAAATGGAAGAAAACATTCACAAATTTTAACATTACCTACAAAACCCCTAAAGTTCAGTCAGTTTGATATGCAGTGAGCAGAACAAAGCAGGAATTTGTACCTGCTTACAAGCACATACTTGGTCCTGAAAAGTGTGGTGGTTAAAATGATCAGCAGACACTCTATGTTTTTGAGCAGAGATTATTATTTAACTCATATGAATTCAACTATTGACATCTGTGCCAATTTTCAATGAATCCAAGATAGTTTGCAAAATGTAGTATTATATAATATTTCAATATCTTTATTGATACTCTAGCAAAAATGGAAGAGAAGGCAATGAGAAATTACTGATTTAAAACATGTAGCTCCTCTGGTAAACTGTAAGAAGCAGCAAAAATGAATCTTGCCTGTACGAATTCAGCTTTATCTCTTATTCAGTTTCCTTCCCAGTAAATAAAGAAAAATGTCCAGGACACTAGAAAACAGACAAGAGCCTTTTCTGGGATGTAATAGCTGGCATTCGTATAGGTACACTCTGAATAAACCTTTGTATTTTTTTGTGTTTACCTGAGAGTTCATTCAATGAGAAAAATACACCCCACAAATAAATTCAAAATTTTTAAACTTTTTGAAATTTAAACTTTAAAACTGCAAGATGAAAGAGAAAATATAAAATTTAAATGAAGGTATATAATAATAAAAATAATAATAATAAAATAATAGTAAAAAACAGTAAGGAATCAATGTGTTAAATAAGTATAGATTCACACAAAGGCATAGTGAGATTGCATGTAGGTTAGCAGATCTCAAACCTTAATGTACATGAGAATAATTAAAACCTTTTTCCTAAAGTAAAATTTTGTCCTCACCTCCAGAATTTTTGATTAAGCAGTTCAACTGTGGAACCTGAGAACCTACATTCCAAACAAGTTCCCCGGTGATAAAATATGGAGACACCGAAGCAGTTAATGATGGAGATGAAATGCTTATTGAAACTGTATGTTCTTTTAAACTTTGTATTTGCATTTTTAGTAAATACAATCTGTCACACAGCATTTGGAACCAGAAAGTTTCCAGTTCCAACTCTACACTTAGTTACTATGAAACTTTCTGAAAGTTACTATACTTCTCAACCAATAGTATTATCTACAAAATGACCAAAATAATGAGATCTAATTCAAATGGTATCATGATGGCAAAATGAAATAACATACGAAAATCATTTCATACATGGCACATAATAAAACCAAATAAATACATGTGTTACTATTATCACTATAGTTAAAAGAGAAAATAAAACATGTGATACCACACAGTGTGTTGTAAATGCCCTCTTTTGCCCTCTTCTGAATTAACCCATGTAAAATTAATAAAACTTGAAGCTGATTCCATTTGACATGATCTACTGAAAATGAAACAGTTGCTCAATACCATCCTTAAAAAAAATTATTTAGTACATGTTAATTTTTTGTGTGTGTATTTGATATAAAGAATAGGTTCCTGCCCTCAAAGCCTCTCCATCTTATGGGAAAAGGACCAACAGAAAAAGTATGAAATGATGGGAACTACTGTGCCTAGTAGTGACGATGACAACCACAACAGCAAAACAAAACAGTAGAATCAGCATTTAATATGATATAAAGTAGTATAGAGTATATAAGAATGATTCATAAAAAAAAAATGAGACAGAGAATTCGTTATTTGGGGCCTTTCCAGCATCTGAACCATCCCTCTCTTCCTTTTAAGAAAGTCCCTGATGTGGTATACTCTTGCTTGGGTTATTGCTTCCTGTACACATGTATAAAGAGATTGGAATACTTTCTGGGTACCCCCACTCTTGATTTAGTAAGCAAGAGAGCAAAGTCATATTCACAGACTCCATCCTGTATACAGAAATCTACTGCCTGAAGATAAAATCAATCTTTTCAGATTAAAAATATAAATCAAAATGGGTAATACGCTTTTGCATCCTGCAAGGTATACTTTAGCATTACAGAAAAATCTGTCTTGCCTTTCTCTGGGAGCTGCATATTATTAGGTCATGAGAACTTAGAAAGAGAAGCTCCTGCTATCAATAATGAATTACATTGCTAATGTCACTCACTCACTGCTCCTACCTATCTAAACTAAATTTGAACTTGGATTTATCAATACAGCTCTCACAGAGTAAAATTTGTCAGAGTACTTCTTCAGGTTCAAATCCTCACCTTGTTATGTAAAAAACACTTTGTCTATTATCAAGCCTTTATTTTCATTTGTCACATACAAATAAATATCCTTCCATAAAATGGACCAAACAACGGATGGACATAAAGGACTTAGTCTGGACAAAATGGATGCTCTATGCCAGATCTTTGAAGAAGACACAAAGGAAAGGACTGGTTGGAGGACAAGGACACAGTTGTGGCAGTGGCAGCAATGGAGTAGAAATTAAAGGATTCAACCTGACCACCATCCTCTGATCCCTATATCATCTCCAATACTATAGCAACCAGAATGTGCTCAATTCAGGTATTGATGAGCTATTTACTTTGATCAACTTCACATCTACCAAATGATATACTCAGACCTGTTTTTTTCTTGTTTATATCCCCTAATATTCTTTTACACAATTCTACTTTAGCTCCATTCAACTTCCAACACTTCAAGTTGTCTTTTATTACACAATCCTGGCCTGTAGCCCATGCATCCAACTCCAAACTTGAGATTAAATTAGCCTACTTCAACATCCACATCCAATGCAATGGATGTGGATGTGTTTTCTCTGCGTCTTTACTGGAAATATTTGTCCAGTTTTAATGGCAATATATCATCAGAACAGATGCATTTTCAGCTGACTAGCATCCAGCCACTTTTAAGTACAGAACATGACAGAGTGATCCATCCTAAACAAAAAAGAAAAGAGAAACCTCTTTTGGGGGAGAAAAATCTGGCAGTAGCTTAGTCATGGTTGCAATGAGGAAGATACTGAATACAGAGAAACAATTAAGAGAAATAAATACTACAGAGGATTTGGGCAAGAATAAAAGCAATGATATTTAGAAGAAGAAAATGAGATGAAATATCACAAAGGGAAAAAATAGATGAGATGGAGAAAAGGAAGGGAAGAATTTTAAAAAAAATAACCTTCATTGTCTCAAGTCATGATCAAGATAGAGAAATTAAGATGTGTTGATTTTGAAGATCAGTTTTATATAGTGTTGTAGAAGTTCACAGAGGTAAAAAAAAAAAAAAAGAGCTTCAAAGAAGGACCATCAACAAGACAATGTTATAAGAAGGTCAAAAAAATGAGTCAGCTTTTAAGTCTTTGAGTTGTTTCCTAACTGGTCACTTATAAGTACAGAATTACAGGAGAGTGGCAGGGTTGGGTTCAGAGAACAAGGAAATAAAGGAGTAGACAAAAAAAAGCATTGACAAAAGATTTTAGGGAAATTTGGAAGGGAAAGAAAAGCAAAAAAGTGAGATAATAATTCAAGATAACAGAGTTGAAGAAAGATCTTATATTATTCTCACTATAAAGCTATACAGAAACTGTAAAATGGTCATTCTTATTAGTTTTTTGAGGCAAGATTTTTACCGTTAAAAGTCAATGTGTTCAAAAAGGGACTCACACAGTTTCTGGTTGTTAACACCTGTTGACTGGGCAAGTGATGACATCATAACTTGTTACAGAGAAGCTATCTGAAAAACAGAAAAATATACATAAAACACAAAAAGACTGAGATACAGACAAGTACCTTCCTCACATCTTTCTGCTCTCTAAAGTGACTTGGTTTTGTTTGATGGGAAACCAAGAAACCACAGAGGGGGATTTTAAATCAGAGTACCCTCTATCTTCCAAGAGCATGTTTAAAGCAAATTGCTTTATAAAGTCCAGAGTGCAAGTAAGGACTCGAGTTGCAGAGCAGCTACAAGGATCTCTGCGTTTGGAAACTTGGTCCTTCCAAGTCATGGAAATGAAAACAAAGCATATATGAAAAATGACTGTCCTGCTCTTATTTGAGTGTTTGCATACTGTTTCCCATAAAGGAGCAGAAACTCAGTGTCAGGCTTGTGCATACTCAGAAAGGTAAAAGATAGCATCTCGGGAATGAAACTGGAGAAATGTGACTCATCTCTTTTTGTTCCTTGCCAAGCTTACCTTGACATTTACTTCTATAAACAGAGTCAGCAAAGGCTATGCAAAGAAATTATCTCCTCAATCTACATCTGGATTTTTTCTCAGCTGCCACATCTTGACCAGCTAGTTTTCCCCTCTTGCTTTCAATAATAACGCTAATAATTTGCAGGACGACTTACCTTGTATTGTACCGACTTCTAATTTCCTCTTTGCCTGCCTGTTTCATTTTATCTTTGAATGAGCCCTGTGAAATAAAAAGAACAATTATTTTTGCCTTTAAGTGATTATCAAAGCTATTGAGTGATTATCATTAACAGCCATGCAAAGGGAACAGGGGCACTTAAAATTATTTTGGAGTTAGGTGACAGTACATTTATCTTCTCTTTTGTTTATACATTGGAATGTTGTCTTAGAACCAAGCTCAGAAGGTAGAAGAGTGTCTGTATAGCAGTCCTAAATGTGATCTCAAATATTTTTTTTTCAGTTATCAACGCAACACAAAGGAAATAATGGTTTGAAGATTATTTGTTTACTTTTTCAATCAACGTAATATGACTCAAATGAGATTGAGCCTGAGGACTTTTGTCTTCAATAATTTACATCAGCTGTATGATGAGTTTGCATTTATCTCTTCCTTATGTTTACAAAATTATGTTCTGAGGGCAAGTACAAATTTTAAGTGTGTGCCATTTCATATACTCCCTGCATTTCTTGCATTCTAGCTCTCAACAATTCAGGCACACCTCCAATTACTGGAACTTGATACAAATTGTTCCTGTTTAAGATTACTGAGGGGTGAAAGGACTGGTGACTAGTGACTAGTCCAACATAAATCTATAAAGAACATCCCACTATGTATTTATACTACCCTTGTACTTGCCACCTAAGTTCTCTTAGTCTACATAGGGCATTATAATCTAAGCCATCTACATTATACAAAAGTTTAACATCTATTTTCCTATGTAATTGACTGTTTAGAAAGCACAAGATAATTTAAGTTACTCTTATATTTTTTAACCTAAATTGGTTGGATTCACTATGCATTTCTCCCTTTTAAAAAGAATTTCTCTAAGATGGTTTCTAAGAATGAGGAAGCTATTGCATATAGTAACAGCTACATCTGTGGCGTATTAGTATCTCTTTCAGAGTATTTGAAAGAGCTTAAGGAGAATCATCTGATTAAAACGTAGGCCTATGAATCTTTGTTAAAGCTTCACATATATGGAAATCATTTTGCTTCTATTTATGTTGTTTACTTAAGGTAGATTTAGAGGTTGTCTCCCTGACTCACACAGGTGGTTTTTGTTGGAGTGTTCTCAGGAGTGACAGTTGTAGGGGAGTGAAGTTGAAGAGGGCAAAGGAAGAAGCTGAGTGGCACTGTAGTTGCCTCGGAGACTTCAGTCATCCCACAGAGTTCTCTGTATCTGGAATGGCCCCACAGAGCTTACCTGAACTGAAGAAAGGAACCCCTTCTTACTCCACATCCCACTAATCCTTTCCATGAGAATCAGGGCCGGGCATGGTGGCACATGCCTGTAAGCGGCAGCCTAGGAAGCCGCGGCTGGGGCCAGGGATTGCAGTTTGAGTCCCACTGGGGGCCCGTAGCAAAACCTAGTTCCAAAAAATACATAGCTGGGCGTGGTGGTGCGTGCCTGTAATCCCAGCTACCTGGGAAGCTGAGGCTGGGGATTGCTTGAGTCTGTGGTACCCCAGGCAACATGAGCCTGTGGTTCCATAGGCAAAAATGGCGAGACCTAGTCTCAAAAAAAAAAATCCTTTCCATAGGTATCAACAATCCCAGGAGTGGGATTATTGGGGAAAGTGAGTCAGGCTTTTTGTTTCATTATTCTGTAACCAGCATCTTGGATATTGCATCTTCCCATGACTGTGTGGTCTAGTGGGTGTACACATATGTAAGTGTGCACACCTGGGCCTAGGAGAGAGTAGATAAAGGGATACAAAGAGTATGCATGCAAGTATGCACAGGGTGAGAGAGCACAAGAGAGAATTAGAGAGAGAGAGAGAAACCAAGAAACCAGAGATAGAGAATGAAAATTCCTGGGGCCTGGGGTTCGTATGCCATACTCCCCCTGGCCCTAGCACTGCCCTGCTCTGCCCTGCACAGCCCTGCCTGGTGTCTCTGTGTAACTGTTAGAACCAATAAACCTACCTAGATTGGTGTACCTGATGCTTGCTTGACCATGGGCATCACAATCACAAACAGTCTGGTTGCCCCTATAATTCGCGATGACAATTGGTGGCAGTAGAAGGATGTAATGTTGGACAACCCAAAGAATTTCCTGGGGAAGAATTCATCTGCAGCCCCTCAGCAGTCAACATTTTTGGCCCCTGGTAGAGTGAGATACTTGGAGCTGAAGGAAGAATCTGGAGAATGCATGATGGCATCCACCACTGTGGTGGGTAATGAAGACTAGAAGTGGAAAGCTGACCCATTTCCTTAACCCCAAATAATTCATTGTCCTACCACTGCTTAAGGACACCGAAACCAGGGACAGATCATAAAGATATGAGATTTTTTAAGTTTGGGTTTTTATGTATGTGGAAATGTTCATAATTCCTTACCCATTTTAAATGCCAAGCTTCTTTTTGCAGCAGTAAGTCAATAGAAGGCCATTTCCATTAGATAAAACCTTAGTTTCTTAAATTAGAATTTCTCAAACTGGGGTTTTTGGAGATATCCACAGCTTCAAGGGGATCTTTAGGATACTTTTTGTAAGAAATTTATTTACATTCAGATACAAGCAACACTAGGAGGAGTAGAAATCTGAGCTCTGGAGTCAGAGCTGGGATCAAAGCCCACATCACCATAACCCACTATTTGACAGAAGGAAATTAATTATGTTTTCTTAATCCTTTATGTTCTAATTTATAAAATATACCAACTCACCAGGTTGTTGTGAAGATTAAATTAAAAAATCCATTAAGGATTCGGTGTAGTGTCTGCAAATTTAGAAACACTAAATAAAGGATACACATTTTTGTCATAAAATCTTGCTGCCACTTTGATAAAACTTGACATACATTTTTTCTGCATTATCTAAAATATAAAGGTACTAAGAAGATAACTAGAAATCTATTCCCAAGACTATTCCATGCCGTAATTGACCAAATATGGTAGTAGCATAATCAGACTAAAGGTGCAGCTTAAAAACTACCAGCATCTTCAAAAGCTGCTGCTCCAGGGGGGAAAAAATGGGTTAAAAAAAAGTCTGAAAAGCCTCACTTCACAAGATCAAAAGAACTGAAGTATTGCTTTGGAAAAAGAGTCTAAAACTACTTCAAAAGGAACGCAAGCAAAAGTAAAATCAACTTCAGTCTCTAAAGAAAACTCGTGAAAGGAAATATTAAGATTACAAAATCTGAAATCAGAGTTGTAGACATAAATAGGCATTCAGTAGCAGTCCTTGAGTTAATTTTATCATGTGAATAGAGTGAACATGACCTTGTTTACTAAATTGTATTTTAAAATGGAAAAATTTACTGAACCCACGAATGCTTTGAATTGAAAATATAAAAATTGATCTAATAACTTGTGTCTCTGCAAAGCTCACTATTTAGGAGTGAGAGTAGCATGCCAACAAATCTGTACAATACTGTGACAGAAATACACTGGAAACTCAGGGAAGGGACAACTGAATCTAATGGGAAGAACCAAGCTGAGGACATAGACATTTTCCCATAATCAATAGCAATACAACAGACTTATAAGCAAAGGGGTGACACTATTTGCATTTGTTATTTTGGGTAATACATCTTTTAATTTCTCAATTTTTTTGTCAGTAATTGACAGGTACTGTTTGGGTGAGCAAAATAGCAATATCTGCCATTTCAGTTAAAACACTAGCAGCAGACTGCAGAAAGAATTGAGTCTGGTGGCAAAGACAACAGTGCAGAATTTGTTACATGTACCCTACAGAGAAATGCTGAAGAGAACCAATACAAAAGGTAGTGGAAGAGAGTCCTGCAGTCTTCATTTCACAGAACTCAGAATCATATTTCATCTTCCTTATAAAGACATGTCCCCAAACCCCTGCGATCCTAATTCTTAACTCTAGTATTCGTATGCTCTGACTGTCAGTGGGTTAATAGGTCAGGCTCTTGATGCTTCTTCGACTCTTCTTCCCACTGTCTTATCTGGAGTATAAAATATCATATTGCTCACATTCCCATCAGATAGGAAATTGTGATTCCAGAGAAATGAGCCAAAACTAGTCAACTTCCTCCTTATAGGCAGACCTCATCTCAATAAAAAAAAAATTATTACTTTCTTATCAGACAGTCAGTGCCTAAGAGTCAGTGTCAGTGCCTAACAGCCATTATCAATATCAAAAGGTAATTTTGTTCCCTAAGATAACCAGGAAAACAAAACCTAACATTAAACATTTCTGACAAGAGTTTTAGGACCTCTCTCAGTCAGAATCTGCCTGATAAAAATGATTTTTCCAGGTTACTATTTTTAGCCCTCAACTTTTTCCTACTGAAATATGTCCTCACTAGGACAAAATGTCAGCATATATGCAGTAAGAGTCACTTCCCCCCAGTTTTGCTATTAGTAAAAATAACTTCACCCAAATAAAGCAAATGATGTGAGTGTTCAAGATGGTGTGAATGAAATGATATTTTATATACTATTAAGGACTGTTGGGATCTACCAGTTGAGCTATTACTGACTATTTTATACATGTAATTAAATTTAGAGTTCATTTATCATCAAACATTTTGGCACATGTGATTCAATGTTCCTTCACTTAACTAAGCCAAGAGGAGGAGGAAAAGATATTCCCTCTGGGCCTCTCCCAGTGCTAGTAGATTGTCAAATCAGCATAATCTACCATCTGCAAAATTGGTCAGTCTCTCAATCATACTTCAGTCAGATGACAGTGGAGAAAAATTTTTCTGCAGACCTGGTGATCAAGGAGCTCAGTCTAGTAGTATGGAAAATGGGTGTCTTTCAGCATAATTACCTCCAATTTACCTCCTCTGGGTCTGTCCAAGACAACTCTTTCCAGCACTCAGCTAAGCTCTTAAAATAATATAATATTACTTTAAGATAATAGAGCATCTGCACGCTTCCCATCCCACACACACTCCTCATTAAAGGAAGATTTTAAAATAGCCCAAATAAGAGGTAGGAACACCAAGGCAAGAGACAGGCTACTGAGTGCAAGGAAAACAAGTTTGATAGTACTGCCCAAGTTTCTTGAAGAAGATTGTTTTAAAGATGTGCTTTGAGGGAAGGGGATTAATCTGAAAAGCAGCACTAGAAATTGCATTTTAGATTGAGGGAAAATAAGATCAAAGAATAAAATCAAGAAAACACAGTGCATCTCCAAAACCTAAAAAAAAAAAAAATTGACTGGAATTGAGTACATGGATATTCATAAAAGAAAATCAGGTAGAAAGAACAGGATCAATTAATGTGGGCATTGTTTTAGATCTTATGGAAAAAGGTTAAACTTAATTTGGTAGATTCTTGGAAACAGTAGATATTTTGAAGAAGAAAAAACACCATCAGATGCTTTACGAAGATTATTCTGGCAAACTGTTTTAAATTGAATAAAGACAAGGAAAGCCAATAAGTACAGAAAACATCAAGTGGCTATTTTGGGGAAAATGTACCCAGAGTCTGAATTAAAGTGATGACTTTAGGAAAGGAAATGATGTAACAGATTCAAGAGTCATTTTGGAGGTAGAGTCTACAGAACTGAACTTGAAGATTGCAGAGTAAGAAGAAGCAGTGGGAGACCACACTAAGATCTCAAACCTAATCAGATAAATCAAATGCCAACAATGGAATAAAACAGAATAAGGAAAAAGGACTTGTTTTGGAGAAGGCATAATGACTTCTATAACATGTGTGGTATATTGTTGTCAGCCAAAGATTATTATGCCTGTATTTTACAGATGGTAATTAAGACTATAATTAAGATTCAGTGTAAATGTGCACGTGTCAAATACCTCTTATGTGCCATCAATATAACCTCAGTTCCATTTGTTTCTGTGGTCCTTGTCCAACTGGTCCATCTGAGCCTTCACCTACCTACACAGACAATTCTATATAGTATCCCATTGGCTTACTCAATAACACCCAAGCATTCATACCAATAAATTCACCTCTCATATGCTATCCTAGGACTCCCCTATTGCCATGGAAACATCATAACCAGCCTCACCCACTCGGAACACACATCTTCACAACTGAAGTAGGGTAATCCTTCAGCCAGTGAAAGACAACAGTTGACAAAAAAAAATTCTTCTTCCCAAGATAGACCATCTAAAAAAAAAATGGTGACTTAATAAGGCCTCCTCAATGAAGGCCCTTCTAGAGTGAGTAATTTGATAGCAGGTGATACCAAGGCCAGCTGAGAATGTCATTTGGCTCTCACTCCTTCTCTGCTCATTCTCCTTTTCATTTATACCAACTTCCCAGAAATTGTACTCCTTAATAAAAAATTCCGTATAAGCTTTCACTCAAGCTTTGTTTTTTAGGGACCTATAGAACAGTTAAACCTTAACAGTGACTGAATGGTTATATATACTTTAAGATTTTTTTGTCATGGAGACTGATGTAGTGGTTGCTAGGACTATTCCACCAAAGTAATAAGTGATCTAAGCAAGACTTATCAAGGGATGTGAAAAACAAGTATAAGATTATTGATACAAAATACAAGTCAGATATTCTCAAAGTGTCTCTCACATAGATTGCTATAGATTACGAAGAGAGGGAATAATTTAATAGTGGGAAAAATCTACCAGTGCTACTTTAACCAAATGATCAAAATTCAAATTTCCATATATGGTACACACTGACAAAATTGAATATATTGATATAATTCGCAGTGCCTAGAATAGTGCATAGAATTTTTTGTTAAGAAAACTAGACATGAGTCCACCCAATTACCACTACAAAAGGAATAATTATTCAGGGTTATTCCAGAGTTATAAATCAGAAAGACCAAATTATATATCTGAAAGGGAAGCAATACGTAAAAATCAAATTTCCTTCACCAAGTTCACTTAACATCAATCAGCAAATGAAAATTTTTAAAAAATGTGTAAAAATGTTCATATGACAACTTACCAATATTAGCAAGATACAAATGTCTTCTTTATTTTAACTGTTTAACATTTCACTAAGTTCCCAATAATTTGTTATGGCGGTCATTCTAAATCCAGCAGTCCACTCACTGTCCGCTGCCTATTGATGCCAGACACACAACAAAGCTCAGCCAATATCTGTCAGATGTTCAACCAGCCTATCCATTACAAGAGCTATAAAATTACTAAAGTTACAAGACACATATTTTTGTGTATAAGTTGAAACACTTGCCAAATCTGTCAACTTAATTTTTCTGTATGATTTTTAGCAAATTCACTGGAAAGAAGTTCTTCTTGTCTTTATAGTATTAATATGTTAGTAATAGTAATAATTCAACATGTTATTCTTTTCCTTATAGTATTAATAAATATTGTCATATATTTTACTACTGAATCAACAAACTTAGTAGAAAGATAGAAATGAAACAACCTAGTGTCTACTGTACAGAAGTGATTCATCATATGTAGAAGTTATAAAATATGTATAACTCAAAGCATCACCTAAAAGAGTACTAGTGAGACATGGAGTTTAAGATTGTGTATGCCTGTGTATACATGCCTCTATGTGAGTGTGTGTGTTTCACAAGATGACTACAAAAGTCTACATATCCTATAGAATATGTACTTGCTGCCTGAAAATCTAACTCTGTGTGTGAGCTTAGGAAATACATGGAGCAGGAGAGAGAAGAAATTGCTAAAAAAAAAACATATGAAAATGAAGAGGAAAAATAAAGGAAAGGAAAATACAGAATGTGGACACATCATTTCTTGGAATATTATGGTGACTGGGAATACATAAAAAAAATGTAAACCAGATTACCAGTTACCAGTTTAGTGATGTGGAACCTAGATACTATGTGAAATTTGTGAAAATGAAATGGTATCAGTATTATCTTTCCTGATAATTATACTGTCACAAATGAAGACAAAAAGACGCAACACTTTCATGAGATGAGAGTGCTTAGAGCTGATGTATCCTCCATCATCATCTTGGCATCCATTTTGCCACACACAGACACTGACTGGTGACATTTTAATATAAAAGTTGACAAAGAATCATAATCTGGGAACCAACAAATGCTTTCATCAATGCTCCCCATCTGTTTTGATTTGCATTCATTCATTCTCACATTTCTTGGAATGATTCCCAATTGTTTTGAATAATGTAAGATATTTGTCTTTACAGCTAACATTGAACATACCCCAAAAGTGATCCAGTTTTTAGTAATGGAAATATTTTTACTTGCAAATGGTTGATGTTATTTTTCAACTATTTTTTGGACCAAGCCATTCTTGATTTCCATGGGTGTACCATCATGTGTTGACAGCAAAGTTCTAGTGCTCTGAAAACTTTTCCATAAATCACCTTTAGAAATAGTTATTTAAACCCAGTTATGGAAAATAGGAAGAAAACCACAATTTTCAGATTTTATATTAACATTTAGTTTCCCAGTATGTACAATTCTTAATATGTATTCAAATAACTATATAGGCAATACTAAAAACATTAGTATGTATACTCTCCAGGTGGAAAAATGTCTTAATTAGTATAATTTGGGTGGTATCTAAGAAAAATGAAATAAGTGGTACAAAGATAAAATCTGGGGCTATCTAAACTGGTATCACCATTTCCTTTAGAAGCTTAGCTAGTATATAAAAAATATCCTTCCCAAAACAGCTAACTGATTCTTCAGCGAAGAGCCTAATTTCTCTTTTAAATAAAGAATTAATGAACCCTAAGATGCCTTCTATTTACAGCATTTTATGACTGAGTGACAATTAAATTTATATTCACATGACTTCCTCTTCATATACATGTTAAGTTCACAGTGACCTCATCTACTCAGGTATATAAGAATATAAGACAGGAAACTGCTTTATTTGGTCACAAATCTCTTTCTAAACATATTTTCTTAATTTTTATTTTTCTTCCCTAAAATTTTATGAATTTACTAAATGTTTTTACAGTATTAATGATACACAATAATTACCAGAATTTTTGTGTGACAAAAATCTAAAATAATGTTTAAGACATTTTGACCAGGTGGTTTCCTTCTCCACCTCACCCAAAACCCTCCTTTCATACAACTGATGCAAGGTGTAATTTTAGGAAGGAATAGAGAGGCATTGAATAACTAAGATACTGTGCATGGAGATCAATGAAATAGGATTGAGAAGTCAGAAATTATTTCACATTTATATGTGCAGTTTTTTATGATAAAAGGACCAAGGTTATAGCATGGAGACAGAAAAATCTCTCCAACACATGGTGGAGTGAAAACTGAACAGCCAAGTGCAAAGGAATGAAAGTAGATGACTATCTTATCCATCTACAAAAATTAATTCAAAATGGATCAGGGACTTGTATGTAAGACTTGAAACTACAATATAGATAGAAGAGAACATAGGGAAAACACTCCACAACTCCAAAACTTTGGCTTCAGTAATCTTTGGGAATATAAAAGTAAAAATAAACAAAGGAGATTACATCAAACTAAAAGAACTTGTGCACAATGAAAGAAATTATTATTAAAACAAAAGTCACCAATCAAGTGGGGGGAAAACTACACATCACATAGTCAATAAGGGACTAATATCCAAGATCCACAAAGAAATTATGAAACTCAAGACAAGAAAACAATCAAGTCAATCAAAAAATAGGCAGGTGAGCTAAATAGACACTTCTCCAAAGGAGACATAAATGGCCAACAGGCAAGAAAAAAATATCAGGGAAATGCAAATCAAATAAGGTACTACCACTATCCATGAGAATGACCGTATCAAAAATACCAAAAGCAGGAAATATTGGTGTGGATATGGAAGAAAATAAACCCTCATACACTATGGAAAGGAATGTAGACTTATCCAGCCCTACAGAGAACAGTTTGTTCTCCACAGGAAACCTATGAAGGTTTCTCAAAACATTAAAATAAATCTACCACATGACCCAGCCATTCCACTCTGGTATCTACCTGAAGAATTCCAATTTGAGGAGATAGGTGTTAGATTAGATAGATACATACATACATGCATACATACATACATGCATGCATGCATGCATAGTGCACACATGTACACATATACATATACACTGCTATGGTCACTGCAGTACTATCTACAATAACCTAGCTATGGAAACAATCTAGGTACCCAAAGACAGATAAATGGATAAAGATGTAGTATATATACACAATCAAGCACTACTCAGCTATTTTTTTTTAAATGAACCCTTGCCATTTACATAGATGGAACTGGACAGGATTATCCTAAGAGAAATAAATCAGAAGGATAAAGAGAAATGCCAGATGATTTAACTCAGTGTAGAATATAAAGCAATAAAACAAAGGAACAGGCAAAAGTAAATGAAAACAAACCTTAGAAATCTGACTGCTTATCTGAGGTTACCAGAAGGGAGGGGAGAACAAAATGGGAAGAGACCCAATGCACTATGGTAGAGAACTAGGGGGCCCTAATTGGTGGGCATGATGTAGTAAAATATATCTTTGGTAACATGTGTATCCTTAAATGATAACACTCTTACTCAATCAAAATAATGCAGTTATTTTCCAGATAACACATGTTGAGGTAAAGTAGGTTTATATATTTGTGGCTCACACTGTGTCAGAGACAAAGTTCTCAATGAGAAAACAGCAGCCAGGAGGCTGAATGAGTTGCTGAGTCACACAGCAAGTGTCAAAATCTTTCATCCACTCAGTTCACCAGCCTACCTATGTTGCATATGAGGCATCTGAGAAGCAGCTGAACAAATATGTCAGGCATTAGATAGATAAATCTGGAACTAATAAAAATCTGAATAGGATACTTTGTCACATAGGAAAATATAGATTGTGTTATAAAGTTAAGAACACTACTTAATTTTTTCTGACCCCAAGAGACCACACACGCTTTAATCAGAATAAAAATACTTGTATTGAAGCTTTATTTTAGAGTCCTAAAATCCAGTATCTGCAAAGAGCTCATGCAACTCAACTAAAAGAAAACTAATAACCCCATCAAAAAGCTGGCAGCTGACCTAAATAGTCACTTCTCTGAAGAAGACATACAAATGGCCAACAGGTATATAAAAAATATTCAAGATCATTTATCATCAGAGATATAACAGTCAAAATCACAGTGATTACCACCTCACAGATATGAGAATGCCCCACATCAAAACAAAAACAAAAAACCATAAACAACAAGTGTTGGCAATGATTTGGGGAAAAGAAACTTTTGTACTCTGTGGTGAGAATGTAGACTGGTCCAGACCCTATGGAAAACACCATGGATTTCCTCAAATTATTACAAATAGATAGGCTTATCATATGACCCAGCAATTCCACTCTAAGTATCAACCCAAGGATTTCAAAAATACTAATTCAAAGGAATATATATATATATATATATATACATATATATATATATTCCCTATGTTCACTGCAGCACTATTTACAATAACCAAGTTATGGAAACAATGTAATTGCCCAATGACAGAGTAATAAATGAAGAAAACATGGTTATATATACATGATGTAATACTACTCAGCAATAAAATAATGAACTCTTGCTATTTGCAACAACATAAATGAAATCAGACATTATGCTAAGTGAAGTAAATCAGACGGATAAAGACAAATACTGGATGTTTTCATTCTTATGTGAAATACAAAACAAACAAAATAAAGGAACAGACAGAGGTAAACCAAGACAAACCCTAGAACTATAGCTGCAGAATTGAGGTTACTAGAGGGGGGATGGAAAGCTGGTGTGGGAACAAAGGGGAGCGGCGGCCCAATGGTCTATGATAAGAGATTATGTGTTGTATGTGGTAGGTGTGGTATGGTGACAACAGGTCCAGACACCTTCTTTCTTTATTTATTTATTTATTTTGAATTGAGGCAACATCAGTTTACACCATATACGATTTAGAGGTATGGATTCACATCTTTCATGTGTATGTTACTATACCACACCCACCACTCAGGCATCTATAGTTCTCCATCAAAATCAACTGCAGTCATTAGTTTTCTAACTGTTCCCCCTTACAATATTTTACCATATGGTCTCCTGATGAATATGTTATAGCAAGGTTACAACATAATTGCTTTCCTTAGTTAACATTAGATGAATTATAATGCAATTTTACAAGAACATAGATAGCAAAAGAGGGGGTGAAAACATCACCTTCTATGTTTGGCAGCCATCCAAGGGTCTTCACACTAGGAGGGTGGATATCTTGGTGGGGAGTAGTGGTGAGAAGGATAAAGTTTGAAAATGAGGTGTGTGACTACCTTGATTCTTGGATCCAAATAGTCAAAGTGCTTAGATTCTTTGTGTTAAGAAAACTGGATATTTATTCCACCCACTTTCTACCACAAAAAGAACTTAGGGGTATTTGGCCTGTACTGACTTGTACCACGCCATTTTATTTGAACTCTTGTGGTCACATCAACTTCTTATGTAGGAGGAGCAAGCATGATTTGTTAATAAGAGAGAGAGAGAGATTCTGCAGGAACTTCTTAAGTGCTTTTAAAGCAAACATTTAAATTACAGCAACAGACGCTTGCCTTTTTAAATTGGGGCTTTCCGTTTTATCATTCATTGAATGTTTATTCATAACATGCTGGAAATGCAAAATTTTCATCAAGCTCTTATTTAATGCTTGACCCATGCCAACTCTGACTTATTGCTATAGGAATATAAATTTAAAGAATGATGAATAATTCTTGAATCTTAAGGACTTTCATGCTGGAGAGAGAAATTTTAAAAATTCCCTTCTGCACTGAAAAGAAAAATATTTTAATGTGCTATATTATTTTCTCCATTTAAAACAGGAACTACCCATGGAAGGAAAAGGTGAAAGCAGAGGAACTGGAGAAACAAAGGTAGAAAAGGATGTATTCATCTTAGCACAATAACTACAATCAGACTGAATCATTCTTGCTTTGCATAAATGTTCTAGAGTTGTAAGAATGGTTCAACCTCTAACACCAATGGAAGGAAAAAGAAAGGAACTTTAATAAAATAATGAACCTGTTACTAGTTTTCCATAACACCTGAGCACAGGTTAATAGAAAATGTAGTCAAATGCTTTCTAGCAGTTTGAAAAACAATATTTTTCTATTGATATCAATTTTATGAGTCAATATGGGCCTCCATTATTAAAAAGGTCAGCATAAACTTTATTTAAAGTAAGAATACTTGCTTCCCATAATGCATATAAAAATTTTGAGTTTGTGGGCAAACTTAGAAGGTGTCTAATTTCTCAGTTATAAGTGAAAAGGACTTTTACTTTCTAGGCTCTGGGGAAGTGAGAGATCTTACCAGTACTTAATGAAGTATTCTTACTGGCCTGAAAGCAACACAGCAACAGCAACAGCTACAGAGCACGAGTCCATTAGTGGACACATCAGAATCTCCAGTTCCTTCCTGGAAAGTAACTGGAACCCAACCACAGAACTTGTCAATTGAGATAGCCTATAGGGATTCTTGGATTAATCAAAGAAATGATTACTATAAATGCTTCATACATCTTCTATTTCCATTAAACCATTTTGAGTAGAGCAACCAAATACTCTGGTTTTTAGGTTTGCTATCTTATAATGGCTTCAGACTCTGTGCTCCTTGATTTTCCAGGGAGGCACTGGCTCTAGCCTTATTCCTTAAGGGTTTTATTTCTAGAGCGCCTTTATTTGAAGGTATGAGAACCCCACAAGAAAAATGTCCTTATACATTTTCTACAGAAAAGGAAAAGAGCAGTGGTGAATCACTTAAAATATCAAACAGTGGGTATAAATCACTCAGTACCTCATCCCCTTTTTGCTGATGTAAAGTCCATTGCCATGGAAACAGGGATTAGAAATAGCAAGCTATGAGAAACACTGGGTTTATTGGAGCACATGGAAGTTTTAGTTTGGTTTTCAGCCAAATCTTGAAAAAGCAAATCTTTGACTAATACCTACACGCTATTTTTATCACTTTTGAGAAGCAATGTTTGAATTATGGATTAATAAAAAATCATTTTTTACCACTTAAAGACAAATCAAAAACAAAATAAAGTCATTTGGGGATTGGGGAGCATTATAAGATTTGAAAAACTCTCCTTGGTCACCCCCATATTTTCTCTCTCTCCGCTGCCTAAGGTAGGTGTATGACAACAAAATAATAACAATCTATCCTAGTTTAAAGATTCAGTTTTATGTTACATCCAGAGCTTTTCATTGATATCTATCGCCAAGCATGAAATCTCTCTACTATTTTCATTGACACACAAAAAAATGTTGACTTTGATGTGGAGACACCTGATAGTACTTTATTCTGTAAATTGGATGCCTCCTGTGTTTGATTATTAAGCTGCTTCTTTAATAAGCAGGAAATCATAAAATTCAAAGACCCAGTTAGGGAGACAGCATGGTATCCTAGAGTAAACAAAGGATCTGCGGTCAGGAAGAGTATGACTGAGGCTAGACCCCAAAAGGAAGAGTTAGACATTTCTCCCCACCCATCTCTCCCACCTTTATTAATTCATCCTTTGAGGTCTACTCAGAACTCACCTCTTCTATGAAGCCAATCCCCCATGTTCAAAGTATATATTATTTACAGATTTTATGTTTGTGAATTCATCTCTTGCCTAAAATGTATGTGTATCACCCAAATTAAGACTTATGGTGCTTTCTGGTCACTCATGGGCAAGTGCAGAGGAGTGCATTCCCAGCTGACCTCAAACAAAGCAATGCATTGCCATCTTGTTTCAGCTCTTCTATTACTAACAATAGCCTTTTCATCATTTATTTAATACAATATTTTTTGTATATTTACACTTTTTGCTATGGATTTTTCTTTTTATAATGGCTGTCAAGCATAGTGCCAAAGTACTCTCCAGTGGTCCCAAGTCTAAGAAGATTGTGACAGATCTTATAAAGAAAACATGCCAGATAAGCTTCATACACACACGCATTGACTGTGAGTTCAATATTAGAGAATCAATATTATATATTTTACAAGGTTTTTGAACAGAAACACGCATAGAACAGGACTATGCATTGATAAGTTGATAAAAATGTGACCAGAATCTCACAGGAACCCAGATCTGAATTTGCCTTAGAACCAACAATTAATTGGTTAAGCAATGAGCTTCAATATTCCCTAATTCACAGCAAGTTTATAGGACATGAAAACTGCAAATAACGAGAATTCTCTGTAGTTTAAATTCATATTGCCCTCACTTTGAACTCGCCTCTACCTTATTACATGTAGCCTTTCACTTTAATTGAATTATACTCTAACATCTAATTGTATTAGATACATAATAAAATAATACCAATTCTCAGTGATTGAATGCCATTCTATGGATGACAGGGTACTGAGAGATTTACAAACATTACCCCATAAGAGGGTGACTCATCTCCCAATTAAATGGCAAGCTCTTGAGTTTGAGAGGCCTCCTCTTTTTTATTTTTTTACTGTATAATATTGTCTAACCAGAGATAGTACCAGAAAACTTGCTGAAAAACTGGTTTGCTGCTTTCATTCTAGTCACATATTTCATTAGATTAATATATTTGAAAAGTGAGTTCATTCAAGTGAATTTTTAACTATGGTTATTGATTAAATTGCTAATAATCACATTTCTCATTCCATTATGTATGAGCGCTTACAATTTCCCTTTTCTTTTTTTGTTTTGCTTATGGCTTTTCAAACTGTATTTTAATGCTCTCTATATATACATATATAAATATCATTCTAAGATTTAAGACCATCCTATAGAAAAATTGACACAAGAAAATTTAAGTAACTTTGCTCAAGGTCGTAACTCCAAAAGGGTAGAATTGGACTCAAAGACCTTTCTTATTTCATGTATTTTGCCTCTTAAAATGAGAAAGTTTATTAAACTCCCTGCTATAACAGTCACTAAAGTGAAGATGCTTACTCTGAGTTAGGGATAATCTAAGGAACTTAGATTAAGGAACTTACATAGATGAATTTATTTACTCCCTACAGCAATTTAGTTAGTACTCTCTTCTGTTACAGGTAAAGACACTAAACCCTAGAAGCAGTGACCTACTGGTCCTATGTCACCCAGCTAAAGAAAAACAGCCAGCTTCAAATGCAAAGTATTCTCTCTCCAAAGCCTGGGTTCATCACCACTTTTTAAGACTGTTTTCAGCCCATGGATATACTTTCTCAATCTATTGCTACATAATACCAAAAGGCAACCCTGACCTTATTAAATACATATGTTTATATATTATCCACACTACAAAATCAACCTTACAAGTTTGAAAAAAAAGAGTAAGTGAATGTGAGAGATGTGTTGTTTACTCTTTGGGCATGTGCCCAAACACAATACTGATCTCTCCACTACTGACTGAGATGTGCTTCCAACTAATAGAACTTTCCAGAATTGGAACAGCTGGCCACAGTCATTGCCACTGCATGATTCTGCACAGACCAACCCACTCTTGACTTTCAAGTTCACCATTGAGTAATTATGGGATGCTAACCTTCCTGGGTTTCATTTTTCCTATCTTCTCCTCAAAGTGATTGTAATACTAGCCGGCTCACAGATTCATGGGAAATAAAACATCTAAAGTATATCAAAAATAGTAATAGCAAGCATGTATTCCTTGCACCCAGGAGACACTTACACTTAGTCCACTAAACTGGGACACACAAATTCAAAACCAGATGAAATAAGAAAGGAGCTTGCTCTTTAAAGCCTAATGTTTGGCCTTCTAGTCAACTGTCACAGCCACATTTCCACAGAAATAGTTCCAGTACAATCGGAAGAAAGCACCAACTAGAAAACCATAGCCAAGATCCCAGTGCAGTAACAAACATACTTTGTTGTTGAGGCACCTAATTGTGGAATTAGGGCAGAGTTGAGTTTTAACACAGAATATAGTTTTGACTGACTTTTTTTCTGAAGAACAGTTACTATGCTGATTATTAAGTAAGTGCTTCCACAGACTTTGGACATGGTGCAGCTCTAGATGATCATAGTAGATGACGATGGCTGTGTATCTGCTGTTGCTTAGGTTCTGTCTTCTTTCGCCTTTAACAGGGAGGCAAGTGGCCCCTTCATATCTACAAGACACCTCAGGTACCTATATTCCTATCCTCTCTTGGAGGACATTCAGGACCTGGATAAAATGGTCATAGATGAGACATGCTCAGAAGCTTCATTGTGTGTCACTTTCTTTCTTCTCCCTGTCCTCTCCAGGGATGGAAGCTTCTTCTCCTTTTCTACTTTTACAATTCCACTCCTATCATACTTCCTCCCTCCTGTTGCCTCTGTATAGTTTTACTCACTTCCCCCAACCTCATGCCCAATATTTGTCAAAAATTTGTAAAAAATGCAAAAATATGCCCCTATTAGAAACAAAATCTTCCTATTCCATACTTAGGTTAAAGATGTCTTTCAGTATTTTTTTTTTTTTGCTTGTACGGTAAGACATTCTCAAGTTACCAAAGAGAGTAAAGAAAACATACATACACACATACATGCATATATACCTAGCCTTACATGCATATATCATCTATCTACCTGTATATGTATATGCATGTATCATCTATATATTTAGCTGCATCTGTGCATATAAACACATTACATGTATTATATAAGTATCTATGTATATATATTCATTCAATAGAATATTTTTATTTTTTATTGATTACATCTATTTTTAGCAACACTGTATACCCCTAAGTTCTCTCACCACCATGCCACCCAAGAACTATTATTCTGATCTCTTGTGCTCTTTCCTTCCCTGATTTCTCCCTCTCTCTCCCTTCCCCTTCCTTGCTGCATGCTTTAGCTCTGTTGCCAGCTTGTTAGTTTTAACTTTTCTTGTCCTTTTTTATTGTTTTCCCTACATCCCACATATAAGTGAAACCATCCAGCATTTGTCTTTTTCTTTCTGGCTTATATCTGGTAGCATGATTCCTTCTAGTTCCATCCATATTGCCGCAAATAACATAAATTTGTCTTTTTTGATTGCTGAAAATATTCCATTACGTAAATATACCACAACTTTTGATCCATTCTTCTGTTGAGACATTTGGGTTGTTGGGTTGTCTTCATATCCTGGCTATTTTAAATAGTGCTGCAATAAACATAGGAGTGCAGGTGTCCTTTTGAATTAGTGTTTTGGTATTCTTTGGGTAGATTCCCAAAAGTGGAAATTCTGGATCAAATGATAGTTACATTTTCAGTAGTTTCAGGGTCCTGCACACAGCTTTCCATAGTGGCTGAACCTTTCTGCATTCCCACCAGCAGAGTAAAGGTGTTCATTTTTCTCTACATTCTTGCCAGCACTGCTAGCTATCTTTTTTTTTTTTCTTTTTTTATATGGGCTATTCTTACCGGTGTAAAGTGGTCTCTCATTGTGGTTTTGATTTGCATTTCCCTGATTATAAGTGATGTTGAGCATTTTTTCATATGCCTGTTGGCCATTCATATTTCCTCTTTGGAAAACTGTTTTTTAAGCTCTACTGGCCAATTTTTGACTGAACTTTTTGCTTTGCTTTTGTTGAGCCATATAAGTTCTTGTGAATCTTTGGTATCACACCCTTACCAGTTGAATGGAATGCAAAAATTGTTTTCCCATTAGACTGGGTGATTCTGTGTTTGGTTATTGTCTATTTTGCTGTACAGTAGTAGTCTTTTAGTTTGATGTAGTCACAACTATTTGTTTTCCTTCTTTTTTTTTTTTTTTTTTTTTTTTTTTTTTTTTTTTTTTTTTTTTTTTTTTTTTTTTTTGCTCATATAGATGTGTCCTGAAAGAAAGGCAAATTACCCTTCCCAGCTGAGCTTCTCAAAACTCAGAAAGTGGATGTGAGTGTAGGTGTTCCCCATCCTGGGACCAGCTAACAGCACTAACCCAGGGGCTTCTCGCCTATGGGACACCACAGTGATGACATGCAGTTTCAATCCCCTGAGCCATCTCAGCAACCAAGGTGTCCCCAGTTGGCATCAGGGCCAGAGGTGATAATGATGGTGGTGGTGGTGATGACTATGATCTCAGCCAAATGTGACTCCATTCTCCAGAAATGAGCAAATGGCCAATATGGTGGCTGGCTCTGAAGAAGCCTCCACTCTTGGAACAGTCTGATAATTCTTCAGATCAATGACTATTGATTGATATCAACCCAGATCTATATTCAACAATTCAACAGACCTTGAAATGTTTTGAGTATTCTCCTTACCCCCATATAGAGTTACCAAATAAATAGCTCTAGATCTCTTTTGGGATGGACTTAGGAGTCTTTATGCACTTGCTATCCTGTGCAGTCTATCTCATAGCAAACCCAAACAAGGAATTCAAGTCAAGGAATTATGAGTGTAAAATATTGGTCAAATTCAAAACCTGACTTTTCGATTGGGGCAGCTGCCCTCTCTTTCTAATAATTCTTGATTTCTTTTGATTGTCTAGATTGGGAAATGTCTTCTTGCATGTTGGTCTATCTTGCCCCAAGGATGTTCTATTAATCATCTCCATAGCCCTCCATAGGGCTAAACCTCCTGGTTCTCATTCCAAACCTATTGCTCACTATGGTAATTACCCTATCTTGCCTCCTGCAGTTAAGTGATACCACCTGGCCCCTATTAGTTTGACATCCTGTCATGTCCATAGCTGTCAGTGAAATTAGTTCTGTCTCAGGATCAACTACTGTCAGCATAATCTGACCTAAATAGGGGAGCTACCAGCAAACTTCCCGATAACATGGGTACCTCTCTCACCAACACATTCTTTATCACAGGGTAAACAGAACAAAGTTAGAGGGTGTTTTTTTTCCATCCGTATATGATATCATGCCATTTAGTATGCTCACCTCTCTGAACCTTTTGATCTCTGTTTCCACACTCTGCCATGGCAGTTCTGATATTTCCCTTAGTGCCAGCCATCACATTCTCTAAAGTAGAATGTTGGCATTATATCCTTAGGTTCTTGCCAAAATATAAAATCCAGTGTCACCAGATTAGTGTTCCTATATAATAAAACTTCAAATGTTCTTTCCCAACTTCTTGGCATTAGCTCCCTCCTGTCTACAGCAGCCCTATGACGAGGCCCTGCAGCAACCCTGGCAGATAACCCCTTTCCTCTCTCAGCAGACCTGGTACTTCTCCAGCTGGAATACGTTGTAACTTGACCTGAGTTATCGGTGTGTAAAGTAGGTAGCACATGTGACTACATGTGATAAGTACTCACTTAATGTTAAGTTTTAAGTTAATGCTTTTATAGATGTGGAAGCTGTGATACAATGAATCGTGAGTTCTTGCACAAGATCACAGAACTATTCACTGAGGAAAAATATAAACCTAAAATTCAGACCTAAGAACCATTTCATTTTAACTCTCCACAGTACTGCCAATCTCTCACTCAAGAATTTTTTTTTCACTATATTGGACCTCATTAAAGCAACTCTTTGTATTAGTCAGAGTTTTCTGGAGAAATAGAACCAACAGGGTATATAGAGATATATAAGAGATATACCGTAGAAATTCACTTGCATGGTTATGGAGTTCCAGGAAGTTCTATGACTTGTCTGTAAGTGGAGAACTCAGAAATTTGGTGGTATTATTCAATATAAAACAATGCCAGAAAACTTAGGAGGGGTGGGAGGCAGCACAGATATTTCTTGTGGAGTACAAAGATGCAACAATGAGGAATATTCCAATATCCAAAGGCAGGAGAAATCAACATCCCATCTCATTAAGAGAAATTATTCATCATTCCTTCACTTGTTTTTCCCATTTGAACCCCCAATCTCCACCCCACTTTGGTGAGGGAAGATCTCTTTACTCTGCCTACTGATTCAAGATGTTAATCTCTTCTAGAAACACTCAGACATACTCAAAAATAATGTTTCACCTGCTAACTGGTGATCCCTTGACCCAGTCAGGCTGACACATAAATTAACCATCACACTACTCCTGTGACCTACTATCTGTTTCAAAGATAAGAATTTCAGTATTTTGTCCACACCCTGTATTGGAAACTACCCTTTCAAAATCTTCCCACCCATTAGGTGATTAAAATTCCCTTTCAAACCTCTCCCTGTCCTACTTACTATTATCAGTGTTTCCTCTCTGTCACAATTCAATATCCATATTTCTCCGTATACTGACTCCCCTTTGGTTAATAATTTTCCTTTTTGCTCTAGTGAGATGTTGTCCTCTAGGTAACAGCTTTATTTTTTTTTTCCTCTTTGCATGGCATGCTTTTACCAGTGCATTTAACTACACTTAAATGGACATTGAGAAAATGCTCCTGAAAAGAAGTCTATTCTTGGTATCTTTTTTCCCCTCTCTTTTCTTTAACACCTTGAAGTCTGGCTTCCATGCCTATCTCTCCCCTTTCAATGGTCTCCACTAAAATCCTTCTCACCAAATATAATGGTAATATTGGAAACCTCCTTTCTTCCCCTATGGCTAGCAGTTGGCTCCTTCATTCACATCCCTTTTAAAACATTTTCTAATCTGTTGATTTTCTGGTACCTCAGAAACAAACTGCCAAAGAACACTCCTTTGCCTTACTGACCAAATCTGCAAACTTTTATTAGATAATCTCCATTCACCAAGTACTATGATAGCCACTTTTCATACTAATGAACAAAACAGATGTAGTTTGGGTTTTAGACTACGCTAATGTTTTAAGCAAATATTAAATGAACAAAAGCAATATAACTGTGCTGAGCAGTTTGATGAAGAGCTACATGCTACCATACAATGAAAGGGAAGAAAATCAAAGATTAGAAAAAAGTTCCATGATGAAAGAATCCTTGAGCAGAAGTTTGATGACTATAATGGTGTTAAGCAGGTGGAGAAGGAAGGAAAGAACATTCCCAACAAAGGTAACAACATTCATAAAATTCAAGGGCAAGAAGGAACATGGTGAGTACAAAGTTATGTTAGAGGACAAAGGGACATTGTCATGTGAGTTTAAGATAGAAAGGTAGATTGTGTTTAGTTCTAAGAGTTGATTAAATGCTATTTTAACCACTGAAAGTGACTGAATAGTTTTACGGACAGGAATGATGACTCTAACTGCATTTTGACAAAAGGAACCAGAGCAGCTGAAAACAGAACAGCTAGAATGTTAACATAAATTCAAGATGTCTATGATGCTAGCTTGAGCTAGGTTAATAACATTGAAGACTGAGGGGAAAAGATAAATATTTAAGAGGTGTTTAGCAAGTACAATTTGGAACACAATGAGGACTGGTTATAGGAAGTAAGGGAATAGTCAAGAAAGGTGCCTAAGTATCTGGATTGACTAATTGAATTGAAGAAGGTGCTGTTCCAAATAAGAGCCAATGGAAAATGACTGTGATGGAAGAAAGGTGAGAGAGTGTGTTTATTTTTAGGCATACTGATTTTCAGGTGCCTCTGGAAACACAAAGTTTTCAATTGGATAAACACATCTAGAGACCTGATCTGGGAAGAAGATGAAAATTTGAGGTAATTAAGACATGAGTGAGAGAAAAGAAAATGGACTAATAAGAGAAAATCTGGAAACAAGCCTTAAGAATTTCTCACACTTAAGTTACCTGTAGAAAAGAACAAGCCTGTTGTCTGGGTTATTTATTTACTCTTCAATGTTCAAATAAACTGGCATTATTTTTATTATAACATGGCAAAAGGGAAATGGAGACAAAATTAAATATGTAAATCCTTAGATTGACAGTAGAATAGCTGTAAAGGGGAGGTGAATCACTGAGCCAGTTTTGCCATGTCAGTTTGACTCCAAGATCAATTCTGAGTCACTGCATTTGGATCTCCCATGGTCCTGGTCTCCAATGACCTATTGAAATAACCTTTTTGTTACTGCCATTCATTCACCTGCCCTATGACTGATATTGCTGCCTGTCCTTCAGTATGGCATTTCATTCTCTAGAATGAAAGAGAAATAAGTAGTGTCAGTGGGGTAATTCTTCCAGGCCAAGACCAGGTGTAATTTCTGATTCTAACCCCCCTCCACCCACAATCTTAGATACTGTCTTAGGTAACTGATGATACCAATATGAATCCCATGATTTAATTAATGACAACCTTATGCCTATTTATTTAAGCTCAAAAACTCTGTGGCATCTGGAATCATTTATCTTACTCTATAATAAATACATAATCATTATCATTATGTGAGTCATTTCTTCCATTTGTCAGATCTCTACTCCAAGATTTGTGCTCAGATCTCTATCAAGCACACAGAATGACTGCATTCCCCAAACCATAATGCTAGAAAATTATCATACCATTTCACTTAAAGTCAATAAAACGATAGCAAAAATCAATTTTCAGTACCTACTTTCTAATTCATCCTCCTTTGCAGGAATCATAGAGTACTTGCTGATCTAAATGACTCATAATATCAAAAACTCCTGTAATGTTGCAGACAATACAGGAGGATAGGGGCCCAGAATTGACCTAAAACTGCAAAATACATAAGTAGGAAATACATTTTAGTTTTATCAAACACCTGAACTTGAGATTTTCTTGAAAATGAAACACTAAGTGGCTTATCTTAATTGATATAGTCACCAAGTTCTTTTGTTTTAGTCACCAAGTTCTAACTAAAGGAATATATTCAAGAATAATCATTGCATGTGTCAATCATAATAAAAGCTAAAATCAGTTCCAATATCAATAAATGATTGGCTAAACAAATTATGGCACAATGTAATAATGTGCTGTCACAATGAAAAACCAGGCAATGACACTGAAAGATGTCCAAAGTAAGTATATATTGAGATTTTAAAAGTCAATTGTGAAGAAGAATATATAAGGCAGTTCCATTTTTATAAAAAGAACATGCATATACATATGTAAACATAACACAATATGCACATGTAAGTATACAGAATACGTTCTATTCATATTATTGTATTCAGAGGAAACATCTGTAAAAATATTTTACAAATTAAATAGATTTATAGGACACTTGGTCCTTAATATATGTCTGTAACATCCTTTTTTTTTTTAACAAAAAAAAATAGTTCACTCTTATAAACAAAAATCTGTACTGTTTTAATCTGGCATTTATGTCTTACCCCACCTTTTTTATCTAATAAACTTCAAAAGTTAAACCATCTCCCATAGGTTAAAAAAAAATAGAAAATAAAAGAATAAAGGAACCTAAGTACATACAGTGCTTTAGTTTGTAGGGTTATTTTTTCTCCTTTCCCTCCATTTGTTTAAAAATACACATTCATCAGCAGAGAACAAACATGACGTTCTACTTGTGTATCTCCATGCCAGCATTCTATGAGACAGTTCACAATGACTTTGTTGATATATTATATTCAATGCTTTCAATGCCACCTTATTTAGTCATTTGGTTGGCCTCCTTGAGAATTCTTCCTTGCTAAACTATATGACATATATGCATTCCATGTTTGTTTTTTGGCTTCCAACATTGCAATGCTCTGGTTAATGTTTTAATTAGGTAATAACTTCAGGCTGATAGCTTGTTGTATACAAAGATAATGCTTAAAAATGCAAAATTTTAACAAAATATTACAAAGGATTTCTCAATGAAAAATTAGTTCATTTAATTTTCTGTAGTGAATTTGCCAAATTTTATGCAACAGTTCACTTATATTAGGAATCACTATACTCAATTGTAGTGAATTTAGTAAATAAGAAAAACAAATGCCATTTTACAGACTTCATTAGCAATGATATTTTCAGTATTTTAATCTACAAAATAATGCATGAAGGTTTTAGGTATTATTTAAGCAATTTACCATACAATAAAGGGCTCATCAGTGGAACAGAAAATTTTGTTTCACTTGTCCATTTTAGTCCTAACAGTGCACTGTTTATTTTTAGGAAGTTTCTCAGCCTAGAGTTACAAGAACAGAGTCAGTAGTCAGATTGCGTGGGTTCAAATTCTGCCTCTGCCATTCACTGACCATGTGACCTCAGTTATTTTACTTCTTTATCTGAAAAATGGACACAGTAATGATAATAACAGATCACAGGTTTACTGTGCAGATTAAATGAGCAAATACGCATTGATATGGAGCACTTAGCATGGGCTTCGCATTTGACAATTAAAAAAAATATTAGTGGCTACTGTAATTGGTATTGTTAATATAACACTGATACTGATGTCTAGACTGCTTTTTGTTACTTGTTGATTTTTTAATTAGACCTTATGGGGAATATTTTTCTAAGTGACAGCATCCATCTAGCAATAAATTAAAAATACCATTCAAAGTCTATTTTTTAATGCAGTTTTTATTTATTTTTTTCTCTAAATAAATGCTCATTAATACTCAAGGAAAATCAAGAATTTACTATCTGGCTAAAAGTTTGAGAGAATATATGACACATTCACTTTATTTAGTAAATTTAGGTTTTTTTCTTATTTACTATAGAAATGAATATGGATTGAAATCTTTTTTTTTTTTTGACTGGATTTATTTATTACTGCTGCTGAGGCGCATATGACACAGCATTATCTTTAGTCCTAGTGACAAAACACTGCATAGGAAACTGACAAAATTGAACTTTGTTAAGATTTAAACAGAGAAGATATTTCTGTACACATCAAGCACAAATGGAACTGAACATTTCAACTGAGACAACTGGAATTACTTATACTAACACACCTCTGGGTGACAGCAATGATGCTCTGTGTTCCAGTGGTCTGCACTTACAGTTACTTCACATGCTAAGGCCCCGGACCACATACCCTCAATACTTTATTTCTCCTTAAGTTTTTTTTTTTTTTCTTGAAATTAGGAACAGCTGCCTTGAAGCAAATAAAGCAGGTGCAGTTAGAAGTCTAAAAATATTCAAGGACCAAGGTTGTTTCCTGTTACCTAGAACACCTTAAAATCCTTCAGGGCCTTCAAGTGAAGTAATACCAAGTATTCCTGAGCCACAGAGAAGGCATTCTTTACCATGGCAGGTATGTGTATGGGATGTCATACTTCAGGACAATATCTGGAGTGACGAATTACAAAACACATCTGGTTGTATACAGCACAATTTATTCCAAGAGAACCACAAAGCAATATTACTCTGCTGCAAAAACAAGTCCAGGAAGTAGGAAGATAAAACTAGCACAAAAATTGCTTAAGTATTTCAAAACAAGACTTTAGAGAAAAGTTGTAGGGTTTGGAGAGTTTAGGTCTTCATTTTACTCCATTCACGAAGCAGAGCACAATATCACTCCTTAAGTTGTAATTTTAAAAACAAAAACAAAAAAAACCTGTCATGTTTAGATTTAAATCGGCAATAGACACATTGAACACAATCCAGGTTAAGAAAGAT
Source organism: Uropsilus gracilis (assembly GCA_004024945.1). NCBI lineage: Eukaryota > Metazoa > Chordata > Mammalia > Eulipotyphla > Talpidae > Uropsilus > Uropsilus gracilis. The sequence continues at coordinate 155,625 of PVHY01000058.1, forward strand.
GGCAACTGAAGGAGAACCTCAGTCTTCCTCAGTGGATTGAAACCTTAATCAAAAAAATCAGAACCTTAATGAGTTTTTTAATTCTTAAGAATTCTGATGCCTGTACTATCCTGATATACCTAGTATTTCATTTTAAAATTACTTTACTATTATGTTAGTATTTATAATATTATATTGGTGAATTTATAATAATTTAGAAAATCACATCACAGTAAGGTGCCCATGATCAACAACATACTTTCCAGGAAATCCATCTTACATACTTTTTTTCTTTGAGGTGTCAGTTCTTTCCCTGATCCATCAAACCTTAATAAATGTCAAAAATTATTTCATTTAATTTTAATAGAATGAACTTAAAGGGTATTATAGTCTCTGGAGAGTAGTTTATATAAGACATTGTTTCTCAAACTGTTCCTTGGAAGTTTTTTCAGATAACTGAAAGTGCTCTGTGGACTCCATCTTTAATCTCCTATGATTACATTGGTATTAAATATCACAGTTAAGGAGAGACAGTAGATCACTCAATCTTACAACTGAATACTGACACTCAAATTCATTACCTGTGTGCTTATATTTATGACTACATTATTAACAGAGTTCTGCTATAATATTTTCTAGTGAATAAAAACAGAAATTTACATAATACCTGCATGTTGAATCTGTGCCAAGTGAAGATAGAATGACATCATGGCAGACCGAAGAAAGATTCCCTTCTAGTCATCCAGTGGTAAAATTGAGTCATTATACAATATGTCATATCATAGATATAAAAAGCTGAAAAGATCCTGGTTTTGGAACTTTGTGTTTGAGTTAGTGTTGTTGTCATTTAAGAACTATAAACACTGGCAATTTAGACCTGCATATTTATTTGTATTTAAATTATATAACAAAAATAGTCAAAATTCATCAGTCTTTAGGATATGTTTCAAAATCTTTTTAAAGCATTCTGATTTCTGTTGCTGTGTTCACTATTCTATTTGTATTGATCTTTAAAGCATCATTTTCAAGACTGTTTCCCTACTCAGGCTTTTCTATGATGTTCTGGAAGTATTCAGCATTCTGTGATTATCGTAATAGCTAACATTGTATTTATGCCAACTGTCTTAATGACTCTTCATATACTTATTTATTCATCGAAACAACCCTATGAGATAAGCTTACCCCATTTCATAGAGAAGAAATTGCAGCAGCACAAGGATGAAAAGTCTTCCTAATGCAGTACACATCAAAGAAGAGGCAGAGTGGACATTCAAATCCAGGTATTTTGCCTTCAAAACCCATGTGCTTATGCTAGAGGACAACCCCATGGGAAATGGGATGATTTGGGTTTGAGCCCTCAACCACATGCTTAGAAATTAAAAAATAATGCAAATCAAGACACAATGGCAGACACACACAGAAAGGTTAAAAAGTGGTTTAGTTTCAAGAGAAATGGAGAGAAGGAAAGTACAAAGAGTAAGAGATATAGAGATTAATTGGTCAATGTGTCCTACTGGTATGAGTGCTGTCTGAAGTGGAACCCCCTTGCACACTGATGGCAGGCAAAACCAAATGTGTCCAGGTTCACTTGTGTACAGTTTTACACCGTAGACAGTTTTAAGTCTGCTTGACTGTACCCTTAGCTCCCAGCAATTCCCCCTTCAAGAAATCAATCATTGTAAGAAGGAGGATGCATTGAAAGGATACAAACATGCATGAAGTGGCTACCTACAACAAAGATACACCTGGAAAGCAATGCATGGGCCACTGTGTCCCAGGAGAGCACATCTACGCCTGGCAAAAGAACATTGCTCCAGGAAAGAAAAGGAAGAATTCAAAGGACTAAAAATTGACCAATAATTGGCAGTGAAAGATGAGATGGAGACACTAGAGTGGGGGACAAGGGGAAGAGGAAGGGGAGGGAATACCCAAACGGCAAGAAAAGAAGGAAATATAAGCAAAATGTATACAATAAAAACAATTTTCACACACACACAAAGAAATCAAGTATCACGGCAGATGTATGGCAAGATGGAAGTTGTAGTTTTCTAAGTTTGTCATCTCTTTAATGCAAGATGGGATTGGAATCCATAAAACCTGGTGGGTGGAGTTCAGGACCTACTGTTCCCCCATCAATTAGTTGCTGAATTATACTGTCTCTGTAATTTAAATATCACTTATAATCCTTGATTCTCCTAAAGTTACTTATATATTAAAAATTACTTTCTCACAATTTTACCTTTTAGTGGTATTTAAGATAGGAGAACATGTTTGATCACTGCTATACAAATTTTATTAATTTTAAATCCATGGATAATTTGTCTCCAATTATCATTTTCTAAATATTATTTTTAACTCTAATAAGTTCCAGAATGTTATTTCTTTCATTGAACTACAAAGATTTAAAACAAATGGTTATTTTGGCATGACTTTCTTTTCTTATTCTCATAGTGGGGAGAAATATCATGGTGAAGCTGGAGGTGTGTTGTTGGGAGGGTAGGGGGTGTGAAAGAATTTACCAGAGACAGAGTGAACAAAAAAGGGGGATTTGTTAAAATGCACTACGAAGAAGCAACGAGTCAAAGGGAAGAGGTCTACATGGGAAAAAGTATTTGCAGCTTCTTTTTATAAGCTGCTTTCAAGGGTTTTTCAAAGATTGGGTGGTCAGTTTGGACCAATTATTTGCTGGGATGTCAGGCCGTGGTTGTTGACTTTTGAGACAAATAGTGTCCAGGCCCTACTTCTGATCAGAGATCAGTCTTGACCAGGTAACCATAGCAACTTTATCAATTCTCTTTATCTATCAAGCCTCCAAAACCTTCCTCTGGGCAAAGAAAGGGAATCAAGTTTTAAAACTGATATATTTATCACAATATTAACATCTTTAAGGACTTTTCCCCAATCGACTCTTTCCATCACTTTATTATTACTATGGAAACAAGCTATATGGTTCATTAATTGAAACAGGATAATCATGATACTCTAGGAGCACTTTAGATCTGATAATGGCATTTCTATCAATATGTCTAGTTTTATTCTGGCTTAAGGTCAATCATCATGCATGCATTCATTTGTTTATAGGAAATCACTTTTGCCAGTATTCAAGATCCATACAAGACTCCTTGCCTCCCATTCTTGGTGCCATGTCTCCCTCTTTCCCTGATAACTTAATGGAAATGATAAGAATCCTCACTTATAGGCCACTTTTAGATACAATATTTACTTAGCAAAACTATCTATTCCCACCTCCTGATCTGGCAGCTTGGAGAATATAGTATAATCCAATTTAACATCTATCCCTGCCATTTACAGTGTACCTTAGACAAAGAATTTAACCTCAATTTAAGTCTCAGCTTCCTCATTGATAAAGCTAGGATAATGATGGTATCTTACCTTTATCCTGTCAATCAGGAATCATATTAGACTTAGCACAAGGAACTCTTTTGAATATTAAAATAATTAACATATGTAAAGTGCATAGAATAGTAACCTTAATTTTGATTTTGTTCTTTACCGGACAGACTTTTCTGGTCCTTTCTGGACCTTTCCTATGGGTCCCCACAGGAAGGTACTTTAGACTTGGGACAAACTTTCAGGTCTCAGTGGTCCCACGTTGGGCCAATCCTGTTGAGTTGGGCATTTACCTATAAAGAGATGGGTAACTATGAGTGTTTCATGTGAAAAATATTTTATCTATTCTTTCCCCTCTCTTTATTGCACACTAATAGTATTAATGTCCATTTTCATTAAAGGTCTTACACACATGTTTTGTCTTGATGCAGCAGATGGCAGAACCTATGTAGAGTAGGCATGTTTGGGGTTCCTGGGATGTCCCTCATCCTGCCTGATAACAAGAACATATGTGATACATGTTACAATATGCAAAAAGAGAGCAGACTTCATATACTTGATTATTAGATACAGTAATTCAACCTAGACTAATACAAACACAATTAAAGCATAATGCTTGCCATTTCCAGTATTACCTTGAACCAGTAGTTTTAGCAAAAATAAAAAAACTAATCAGCAACATGTAAAGTCAACTTATGAAATTTGTAGAATCACAGTAAATATAGATATTAAACTAGCTTTAAATGGTAAAAGGGACCTCATTTCTAAAGTTTTTTTGTCACATTATTTATGCAGAATAATAATTTATAGTCTCTTAAATATTGTTTTGTCATGAAATTAAATTACAACAACTCTATATTAAATAAAGCATCCATTCTTGACAAAAGCTATTTTTCCTCAGATTTTAAAGATCACAAATTATGTGTTTCTAGAATCCTTTCTTAGAATATGCTTTTTTTTTTACTTACTTACAGGGAGTCTCATGGAAAGAATAAACTGATGATTTTGTTCCCTGCCTTGACAAACAAAATAGTGGAAATGGACATCCTGGCAAAATGGGTAGAAGAGACAGTTGTATCTTATGAGCGATCCAAACGAAGTAAATGTAAGTCCACCAAACACCTGAAGGTATTATTTGGGGCATTTTTGCTTACATATGTTGGCATAACATTTCAGCTGGGTAATCCTGGGCTTTAACATATGCATGTCTGTGGGATAGAGGAATCTCTCAAAGAATGAAGAGAGACTTTATTCAAAAGTGTACAGTGGAAAATTAGTCCTCACAATGGGCTTCCTTTACAGAAAACCTCTCAGTTAGCAGTATGTACTCCATCACACATGATTTTCTAGGGTTTGATTCAGCTGGTCCAAGTAGCAATAACAATTAGAGCACTGTGCAACAATAATTGCTTGCTATAGTACTAATCACTTGTTATGGAAGCAAAATACTCTCCCTAAAGGATATGACAGATATATGTGATAGTTGTACCCATTAGCAATGTAAAAGTTTGGGCAAATGCAATGCCCAAACAAACATTTGAAACAATACAGCAAGGTCGCTACTTCTAGCTGATGTGCCCGTGGCATTTGATAAAGGGGAAAATAAAGGACACCTGAAAGTGATTTTATTCAGCCCAAGATGCCACTTTTGGGATAATGAAATGATGTAGATAAAATAAAGGAAATAGATAAACTGTTGTCAATAGAATGATAAATTTTGAGCCTGGAATGAATAAAGTTATTCTGCAAACAAATAGAAATAAGCTATGGTTGAAGTGTATAGGGAATAGATAGGGGATATAATGGGCTTATTTGGGCATACAGTCAATCATTCAGACAAAATTATTTTGGAAAACCACTTGTCAGTGCCTCATGACTCAGTAATTCTATTCCTAGATGTATAGCCAACAGAAATGCTTACAATATCCATTGGAAGATGAATATAAGAATATTCATAGTAGTACTATTTGTTATAGAGAAAAATACAACCCAAAGTCCACTTGAACAGGATGGATAAATAACAGTATATCTACACAATGCTGTACTAAAACGTAATATTGCAATAATGAATGAAGTTCCTCTTTTAAATAGCACATTATTGATTTACTACTGTTTTACATACTAAATGAGTTTTATACATAAAGCAGTGATGAAAGCATCATCCATATATTCAACATCATATATGTAGCTATATAGAGAGTAAAAAGAGAAGCACAAAGCTATGGTGTTAGAAGACTGGACACTGATTCCTCCCCCTTGTGAGAGTGTTGTGATGATATGAGCAAGCTTCTGAGGACCTGGGGAACATTCTGCTTCTTGATCTGTGTGCTAGTTACACAGATGTGTTCATTTTGTGAAAGCTCATCAAGCTATTTGTTTTTTTGTTTGTATATTATACTCTATTAAGAAGCATACTTGAAATAATAGAAAGCCGACTGCAGATTCAAGACCTAACACCATGTCATATAAGCTGCATGATCTTTTTTTTTGACTTATCAGTGCTTGTTTTTATTAGTTAAATAATTCATATATATATATACACACACACATATATATATCTATATATATCTCATCTTTGTATTCCTCAGGGTTCACCCACCACCTCCCCTCCATGACCACTCCCCCTCAAAATTATAGGCTCTCAGTCTCATCTTTCCCATTGGAAAGTGTGTAAAATAATTATGTTGACCTCACAGAGCATTTATAATCACCTAAACTAAGAGACTTGACACTGTTTAGTCAATAGCTGTTTAACAAATTAGTGCATATCACAACAAGGCGGGTGGAGCCTTTGGTGATGAATAATAATGGAAAACCAGAAAGAAAACATCATAGGAGAAAAAATGTGGCAAATCAGATAAAGAAAAAGAGCTATACATGATGGAGCTGTCAACAATGTCAAGAGCTGCAGAGATCAAGAATGAGGTGGGAAATGATGTGGCAATATGGAAGTGACCTTTATCTGAGTGAGTGAACTGAGTTAGGAGAGCACTCAGACTGTAGAGTGTGGAGGCACACATGAGAGGAGAGGAAATGGAGATAGCTAAGTAACTCTCAAGGAGAGAGTGTGAAGGCAAAAAATAAAAAGGGTCATAAGCAAAGGACCTGGTCATAAAATGAGAGGATTATTTTTAATGGTAATGGCTTCATGTAAGGAACCAGCAGAGAGAAGATGCACAGAGTAAGCTACCCAGGGAGGTGAAAATCAAAGCACAAGTCGTATATATCTTCAGCAGAAGGAAGTACATCTCTTCCTCTATGACAAACAGAAAAGAAGAAAGGATGAGTACAGTGAGTATGCATTCCCATTCAACCACAAGATCTGACCACGGAAGAAGTCCGCCAAAAGGAAGAGAACCAGAACCGGAAAGACAGAAAAATCGGGAAAACACAAAGACATATTCCTTCCCTCTTTTGCTTTCCCAGTGTTTCCTTTGCAAGCAGACATTTTATTTTAATGCCCAGGGCTAAACTAATTCACTTTATATTTTTTAATCTTTTGTTTTTCACTTTCTCCTCCAGATATTATCATTCTCCTGTCCCTCACTCCTCACCCTTTCTTTATCTACATTAAAAATATTTCTTAGTTTTCACCTTTCTTAAGTCTTTCCTTGACTAAACGTAAAAGTTGCTTCAACTGTTAGACTGTAAAATCATTTTTATGTTTCCAAGGAATACTATGTAATTAATTTAATACTCATTTTCAAAGTAATGATGAGGCAAATATCCAAATTCTTTCCAAAATACTTCAGGCATATGGATATGGCACAATATAAATGCAGTTATCCTGCGTACATATTTTATTGCATAATATTTCAGTTAATAAGTCTTGATAGCCAATATTTAATTGACATTAAACTTAGGAGTTATACAAATTGGAGCCTGCCATATTCTGCTCAGAATCCAATAATATTTTCTTGCTCTAAAGAAAGGCCAGCACCAGGCCAGGGCACACAGTGCCCTTCTTCATCCATTTCCTCTATCTCCTCCTCAAATCACACCATGGTTCTGTCACTGAGTCTCAGTGATCTCCCCTCGGTCTTCAGCTGAGCAGATACATACATTCTCATTTTTGCTTGATAAGTTTTTCTTTCTTCATATTCAAACCTCTACTCAAAGATCCTCTCTTCCAAGAAGGAGAAACCTCCAATCTCCTTGACCACATCAATCCACCCACAAGATTATTTTTCATTTTTCTTATTATTGTACTGGGTACCATTCCGTGACATCACTTGATACAATGGTAGCTTTACAGTTATTTGTAAGGCTGCTTGAGTATAACCTGTCATACTTACTGCAATCTGACCCCAAAAACTAGGGATTGTCTATTTTTGCTCACTGTTTTATCCCTGATATCTAATATATTGCTTTACACATTGAATGCAGATTATGATTTAGTCAAATTATTGATTGTCAGTATAAAACACAAATTTTATTTTAGTTAGCCCCTTCATTTCCCAAAAAAAGAAAGAAGAATATAAGATAAACTGAAATAATTTTCAGAGCATTCAAGATTTTACTTTGGGAATATGAAAACTTAAAATTATATATTCATTAACAGTATAAGCATTGGTTATTTGTATATGTACAACTATATTCTTTCCCAAGTTATTTTAAGAGACTAATGTTTAGTGATATGCTTATCTTCTACCAACTGTCACCAGGGATTTGTTCACCATACAAAAATGAAAATTCTTGCATAAAATTTTAGATCTTGGCCATTGCTTTGTCTAATTATATACAGTATCGTCTGATAGACAGTGACAAGTAACTTGGCATCAGTGTTGTTGTTTACATATTACTGATTCTCCTTGAAAAAAAAAAACATCTTTTCACTTTGCATACTATATAACTCATTATGCCTCCAGGGGCATATGGAGATTTTTATATAAAAAGTGATAATAACCTTCTTTGTGAAATTAAAGATATTGGCCAACTCATACTTTGGCAGCTATCCAATTTGCATAATTTCATTTCCCTTTCTAAATTCTCCTGAAGCATCATTGAATAAGGTGTTCTCCTTCATTTGCATTTTGAAAGAGCTTAATTATGCCACATTAAACAGTTGCCCCAGCTGTAGCCTCAGACTTGGCTGGTATTGGTGAACTTTGGGTGTGTTGGCAAATCACTCTGATGATTTTCCAGTGGAAGGGAAGCTATTAGTATTCATGGGCTTTCATGAGCAAATGTTTAGATTTTGTGACTTTCCTACAACTCTGCTTAATCAGAGTTAATGGCACATTCAAGAGGCTTGCTTACTCAAGCTTGTATTTAGAATGGCACTTCTTTTCACTTTGTTGCATACTGTCAGAAAAGAAAAGTACAGGTAGATTTTATTCCTCTTATATCCATTGAAAACTGATCTAATAATGTCATTTAATCTCTGATATAAATAAACTAGAAATCTAAAGTGGAAAAAAGTCTCTCAATATCTAAACTTTCTATACCCAGAGGCCCCTTCTGAAAAAGTAGGTAAATGTAACTCCCAAGGCAAGACTGGCTAAGGTTGTTTGCACATGCTTAGACTATGGAAGACCTCAACCAATACAACCCCTCAGAAACAACCTATAGTCTGATTCCAGAACTTCGGTAGATTGAAACAAAATTTTACAAAACTTTATATGATTTGCCAACACATCCAAAGTTATGATTCTATATTGGTGGTGGCTAGCAATCCTATCAGGTGCTCTAACTTAGGACATTTTTACTCATTGCCCAAGTATGTATTTATTTATATATATTTAATACAATAGAAATTTTATAGTCTAGGTCAGGTAGTTTATCAAGTGCTGAGGACAAACCACAGTGGTGTTCTGTTCACATGTTACTTATTAATAGGGAAGTCAAATGACTACATTATGATTATACATTTATACTGTAGCATGTACTATAAAGAAATAAAAATAATATTGGGAGACCCTGGCCCAAAACAGGTAGATCAAGGGAGGTTTAGCTGGTAAACAAAGAGACCATATTAAGTACTGAAGAAGAAATAGAGATAACAAGAGGAGTACTGCTAGTAAAGAAAACAATACTATGATATTTGTGAGCCAATTAGAGAAACATTTATTTATAACAATATCATAATAATAAATAATAATTAATATAATAATTATAGTATGCAATAATATAATAATTAAAACATAATATATGATAGCTATAATAGATATAATATAGTAATATAAAAACCATTATTATTTATATAAATAAATAATAAATCAGTGATATTAAAAAGTAAACTGAGGAATGAATAGAATGAAGTGTATTTGCTTTGACAGCACATATACTAAAATTGGAACGATACAGGGAAGATTAGCATGGTCCCTGCATAAGGATGATACACAAATTCGTGAAACATTCCATATTTTTTAAGACCTGCAAAAAAATGGACCAAGACAACATCTTCACACCTTGTACAAAAACCAACTCAAAATGGATAAAGGACTTAAATGTCAGACCTGAAACCATAACGTACATAGAAAAAAACTTGGGGAAAACCCTCTAGGAAGTACAATTCAGAAACCCCTTTCTGTAAAAATCTTCTGATGGTAAAAAATTAAAGGAAAATATAAACAGATGGGACTACATCAAACTAAAAAGCTGTGCAGCAAAAGAAATGACAGAAAAAACTAAAAGAAGTCCAACAGAATGAGAAAAAATTATTGCCCTCCACAAGAGTGACAAGGGTTTAATAATGAAGATCCAAAAGGAACTCACACAATTAAACAAATGCAAAACAAGTAGTCCAATCATAAAATGGGGAGAACTAAAAAAAACTTCCCCAAAGAAGAAATACAAATGGCCAACAGGCACATGAAAAATTGCTCTACATCACTAGCAATAAGGGAAATGCAAATCAAAACCACAATTAGATGCCACATTACACCAGTAAGAATGGTCCATATCCATAAAACAGGCAACAACAAGTGCTGGTGAGGATGTGGAGAAAAGGGAATACTCTAACACTGCTGGTGGGAATGTAAACTGGTCCAACCTCTATGGAAAGCTGTATGGAAGGCCCTCAAATTAATGAAAATGGAACTACCATATGACCCAGCAATTGCTCTCTAGGGAATTTACCCAAAGGAGACTTCAATGTGGGTACAAAGGGGCACCTGTACTCGGATGTTTGTTGCAGTACTATTTATAATTACAAGGACATGGAAGCAATCGAAATATCCAAAAACAGATGACTGGTTGAAAAAAATGTAGTATATATACACAATGGAATATTACTCATCAACTAAAAATGATAAAATGTATGATTTTATGATAACATGGATGGACTTAGAAGAATTGATATTATCAGAAACAAGTCAAAAAGAAAAAGACAGAAACTAAATGGTTTCACTACTATATGGAACATGGGAAAGATAAACAAAAATCCATGAAGAAAAGTCAAAACAGGCTAACAACCAAACTGAAGTACACAACTTGGGGGTGGAGGGTGGGACAGGGTGGGAATGGTCAGGGAATGGGGGTGAACCCCAGAGATCAGAGATGTGAAATTTATATATAAATAATTTTTTAAATAAGTTAAGTGAACAAATGGATCAACATAAAACATACTCTAGTGTGAAGCTTTTGTACAGTGAAAGAAGCCACTACAAAAACAAAAATGTAACCTAGGAGAAGATAATTACATGGAGCCTGACAAACAGTTACTATCCAAAATGTATAAAGAAACCATACAACTCAATAATAAGAGCAAGCTTTCAAAAAATGGGCAATCTGATTAAACTCACATTCAAAGAAGACATTCAGATGGTCTAAAGACCCATGAAAATATTTAACTTAATTTATTGTTAGGGAAATGCAAATAAAAAGGTGCACTGAAAAAAAAAAAAAGAATGAGGTGAAGCTGGAGACATAAATAAGGGACAAACTGCAGAAGCCCTTATGGGCTATTCATTTGGTCTCAATCTCAAACAATAATGTAAATCTCTGAAGGGATATATGTTGTACATTGAGGGGAGGCAGTATACTCAAAATTCTATTATTGTAGTAATATCAAAAAATAATGAATGAGGCAGAATGGATATGTTTAGCTCAAATAGAATGACTTTGTAAGCTAAAGAAAATAATAGCATAGAGTAGTGGCAGTAGAAGAGAAGTGAATGGATTTACTGGATATTTCAGAGATAAATGTGGCAATGTAGTTGAGACACATTGGACATGAGAATTCTTTGAGAAACTCAAAATATAATGATATCAGACAATTGAGTGTATGGGTCAAAAACTCAGAACTCTGGTCTGGAGATATAAATTTGGAAATCATTAGCCAACTGATGAAAGCTGAGCCACAAACTTGAAAAATACTGTCTAGAGAGATATTGTGTAATAGACACAAAAATGCAGGTAGAATCCGTAACCCTCAGTTCCTTCAGATTCTACCTCAGCTGAGCAAACCATCTCAAAAGACCTCTCGCCTTTTCTTGGCAAGCACATATCTGGTAAGTAAGGAAGGCAAAAGAATCAAGGTTTAAGCTTTCCAGTCCAATGGTGGATGAGTTTGCCATTCAAAAATCTACCCTTGATTGACAAACTTTTGTTGGGACTGGCGAATTTCAACTTATTTCTCACAGCTTCAACTTCCATCTATGGGTATTTACGCTAATAAGTATTTTACACTCAAAACTGAGTCACAGTAGCATCTAATCTAGAAAGCCTAACCTAAAACAGAGAACAAAATAGAAAGAGGAAAACAATTAGAACCAACCAACTAGAGAAAGGTAAATCTGCAAAGAAATAAAGAAGGGAATTTTAGAAAATGAGGGAAAACCTGAATAGTGTGCTGTCTTGGAAGTCAGAAAGAAATATTTCAAAAAACAAAAAAATATTTCAAAAACAAAAAGTGGGCAGGAATATAAATTACCAGAAAATTTCCATTAGATTTAAATCATGGAAGCCATTGGTGACCTTAGCATAACACACAGAGAACTGATGAGTGAATCTGAGGTGAGAAAATGGAGACTTTAAAACTTTAGATTTAAAGAAATGGTAAAGATAGAGTTTAGCAAAGGAACGTGGGAGTCAAGAAAATGTTCTTCTTAAGATGGGAGAGACATGAACAGGTATAAAAATGCAACTTGAAATAACTCAACTGAGAATGATATGTTGAATAAATAGCAGATTAGAGGTACAGGGAAAGAAATGATAATTAATACAAGGTTCATAAAAAGGCAAGAGACAATGAGTTAAAAAATTCAAGTAGAATGATTGACCATATAGGAAAATAAGAATATTTCCTATACTAAAACAGGAATAAAAGGAAAGAATGTAGGTACAGATGGTATTATATGAACTTGGCAGCAGGAAACTGAAGGAGTTCCCATCTGATGCCTTCTATTTTATTCAGGAAGTGGGAGGTGAAGTCATCTGCTGAAAATGAGGAGGAGTTAAGAATATTTGGGATTTGAGTAGAATGTTTAAAACACTTGTAGAGAGAGGGATAAAATTTCCAGAGAAACAGAGAAGAACCAGCAGTCTTGAAGAACCCAAGGTATCAATACAAACCTCCTCTGCTAAGTGAGTTTTTGTGGCCATGTTAGTTGCCTGGCTTCAGACATAGAGAAAGCATGGAGACGCAGTCATACAAACCTGGATTTCTGTGACATAAATTTTTTTAAATGTTTAAAATACAAATGGGCGAAGTTGAGAATATTGGTGAGAGCATTATTCAAATAATGAATTCTGGAATCTAAGCTAAATAACAGTGGTGAAACAATGAAAAAATATAAGAATGTGGGAGCTGATGGACTGGGAGAAAGTTAAAAGACTAGCACCTTAGAATAATACTTTACAGGATCTGGGGATAGTGTTGATATGCAAAATATGATTTGAATCTGGAAGGGAATCTGAGCGTCTGCATTTCTAACAAACTCCCAAGTAATGCTATTCAAAGGACTAGATGTTGACTAGCAAGACCTTAGAAGTACAAATAAGATAAAAAGTAGTTCTGAATTTGGAAATAAGACAGAGAAAAAGAGAGCAATAAGAAGGTAGAGGAGATGGGGGTGGAAATCAGAGGAAAAATGAATCACAAAAAGGGAGAAACAAAAACAAAAATATGAGTCATTTAGTGGAGTAGCACTGGATCTCCTGAAAACAGGCAAATGAAGAGGTCACAAAATTGCTTTCGGGGCTATGATAGCTGAACTCTGAAAATGATTAGTGGGACTCCTTGAAATATGTCTGTACAACTTCCCTTCCTAATGCTGTTTCTCCCCTTGCATCTTTACAGAATATGTACTTTCACATAAAGTCACCAGAGTGACTGATATCCACCCTGTTCATCAAAGTAAATGTAACTACAGGAGATATCTGGCTATTACTGGTCAACTAGACTATACTCAATATGGGAAGGATGCCCACACTATCACTGAGGAGGCACAAAGGGTAGGACTGTTTCTCAAGAATAATTTTGTTGCTACTGGATTTTTAAAGTAAGGTGCCAACATCCCAGAGTCCTAAAACATGGGCTAAGCCAATCTCTAAAGTGATATATGTTTTCATTCAAATATTTTGGACTTTAAAATATGTGAGCAATAAGGAAGGGGAAAAGAAACTGTTAGAACTTGTGGAAAGAAAGGACTTGTTCTCTTATATTTAAGACTCAAATTTATATAACAGACAAAATTATCTAGCTGTAGGCTCATGTCATAGAGATAGACTTTAAAATCCATGTATACCTGCCTCCTTGTGAACCAAATCTCCCCCAGAAACTTTAACTTGCCACAACATGACTCAGCAATCAAAAAAGATAAAGTCATGCATTTGCAGAATCATGGATAGTACAGGAAAGGATGATGCTAAGCAAATTAAACCAGAAGGAGAAAGATAAATATTGAGTGTCTTCACTTATATAGGGAATATAAAGAAACTGAATGAATAGTCAGATAAAGACAAACCTTGAGAGTTTTCCGTAGAACTGAGTCATCCAGAATGAGGGAGTTATAATGGAGAGGGGTAAAAACATAGTGTTGGGATGAAAAGCACAAGGGATGATGATGATGGACAACAGGTACGTTAGCCGGTGGGAGAACTACAGGAACCTCACCTGAAGGAAGAAATCATACACTGTCCAAAAATTGGAGAAAAAAAAACATGAGAAAAGATTACTTCATTTAAAAATACACTAATTTAAATTTTAAAAAAGGAATTTGTAACTTGACTTGCTTTTCCTGAATAAGACGCTAATGAGTTCTTCTTTTTGAGAGAGATTAAATGTGGAATGGAATCAAACATTAGGCATGTATTCAAATAACAACAAAGCAATAAAAACGATAAATGTTAACCATATTTATAATTCAAGGTATTTGATCCAATTCAAGCTTAGGAGGAAAAGCAAGTTTAGATTAAGAAAATGTTGGTAATAACTAATTTTATTGTTAAAATGTAATTGTGCATAATGTTTTTCTTGAAACCTTGTTTCTTGGAAATAGTGTTGTTCATTATTAGTAAATGTTTCTTTTTGAAGCTGAAATTCTAAATTTTATGTAAAATAAATAATAATTGAACAAAGAAGTTACAAATCATAACTTTAAAACACACTTTCAAAATTTAAACTCTCTCAAATATTAACAAGCCCTCTTTTCTAAGTATTGGTAAATAGGTCACTAATAAGACTATTACAGCTATCAGTAATAGTGTCGCAGCTTTTCTGGCAGAGTATTCAGGAAGTAGTAAGCAGCATTATATGAATTGTCCTTGCAAAACTGAAGTCTCTAATGAGATGATAAGTGGTACAAACATAAGAGGATTACTTTACTAACCAACTATAGTTTCATTGAGCTGAATAAAGAAATAAGAAATATAGTCATTTCTGGCACATTGATGCATCAGCAGAGCAAACAAAGGAAGCTTTTCTAATATTCTACAACTTACACAAACTTGACAAATGCCTGTTTAATGCTTATTCTTGCACAAATTCATACAGCTTTGGATAAAGTCACCATTTAATATAAACCAACTATTTATACTTCAAGAAATTATAATGCTAGGAACTGTGTCTAGATGGTTCTGGAAAGAACATCTGTTGTCATTGAGAAAATAATTACTTAGATTGTAGCATGTGTGAGAAATTTGATTCTCGTTACTATCCCGTTTTATTTAGGAAATAAAGTTTGTCAGTCATCGAATGAGTTAGAGAGATCTTACCTTGATAGATGAATAGACATGTAGACACATGACATTTTCAGGGACATGTTACTGTGTATGTAATGGTCTCACTCAACTCCAGTAAGTCACCTATGTAAAGTTTAATGCAACATTTATTTTTTAAATGTTTTAAGGGTAGAAGTAGCACCTAAAAGGGAAAAACAGAATATTCTCTCTCCCCCCTCCTCTTTCCTCTTTTTCCCTCTTTCTATCCTTATTATGTCCCCACATTTCTCATATGCTATTCAAAATAAGTTCTGTTTTTTTCATTTTAGTGACTTGCTTTTAATTTTTCAATAAATTATCTGATGCTTTATCTCATCATGTACCCAAAATAGGGGTCACAAATTAAAATACCTACAGGGGTTAGGTAGATAAAGCAAAGGAGTGAAGTCATTTCTGTCAACTTTAAGAAAATATGCAGTGATGAAAACTTGGCAGCTTGCAGAGTGCATGACCCTGTGAAGGGTCTCAGTATTTACTTACCTCCAGTCAGTTGTTACATGCAGAAATGCAGGCCTAGTGTTGTCAGATGTTACAAATTTTCAAGACAAACTGTAAATTTGAATTTTTATGGGCTGTCTCCCAGATTTTAAATTTGGCAACTATTTAAACATTGTTTGGAAATGCGTGGCTTTAATGAGTTCATAAATTACCACACCCTTACTGTTCCAAACCCTCGACCATGATTGGAAATACATAAAAAGATAAAAGTATTATGACATTAGTTGAGTACAAAATCAAGATAAATATCTACGTGGTCCAAAAACAGAACAGAAAAGCAATGCAGTGGACAAGGTTTGAGCAGAAGAGTCACCATCACCAGGCAGGCTGCCTGAAGTGGCAGTGGGGTTGAGACTACTGTAAACATGCAGAAGCCTTAAAATAACAACAGTTCACTTGCTGCTGGGTACTTAATAAGCACTGGCTTATTAAGAAATGTTGGGCTTGAGAAAGAGTAAAAAGACACAGTCTTAAGACAAAGAACTGATCCAACAACCCCTTAGTGGCATCATCATCTATGCGCTGTACTCAATGTTACTATGGGTGAGGAGCCTTAAAATAAAACAAGTCTGGTGGTTTTTATATTGTATATCAAGCCACTATAATTCCTTAATAATGCAAACTTTTTAATGAATCTACTCAATCATTTGTTCAATAACTTTGTGGCACAGCATACCAGGCAGTAGTGTAGATACTGAAGAAGTGTGAACAAAAAGGTCCCTGCATATTGAGGTTGCTTTGGAGTTTTAAGAGGAGGAGGCAGTGCAGGAAAGAAACATGAATATATCAGCCAGTATATACCATGTCAGAGAACAGAAGTACCAGAAAGAAAAAAAATGAAGGTATAGAAATAGAAGAGCATTGAAGTAGTAAGAAGCATCCCATTTCATGAAGATACCAGAGAAGATCCTATGAGTAGGTGGTATGTTAAGGAGCCAGCCACAGAAACATGTAGGGTACAGGTGTCCCAGGTGATGGTACAGCAAATTCAAAAAGTTTTTTAAGCCTTTCACTTTTACCCCCAGTAAGATAAATGGTTATTGGGGGATTTTGAAATGGCAAAGAGACATGACGTGGCTTATTTATTGAAAAGATGACTGTGGCAGCCATGCTGAGAAAAGATTAGTGTGAAACATGACATGCACTGGAAGAGGCAAAGAAACAAATTAGAAACCTATTCGAAGAAACCAGGCCAGAGTTAAAGATGGTTGAACAAAAATAGAAGCAGTGGAGGTAGTGAGAGGAGCCTAAAGCTGCAATATATATCAAAAGATAGAGATAAGAGATTGTATTGGATTTAAATGGAAAATGTAATAGAAAATAGAACATCAAAATGACTCCATACTTTGTGGCCTCCATAACTAGAAGAACTACAATGCCATTTATTGAGACTGTAAAATTGATGGAGAGGTTGGAAGTTGTATGAGAATCAGCATGAGAGGTTTGGGATATGCTAATATAGTATTATACAGAAGAATCCAAGTAGGAATTTGAACTAGGATGCCAAGGGAGAGATCCAGTTAAAGATAAAAACCAAGGAGTCATCAGTGGAATAAAATTTAAATCAATGAGACTAGATATCACCAAGGGAGTGCTTGTAGATCTAATCAGCCCAAAGAGCACACAAAAGCTATGCAATTGGAAGAATTATTAACAGAAATTCTATTGAAATGTTTTAGCAATTTTAAGAGTAAAGGACAATGCACAGCCCCAAAAGCAGGATGTCTAAAAGGATAAGAGGAGGGGAAAGTTACTGGGAGTCTAGAGCATGTGCTTAAATGGAGGGGATCCCACATACAAGTTGCAACATATACTCATCAAAGTAAAGAGGTTAGGGGAAGAAATAACCCACCTTCTTGCTTTGCAACTTCCAAAAGGAAGCTAAGGGTAAGGGAATCTGTTGATATAGTGCACTTAGGAAAGAAATGCCATAACCATTAGTCTTCACCACCAGTTCCTGCTTCCATTTCCCAGAAACCATTGGTTTACTTTCTGTCTTTATCTGTTTGCCTATTCTGGATATTTGGCATAAGTGGAATAATTTGAAGTTGTTCTTTTGTCTTCTCTCATAGGCATAAAGTTTCCATGGCTCATCCATTTTATAGCAAGTATCAGTACTTGAATTTTTTTTTTTTTTTTTTTTTTTTTTTTTTTTTTTTTTTTTTTTTTTTTTGCTTAATAATATCCCAGCCTCTCAAGGATTAGTTTAAAAGTTTGTCTAACCCTTTGTTTGGTTTCTCTATATTCCACATAAAAATCTCAGGGTCCTTTTTTTAGTTTATTTATTTTTATTGATTGCATACATGTACACACAAAAATATATATCTATATAAATATATATATATATACTACATCATTGTCTACTCCAAGGTTCTCCCATCTCCTTAACACCCATTAGCCATCTTAATCTTTCATGCCCTCTCCCCCATTTAAGACAACTAGAATTATGACAGTGATTGCTATGCATTTGATAGTTTTAAGCACATTACAAATACTAACTTATTGAATCTTTATAACCCTGTGATGTAGGGCTGTCATTCCCTATATTACATGAGGAAATCAATTTGTCCTATATAGCACAACTGAGTAACAGTGCAATTTAAGCCCAGGCAAATTGGTCTAGAGTCTTAGCTCTTAACTAATGTTGATTCACATATACTGTTTTTTATTAAATAACCTGATGATAAGACTTGGAACCATTCTTTTACATGTCAGGAGAAAGACAAGGATGCCAGGTGTTGCTACTTCCACTAAATATTTCTGTGTAGATTCTACAAATACAAAAATAAAATTTTTGCTATATTAAGAAAGGAAGATGCCTAATTACACTTAATTATAAAGAATATGGTTGTGTCCACAAAAAGTTCAGTAACCTCTAAATCCAGGCAGTAAAATAGAGAGTTTCCTAGTACCAGTAGTTATCCACTGGATAGTATAACAAAAATAATCCATAAAACAAATACTATAAGATATCTGAAAATATATCCAAGAAAATATAACAAGTAGGAGCTGAGTGTTTGAGAACAGGAAAGAAAGTATGTTAGTATGACTATGATATAGTGGTTAAGCCATGGGAGTTCAGAAAAAGGAATTTAGCCAGATTGAAGAGGCTTGAATATATCCTTCAAGGAAAGTTTTTAAACAAGAAAGTCACAAAATTAATGCAAAAATTAAAAGGATTAAATCTGACATCATTTAAATGGAATACATTGATCTAGGCAACATCAAAAATGTGGTGGTAATATGCAGTTGTAACCAATTCTTGTTGTGGAAATTTTTACAACTAGACCATTTTCATTAAAGAACAATATGCTTTCACTGACCCAAATAAAGTCTGTGTTGAAAATATGACTTTGTTTTTCCTGTACAGTAAAACTGAAATGCAGAAAACATTGCTATAGTCCTAGTTGTCAAGCAAATTTTTGTTTGGCCCTCATATTTTCAATATGAGGTCAAATGACAGACTCTTGACTCATTCTGTAGCCTGGTTGATGACCAGATCTTCAATCTAGTGACTAATTCTAGCACTTAGAAAAAAAGATTTAAAATGAAACTGTGATCAGAGACAGAATTAAGTTATTTAAAAAATAAGACTTCAGGCCTGTTTCACAAAATTGTAATGATTCCATGGCAATAAGAGGCAAAGGCTCTCGGTGTTTACTAATCTCAGAGATTAGAAAGATTCTAACATTAGATGTGGATGTCAGTTTGGCACCATAGAGGGAGGTGGGGGGTTAGGTCTCCATCTGACTTATTTTTGCTATACATAAATGAATATATTCGGGCCCTTATCTTTCTGATTTCTCTGCAATGTTTTCATTCACCAAGTATTTACTGAACACCTGCTTTGTATCAGGCATTGCTCTAAATCCAGAAAATGAAGTCAAGAACAAAGCAAACGCAACACATGCCATCTCAAGGTTTACATTCCTGTCTGAAGTCCACATTGTTGCACACTCTCCCTTTACTTCCAGGAGAGCACCTTCCCCCCAGTTTTCCCCTGCTCCCTCATCACTCTCTTCTTTGCCAGCTGCTATCCTGTTGCTTTTCTCTTAAATATTGATTACTCTTAATCCCAAGCTTTCTTGTCTCCCAGTATTCTGTCAAAGTAATCTTATACTACAAGTTTTCTATTTCACTTACATAACAACATCATATATATGCATTATACACATGTAGATTATTAAATAGAAATAGTTTAACAAGTGTGTAACTGTGTGCCAAGCACTGTTCTAGCATTTTTCAAATATTAACAAATGTTACTCTCATAACAACCACTTGACTTAAAGACTATTATCTTATCTATTTTTCAGATAGGGATTCCAAGGCACAAACTAATTAAGAAAGATGCAGACTTTGAATCAAGGTAGACCGTTCCCTAAAGCACTATGATATGGCTTCTATCTGGCCCCTGTATGTGGATGAATCCTTAAAATTTATCATTAAATCAGAACTTTCTACACGTTACCTCTTCTTTTCTAATAAGAGATACAGCTATACCTGAAATTTTCATAGACAACTCAATATCAATGTGCTCATTTTCTCATGTTTTTATTTCATTCCCTACATTCTTTGCTGAGGCCCCCTTCAATTTCTTCTTCTAGTAGCCTTGTAATAAGCCTCCCACCTCTAGCAGTCCTCAGAGAATAATCCAGGATCATGAGGAGTTTCTGAGACTTTTACCAGGAGACCACAAGGTCAAAATTATTTTCATAATAATATTAGGACATTGTTTGCACTGTGTTGACATTTGCACTAATGATAGAAAACAACAATGGTTGTAAAACTGTTATCATGAAAAATGTGTGTAAACAAACTACATTTGAATACTATTGCATTCTTCACTTTGATTATGTAGGAATATCTTTGATGAAGCAGTAAAAGTTACCAACTTTTCAAAATCCCCACTTTTGATATACATCTTTAAATATTCTGTGATACAATAAGAAACACTTCTGATACAGAAAGAAGTGTTTGTCTCACAGAAAAGTAATTAGGTGAACATTTGAATTGGAAACTGAATTTTCAAGGAATACTTTTTTCATGGAGAATAAAGAAAGTATATTTTTATCCTATTTAGAATATTAGGAAAATTAGAGTTTTGGAACCCTTGTTTATAATACTACATATCTGATTATTTCCTAACACTAAAGTTTTTGTTTTGTTGAAATCGGTGGTATTAGTAAATATGACTTTAATATTACATATTAAAATGTTTCAGTGGGTTTACATATTTTAGGGACCAATGTTTTTCAAATAACAAATACCTGATGTCACAAATGCATATGTGAATAAAAGATTCATTCAAAATGCAAGACATTATTTTTGATCACTTCAGTTTAAGATCACTGGTTAGAGACTTTATAGATTGCTCTACAATAGAGATTTTCCTCATATATTTGCCATAGTTAGAATAAGATTATGAATTTGGGGGAGGAATACACAGAGAGAAAGTTCCATTGTTAGAAAACTACATCAAGTTTATATCCACCATATTTCAAGTAATTTTCTGTCTCTTTCTAGATACTTTCTTTTGTATCTCCTACTCCTTGAACAATAGAACATTTAATATAATCCTAAAAGTCAAACAAGCTTTGTTTATTTTTTCTGTTCTCTGTACATTGTTTTCTGTCCATCTAGTATTACTCTTCAGCTTTATTATAGTGACTATTGTATGCCCTGTTATACTAACTTAAATAACTAAAAAAAATCTGAATGTGTTTCTAATTAGCTATTTGCTTTCTTTGTTCTAGTTTCTGTTTCTTTAGTTCTCATGCTTTATTTTTATAGTATAGAAACTGTTTTTGAAAGAATAATAGTGTATAAAATATAATATATTTTATATATACTTTTTTTAAATTGAGGTAACATTGCACCATTGCATCATATAAGCTTCAGGTGTTCATTTTTGAGATTAGCATTTATATATGCTACATTAAGGTCACCACCAAAACTCCAGTTCTATCATTCACCATGCCATTGTTCCCACTCTCCTTATTAACCTACACTCGTCCTCTTCCATATGATAAACACTAATCTGTGCTCATGAATTTGAAGAATTAATGTTGCTAAAATGTAAATATTACCTAAAACAATATGTATTTAGTGCAATCTTCATCAAAGTCCCAGTAACTTTGTTTATTTTGTTTTCCTACAAACTAAGAAATAGCTGTTAAGTGTCAATATTACAGAAATGTATTTACATGGTCTTCTAGTAGAATTCAACTAAAGCTAATTCCATGCTTTAATTATATTGATTTCTATTCTGTTTGTAAATGTATTGAGATTTAATCTCTATGTTTAAACTGTGTGTTATTTTTAATGTAGCTAAATATAATTTCTGTGCTTTCTATGGAAACTATCAACTTCCCATAATGTGTTATTAATGAATTCTATTATTATACTCTGAATTAAAGTTGGTATTGAACTGATTGCAAAAAAAAAAGCAAGATATTTGTGTTACTATTTTAACACAAATAGTAACAAATATGGTTTAAGATTCTATATTGCCTCACATTGAGGTAGATACTAATAAAAATGATATTTTACCTACTTATGAAGCTATGTTTTATTGAGTTCTGATTTATTCTCAAAGAATATCAGGTGCCCTAACCTTGGGATTCTTCAACTATGACACACAAGCCTACTTCCAGCACAAGGGTTCTTCTGTCTCTTACCCTACCCCACTCACTCCCAACCAGGTAAATTAGGCAGTAAAGATAGCTAATGGAAATGGGAGGCTTGTGCTACTTGTAATGTTATCAAAACTCAGAAAGCTCATATCTGCTGCTCACATCCATGAAATTGTGGCAAGCTAATTAGTTAGCTTGTAAGTGAGGTCAAATTTCAGACTCCTTAGAGTTCTTGACGTATATTGAGTAATGAGAAAATCTTTTCACTAAATGAAGTAATTGTGTAAGGCAATTCTGGGAGGAGATTAAAATGATGAGGCTATACATGGTCCAAGAAGGATCACTATTTACAGGTAATAAGCAGTAAGTGAAACATTACCAAAGTATTATTTTAACAAAATTAATATGACTGTGCTTTACCAACTGCCAATACAGAACTGGAACTTGACCCAAATATTAACAGCTGGAGCAAATGAATGTTTACTAAGTATTTCTTATAAATAAGCTATTGAGATACAGAGCTTGTTCTATCCTCATTTCAGCTGAGTCTTCATTATAAAGTATGTGCTATGTGATCAGTTTATTTTTTTCCATATTTCATGCAGCTCTAGAAATTTCTTATTATTTTATTATATCAGCTAGTCTTTAAAACTTGTTTAATTTCTTACATGTTGTTAATTATGAACAGCTTACAAGAACCCTCTAGTCTGACAATCTTATCTGGTAGACACTATTATTACCATTTTACAAATTAGGAAGCTAAGACATCTAAAGGTTAAGTAACTAGCACAAAGTCACACCAAACTACAAACTAGTACTGGGTAAAGGTAGGATTTGACACAAAAAAATTATTATCCTAGACACTTAATCATTATCTAATACTACTCCTTATGTAAGGTATGTGTAATGGTTACACTCATTTTATAGCTGAGTAAAGTATAACAAAATTGTCACAAACCCAAAATCAAAAAGCTAGTATGAAGCCTGCAAATGGTGAAAACTGGGATACCTTGCTAAATTTAAAAAAAAAAAAAAGAGGCCATGCACTCAATTATATAAATTTAGTTTGTATATTTTATTTTGGTTCTTTTCAGTTAATAACCAACTATCACACAAAGTATAAATACCCAACATATATAAACAACTCATGTAGCAGCAACAAAAAAATATATATAACTTATATAGGATCTTAATAATCTGAGGATCTTAATAATCATTCACCAAAGAAGATACA
Source organism: Uropsilus gracilis (assembly GCA_004024945.1). NCBI lineage: Eukaryota > Metazoa > Chordata > Mammalia > Eulipotyphla > Talpidae > Uropsilus > Uropsilus gracilis. The sequence goes on from PVHY01000058.1 coordinate 179,484, forward strand.
GAAAAGTCCAACAAACCCAGAAAAATTGTTCTGTGGCACTAATCATTAGGGAGGTGCAAATCAAATGTGCAGTGAGATTTCACCTCACACTGGTTAAAATGTTTATTATCAAAAAAGTGAAGAAATAATGTATGGAGTAATAATGTAGAATAAAATAACCCTCATCCATTGTTGCTAGGAATGTAAACTAGTGCCACCTGTATGGAAAACATTATGGAAGCTCTTCAAAAAAATAAAAATATAACTTCCATATGTATCAATAATACCATTTCTGGGTATTCACCTGGAGAATATGAAAGCACTAGTTCAGAAAGACATATGCATCCCTGTGTTCGTTGTGGTACTATTCTCCATAGTCAAGTTATGGGTACAGTCCATGATAGATTAGTGAATTAAGATGACAATATTTATAAAATAGAATATCGCTTGGCCATAAAAAGAAAAAAGTGAAGCTAAAATCCTGTCATTCTAATAGCATGGATGGATGGACATTGTGTTAAGTGAAATAAGTCAGAAGGAGAAACAATTTCCATATGACTTCACTCATTCATGGAATATAAGGAAAACAATAACCCTTAGACTCTGACAATAGAATGGTGATTACCAGAGGGAAAGGACGAGGGAAGGAATGGGTAAAAGGGGCTGCTTGGTTGCTGGTGGATAGTGACTGGACATGTGCTGGTGGCTGTGAGGAAATGTAATCCTGGAACCTATATAGTCATGAAAATTAATGTTACCTCAATTAAAAAAATGTATCTATTCAATAAATATCTCCATTTCACCTGGCTTGAGTTATTACCTCACTGTAGTAAGGTGTGGTGCTGGTTGGGAAATACATAATGAGTTAGTCAAGAATGATTGATAGTCCCTTCCACAACCATGTGTTTGCTGTTAAAGAGCTATTCCCCAGAAGAAATAGGCAAAGAAGGGGTATGGTGATCTCAGCACCAGGAGCAATAGATCTCCACTATATCTAAACAGGGCCTCTTCTATTTGACTTTGGCACCCTTTATATTTGAAACACATTTTGAATTCAGTACATAATTCAAATCAGTACAAGGCAGGATTTCATTGCTTTGTTCATGGAAATCTTGATTCCCCTAATGAGACAATAATCTCCTTGAGGAAGGGGACTGACATCATTGTGGGCATTTTCATATACTTAGTAAATTCCTGTCATAGTAATATCCAGTCAACCTTCATTGCCACACTATAAATATAAAATCCTTTCTTTGGTTGATGGTAGCGCTAGTTTAAGGGAGATTATCATTGTTTGAAATTTTTTCTCTTTGATTCACAGCTGGCACAAAGATTTTGCTCCCAAAGAGACAATCCTCAACATCATTTTCATTTCAATAACTATAAGAGCATATTGTCACTAGCAGCTCATATCTTGAGTTAAATTTCCTGCTTCTATAATGGTACTTAACACATTCCAAGCTCTTTTTTGTTTATATTGCACTCTTACAATGACCAGTTTCAAACTTAAATTAGTATCTGCTATTTGTTAGGCACTTAGTAAGGTGTTTTTAATATATCTTAGCTAGTTCAATAAAATTTGTATTTACACACACACATGTGCATTCACACACAAACACACACACTCGTACACACATACATCCATTAAGGATGTTGAAGATTCCGAAGTCAAGAGATTAAGAGGCATATCCAAACTCCCAAACTCATGACCCTTCTAAATTGTGTGGTCAGTTCCCATCCAGGTTTGTTTGACTTCCATTGTTTCACTGGAAAATCATTTTCTAATCATATCCTTCACATCCTTCATCATCACACTGATAATGTTTCCTTTGTGAGATATTAGCGTACATTCAGTCCAGGTTGAAATGTTTGCCTCCTAACGTAATGATGCTTCCCCCTCCACACATCCAGCTTGGAATTTCCAAACAACCATAATCATCTTCAGATTAAGCTACACATTTAAAAAATTCCTCATTCTGAACACTTTGGACTGTCAAGAACAGGGACAAATTTGTCTTCTCATGATACAAAGATGATTTTCTAAAATCACCTTCAGGGAAAAACTCATAACAAAGATTTTGAATGGAGAAGGGAAAATTGGGTTTTTTTAAATTGTGTATTTTTCCTATCAGAAAGATTTTCCTTGGCTATTCCAAAACTTTAACTTTATTTGTGGCAGAACTCTAACAAGCCAACATTAGACAGAAGAAAAAAAAAAACAGATCAGTGATAGTCTCCAGCCGGTTAAGCACATCATGTAATGTTTTTTTTTTTTTTTTCAACTCTCTTCTTGGTAGCAGTGTCAGTACAGTCACCAAGAAAGGCAAAAGGAAAAAATCTTAACTAAGTCATGTGATCCCAGCAAAAACAAATGAAGAGAATAGCAAAATGATGTCATAAGCAGGGTAACCGTTACAAGAGAGGAAAGGATCCCTGTGGTCCAACACAAAACTGTTTTTATTTTACTGCAGTGACGAAGGGATCATGTGAGGCAAAACACATTTGTTACTAAAAGAGAAGATGTTTCTTTTTTCTTAATTATAGAATAAGTTAAGTAAACATGGTCTGAATCCAACAAGATTATATCACAGAGAGAAAAGACTCCTGAATTATCCAGTGACAGTAAGAGGACCAAAGGAGTTTAAACAGCACAACTTTTTGGTTGTTTTTCTTTCCTTTCTTTACTCCTTTGAAAGAAGTTTGGATGTATCCTTTGATATCACTGATGTTGAGTGATATCCCAGAAAAGAGATGATAAAATAAAGGAAATAAATTTAGATTGGCATTCTCTTGACTTTACCAACCAAAGTATTCTTCCTAATAAATTGTGGAGACCTGCAATTACTTCAAGAAATGTACAAATAGTAACATGTATGTATTGATTTTCATATTAAATCCTTACATACTGTTTGAATGTTCACGTTCTTAGAAGATGTTGCCTATGTACTGCATACAAACAGATATATAATAATAACTTTAGTAAGTAAATTTTTTGAGTAGAGGTTACTTTTTTTTTAATATTGGTTTTGGATTTTGGGTGTATGTGTGTCCATGCACGTGTGTATGTATACACTTGTGTGTATACACGTGTATGTATGTATACATGTGTATATACACGTGTATGTATGTATGCATGTGTGTGCAAACAATTCTTCGTTTTTCTCTTTGTTTTGATTTGTTTTGTTTGCCAAATGATCCTTTATTGAAATATTTCCTCTCTAGCTTCTGGCTAACTAGGCATTCCAGCACACCACTGTTGATGTCACGTGTGAAGTTATGAGTGTGGGAGGCATCAACATTCAGCCCACAGACTGAGGAGTTCCCAGGATCTCTTAATGGTTCTGGAGAGTTCTCTAACTAAAGATCAGGACTCATTTTTCAACAATGTTGAAAAGCTCATCAAAAGCTAGAATTTCACTGTGCTTTATGTTTTCATGTTTCTTCCTGTTTTTTGGCAGGGTTTATTTTTGTTTTTTGTTTTTTGCAGGCACTGAGGATATAGGCAGACACAGAAGGTACTACCTCAATCTTTTTGTTCTGAATGGTCAGTTTCACTGTAACCCCAAGATCCCTTCAATCACCAGTTGCCATGGCGATGTCACCACCAACCCTTTTGGAGACTGACCTTGAAAGGAAGCACAAACACAGCATAGACTTCCCAGAGGCACCTCAGACTACAATTTAATCATGTTGAAGTTGAGTTTAGGCTGCATGGTAGAGTCAGATAGTGTTGGATGCACCCACATTCCAAAGAAGTAGTTACAGGTTGGTCTCCTTCAAGCCAAAAACCAAACATTGTAAACCATTCTTTAAGAGAAAAGTTTCGTGTTTCCAGCAATGCTTTACAATAAGAGAAAATCACACTTAAAATAGTGAAACATAAAAAGAAAAATGCAAGGAATAGACACAACATACAATTTCCAAAATCTATATGAAGTATCATTTCAAAACACTGAGAAATGGAAACAAAGAGGACTTGGGCCATTGGAATGGCATATCATGTCCCTAGTCAGAGCATACTTGTATGAATATCAATTTTCTCCACTATACTTTAAAAATTAACATGACCTTTTAAAGTTACTGTAGCTTATTTTACAACTGGCAAGCTAACTCAACTGTTACATATTAAAATAAACATTAAGAGACAGACAAAATGGAATTCTGAAAAAAGAAATAAAGAAAATGTCTTATTCAATATTTAGGACATACAATAAGACTACAATAATTAAAATTATCAGTACCTGCACATGATAAGGCAGAGAAATCAGAGGAACATTATGGAATGTCTAGAATTTCAACTGTACATACAGGGATTTAGTGTATAATGAAAGGGAGATGACAAGTTACGTGGGTGTTAGGAGGCTGTGTACTTATTTGGAAAGGGAGTTTATTCAATCTGCGGCATCTTTAACAAAATTAATTTCTTATGAATATATTGTAAAAATGCAAATACTGAAATGTAAACATAGAAGTCATTGTAGTTTTTTTTTGTAATCTAGATTATGGGAGGTTGACTAAATATGACTCAAAAATTCAAAAGCATAATGGAATAAATGCAATTAAAAGAAAACTTATAATTCTACATAGCAAATACTATCATAAGCAAAATGAAATAAAAACAAATGACACACTTGAAGAATTTATTTCAACAAGTATCACAACAGACTATATACTGTGAGCTCAAACAAATCAAATAACAAAGCCATCTATCTGATAAGGAAAAATAGAACAAACACAAATAGTACATAGAAATAGAAATAAAAATGAGTTAAACACAAATATCATTAGACAAAGTTTCAAAAGTTTTATTGTTTGCTCTGTTTGCAGTTGGGGACAGGCACTCTCATGTAAATTGACAGGAGTAAATATTGCTAGAAAGCACTTCAGAGCATCATTTAGGAATATCTATCAGAGTTACCAACACATATACGCTTTAGCTCAGCAAAGATTATTCTCTTTTATGCATATCTATAATATGAAGTCATAGATTATAGCAGATTGTATTTTAACAGCAAGCTACTAGAAACAGCTTGAGATCCTGCAGTTGGATCTCAACACAGACAAAACTAAAGTTGGTACATTTACTTCATACAATTCCAACAACAAAGGAAAAGGCAAAACATAAGCATAACAAAGTGATGGCAGACTAAATTCCCAGTACCAGGGCATTCTGGGTTTATGCTTTTTGTCCTGGTTTTTCACCTAATTTGTACCATCTTTTCCTTAAGATGTACTCCAATCGATGCAATGTTCACCTTACGTTAAATTTCTTCTTGAAAATGCTGGAAAAGAGTGGGGTAAAGTGTGGGGGAGAATATGAGATTGGTGAAGGAAACAAGAAGGGAAAGGCAATTTAATGCCCGCATGCCTGCTAGGCATACTGGTGGTGTTCAATTCTCCTACTGCTAGGCATACTGGTAGTGTTTGATTCTCCTACTCCTGAGACTAGTGAGGTCTCCTGAATCAAACAGTCTGAATTCAAATCCTAGTTTTGTTACCTACAAGCTATGCAAATATGGCAAGTACTTTAATCTACTTCCAACCTCAGTTTCCTCATATACAAAATAGGAGTGTTAGTATCCATCTCATGAGGGAGTTATAAGGATCAGATGAGCTATGTATGTACAGCACTTGAAACAGCGTCTAACACCAACAAGGCACTGCAGATGTGTTGCTATTACTGAGATTTGCGGTACTTTTGTGTGGCCATCAGAGATAGAATGTTGAGAAAGTCTGCAAAGACAGATTGAACCACTAAAAGAAACAATAACTAATATTAACATAGAAACTGAATTAGTTCGTTCAGAAATTTTTCATTGAACACTTACTTTTAAGGTTCTGACCTAAGCTGTAGCTGAACAAAATTATGGAAATTGTGCAAAACAGAGTAGGAATTCGTATACAACCCACATGTATATGATGATACTCTTTTATTATAAGATTTCTTGATTATAGTTTTAACTTTATTAAATTCAGCAAAAAAAGAAAATGAATGATCTAGTTGTCAATAAATTTGTTTATATCTTAATTATGTGCCAATCTTAAACTTCAAAAAAGAATAAAAACATATTTCTATAGACCAATCAACTAAAATGCAACAAAAAAAAAAGAGCATATAAATGTATTCTCTTGGAGTCTAGATCTCCTAGATCTCTGGAACCAAGTAAGTCTCAGGTATAAAGCTGTTTATCTTATCTCCATGTGTGACCTTGAAAAAGATATGTACATGTTCTACCCATTAATTCTTCATATTCAAAATAAGTAATTCTAACTATTTACTTCAAATGTAATTAATGAGGATTAAACATAAGATATTTACTAGTGCTTCACACATAACTGCTTAACAGTAATTGATTGACACATTATTTTTATTCCCTGTAATTAAATAAATAGCATTTATTATTCTATCCCTATTCCATCTTCTTCATTTAATTGGTCTCCGTTTATTTCTAAGCAAATTAAATGAAGATAATTTGTTTGCAAAATATTGAATGTTTTTAATGCATTCTCAAGAAACAACTTACTGAGATTTCTCAAAACCAGCTTTTCTCGAGAGAATCATATAACCATCTCTTTCGGTGACTTCTAGCTTCCCTATTTAGGCAAGATCCTACTCTAGAAGACACAACTTCTTGTAATCCTGCTCTGATGACACAGCACGAGGGATGAAACTCTAAAGACTCTTCTTGCAGGAATCACAGATCTGCAATCTGCAGATCTCCCATAAGCAGCCAGTTCATAGAATCCACTTGTGAAAAAACAACTTCAAATGACTTTCTTCAGCACACATCTGTGACACCAAAACTTCTCAGTCATGCCATCTGCCTCACAACTGCTTTCTAAGCCCAAAGAAAAGTTTTGTTGTTATCTATGTTAACAGACATTTGTTTTGACATTTTAAACGACTTTAAATTATTTGACTGTTTAAAAAGAGGAAAAGTTGAGGAATTACTGATAGAATTACTGAAGTGCATCTTAGGAATTTTAATATCACATGTCCTAGTGGGGGGTGGGGATAGGGGTGAAAGCCTGCATGAGAACTAAAAAGATTAACTGAGAACTGAACTCTGAGGCAGGTATTTTTAGAAATCTTTGGTAGTGTTTTAATGTCAGCTCAAGAAACAAAGTAAAGTGTTTGTTGCTCATGGTTGCTAGGTAACATATTAGATTTGATTTGGTTTCCAGTATTTTAAAAAATAGTGTCATGATGAGAATAATAAAACAGCATCACCTTTTCTGAATTTAATATTTAAATATGGAAGAATTTATTTTAATGAAGTCATTATGACTTAACAGATTTTTTTGTCACTGTTTTCCATATCCATGTTACAAAACCCTGGAACATCCTACTGTACTCTTAAAAGAATAACTTATGTTCCAAAGGAACATTAGGCTGGATTTCAATTTTAGATTAGAAATTCACATAAAATTCAAAGTGCTGAACTTTACGCCCTCTCTCTGAGGTTTTACTTACTCCAATCATCATATTCCTGAATCATAAAATATACTCTCTTTGTCTAAGGGAGCAGTATGTACCTTAGAGGTTTTTTCACTCAGAATCCTTGAAATGCTGCTCTTGAAGGAAATACATTTCAGCCATTTAAAGACAACCAACAAAAAAGCACTTATCTAAAACTTCGTACTCCCACCACACTGGAAATATTAAGTGCCACTATCAATGTGTTTTATGAGTTTTTAACACAGGTGATTTTTTTTCTGTTTGTGTTTTAGTTGCTTTTAACAAACAGTATAAAGGGATACAAAATGAAAAATAATGTTCCTCTTCTTATACCCACCTCTACCTCCTTAAGTGCTACCCCCCAGGAATAATTACTGCTAACATGTTCTTGTATTCATATTTAGAAATTTTTAAATTTTGCCTAAAAAGTGGAATTTTAGATTTTGACACCCAAGTCAGCTATTGTGAGAGTTTGAATGCACTCTTTGTTACCAAGAGTTTAAAAAAGAGCAATTTTCCCACAAATACTGCATCAACTGGACCCAAACCTTTCCCTTCTGTTTCTCCTATACAACATCTTTCTCCCTATTTCATTTCTAGACAACACATCTATAGTATAAAGTCCCAGTTAGCAGCGTATTGCGCTGGGGATAGCTGGGTGTATATTTTTAAAGGTTAATGTTCCTAAAATAGTTTCCCAATATTTAGCTTAGTCTAAGTAAAGTATGAACAGTCCCTTCCACCCTTTTCTTTCCGTCTCCACCTATCCCCTTTCTTCCCTTATACTCCCCCTTCCTCTTCCTCTGCCCTTCTTCCCCACCCCCAGTCATTTTTTAAATCATTTGCTTTTGTTTTTATTATTTATTCTTATTTTTCCTTCACATAAAAGGCTAGAAGACCTGGAATAATCTGGGCCTCTCAGAAATATAGGAAACCCACTATAAGTGCATGTGCAAGCCACAGCTGCACTTAGCACTCATTATTGAGAGTCCTTGTCTCACAACATGCACACACGCACATCTTAAAGCAGAAGGTTTTCCTCTAATGTTCTGTCCTGTTGCAGATTTCAATTTTCCAAGTAATTTAAAGTTTTCATGCTCCAGCCCTAGGATAACCTACTCTTCTTAGATCCATTTTTGGTATCTGAAAGAATTGCTTCCTTCCTGTTTAGGCCTGGTTTCTATAACAGAAATTCTGTATTCTCTCGCTCTCTCTCACTCTCTCTCTCTCTCTCTATCACATACACACACACGCACGCACACAGTATTCTCTCTCTCCCTCTATCTCTCTCTCACACAGACGCACGCACGCACGCACACACGCACGCACACACACATACCCCACCACACACTTAGAACTTCTGTCATAGCTGTTTTTTCCAAACTGTTCCTCAGCAACCACACTCTGAAATGAAACTGGCCTGGGTATTCAACTTACTGCTTGTCATCAACACATTTTAGAGTTCTTGCCCAGCTCATGTCCTCTCTCTGAATGCTGCCTCCTGTAGCTGCAGTCCCAGCTGTTTGTGTCATAGCACAACCTCATCCCCCCCTCAACTGACTGGATCACAGGTGGATTTCTTATTCTTCTGGTCCTACAGACACTCTCACTTGAGAAGGTGAACTAAGAGTCCCAGGAACTGGTAATCAGCTAGAGTTTAAAAAACTGTGGTGCCAAAAACCGGAGTGGCCATTCAGATGCAATTATGTTGATGAGGAAGCAGAAAGAAATCTATTTCTCCAGAGAGAAAAAGGCAAAATAACAGACACTCAAAAACACACAGAGGCATGAGACCATGTTATAAGAGTAAGCAAAAACAAGACCAAGAATATAAGAAGGGACAAATCTTCCTTAATTACTGACAGCTTTCCATTACATGAAGCAACAGATGTTTTTCTAACCCAGAATCCTTTAAGATATATCAATTTTTGTAATAAAATCATTTTACTTAACTAGGTCTTTATGTCTTACAGTTTGAAAAAATCCCTGATTATTATCTCTCTTACCCATTTATTTTTTATTAATATTTTTTCTTTTCTTCCTTGGCTTTTCTTGACCCAAAGGATAATGCCATCTGGATATTTTCTACTAATCTCTGAAATGTCCCCAGAAAATGCATAGCAGATAGTCATTAAATGTTGACAGACTTTTATATCATGAGAACACAAATGATAGATTCAATTGAACAATACACTATAAACCTCTATTTCTTAGTGTGAAATCAAGCTCAATATAAAACTAATTACCATAAGCAGATTTTTGCTGATTTTTTTGTCTTTTTGAAATTTCTGAGTAATTCTTGTTACTTGAACTACCTGAGATCTAAATGTGAAGAATAACTCTAAAACATAAAATAAAAAAAAAGAGAGAATACATAGTCTAGAAAAAAAATGAAATGTGAATGGAGAGTGGCTATACAACATGATTGTTAAATACAGAGAACACTCAATATATTTGAGGGGAGATGTTAGAAGATTGAAAATATATCTAAGTATACATACAATTTCAATTACTTGTTCACCCTAAAATTAATAGGTTAAGTATACCTTATTTATTAAAATACAGAGTATATGTTACAGCTAAAACTCTAACAATAAACTCAGAGGTATAAATCTGTCAAATAAAAACTATCATTTCTCCCTTTTTTGTTTTCTTGGCTATAATTTTATTTTTTCCTAGATGCATATTCTAAACATGTTATACATATATATATAACTCATTATTTTTATTGCTATCATATTACGTATAAATGTTTGAGCTTAATTAGCATAAGAAACTTCCATAAAATGTTGACACTATAAAGCGATTAATCACCAACTCTTTTATTATAACCATCCAAGATGAATGCTTTTGGTTCCTTTAATAGTTGAGGAAAGAAGAATTTGAACACTACACAGAATATTACCCCAGGAAAACGCAACTAATAAGCTGCAAAGTCAGGCTTGGAACTTGTTTATCAACTCTCAAAGCAACTTTCCCCTTGATATTTTGGGGACATCCTAACTATACACCAAGTCTTACATGTCATATTTTGAAAGGTTTATTTAACAAGAGCTTTTAAGTTGAAGTAATATTTTATTATAACAATATATATTTCCAGTGTTTGTCATTAAAAATCAACTTGTGCATATATTCCACTGAATTCGCCATGAACTTAGTGTATCCAAGTCTGTCCTTTACTACATAATGTCATTTTTAAATACAATAAACTGACTCAGAGACATCCATGTCCCATGGAAGTCTTCACACACACACACACACACACACACACACAAAACAAAAATGACAAAAGCAGAAGTCTTCGGCACTACTGTAGTCAAAAAGCAGTGCTGAAACACAGCAATAAGAATTACACAAAGAAGGTGTTCTGTTCTCTGGGGAAGAGAACATATATTTATTTGCTCCCTCCTCAGTGTCAGAGCAGAGTAAAAAAATTGTTCCCACTTCATCAACGTCATAGAGAACACAGCAAACTAAGAGGCTGGGCTTGGAGGAATGCCCCTCAACCATCCACAGGATAAAAAACAGTTATGAACAGGTAAGTCTCTCAGCCTATTCTAGCCTGAAAACTCCAGGTGGGAAGGAAACCGGCGCAGAAGTACCTGGCAAGGCGCCTGCCGCTTCTCAGGAGCTCAGTAAATTCTGATGAATGAATGAGCTCCAGCCTCTATGTGTTTCAGCAACTGCATGAATGTTGATAAGCATAAGTAAAATGAGAGCTAAAGAGATGCAATTGAAGTTGACTACCATTGCACAGATGATTCTGATGTACTGATGAAAAGACTGAGAGATAATACTCAGATGTCCCCAAAATGTCAAGTAACCATTCAAACTCAAAGAAGAATAAGAGATGAATCAGCATGGAACACAGAAGAGAGTCAGAGACTAATAGAGAAACAGCGGAATAAATTTAGGAGACAGAAAAAAAATTAACAAATTTCTCTTAATGACACCTGCGTAATTTTGCCAGTGTTGTGGTAAGGATGGTTTAAAGTTATTGCTGTGACTACACCATATGTAGTATAGTAATAGTAATGATAATATGTAAGAATCGAAATGACATATTGCTATGATAAAAATTTATTAAATACTTACAATGTTACTTTAAGTAGAAATAAGTAAATTCATTCAAGATTTGAATCCTCTCAACAACCTTCTGGGTAGCTACTATTAATACTATTCCTATTTTTTCAAGTAAAGAAACAAAAACTAAAAGAATCAAAGCCAAGTCCTCAAAATGCAAAAGTTAGTAGTAACAAAGTCAAGTTTCTAACTCAGGCTACCTGGGACATAAGGGTACATTTTCATACCATTGAGTCATACCAGTCATTCATTGTAAACTATCCACAGTCACTTCAATGATGTTTCAGTCTTTTTCAAACCAAAGTCCCAAGTTTATTTTTAACATCCTTTTTAGTCATTACTATAGATAATATAGTCAAACCCTGTTCCACTTGACATTTGTAAACTGGTAAGTTATCTGAACTTTTAACCATTTTCTACTTTAACCACTCAGAATTTGCATGATTATGAACCAGAGGCCAGAAGACATTACCTTTAAAATACATTTTAAATTACTAGGTTTGCTCTGGTCCTCTCTTAGTGCCACTGATGACTGTGCTCCATTTCAATCTATGCCTACTCTAGTCTTTCTAGGGTCATGAATTATTTTCTTAGTATTTCTTTTTTTTTTAATTAGTTAATTTTACGTCACTGTATTTTCCAAGGTTATCCCACCACCACGTCATCAGTAAACTTTTCTTGGTGACTTGTGCTCATCCCTCCCCTGATTTCTCCGTCCCGCCCTTCCCCTCCCTGGCTATATGCTTTTGCTCAGTTGTCAGCTTGTTAGTTTTGACTTTTTCTTGAACTTTTGCTTGTTTTCTCTTTATACCCCATATAAGTGAGACCATTGGTGTTTCTTTATCTTTCTGGTTGATTTCCACTAGCAAGATTCTTTCTACCTCCATCCATGTTGCTGCAACTGACAGTCTTGTCTTTTTTGATTGTTGAAAATATTCTGTTTTGTAAATGTACCGAATTTTGGGAGCCATTCATTTGTTTGGGGGCACTTGGGTTGTTTCCAAAAACTGGCTATTGTAAATAGTGTTGCTATAATAGGCTCATGAATTTTAAAAGAAAAAAGGAGAGGGGGCGAGGAAGAGGAGAAGGAAGAGGAACACAAAGAAGAAGAACAAGGAGGAGGAGGAGGAGGAGGAAGAGAGGAGAGAGGAAGAAAGAAAAGAGGGACAGAAGGAGGAAAACCACTTGTATCTTTGTAATGTTTTAATGTTTGCAGCTGAACATCAGGCTAATGGGATAAGTTTTAGGACTAAGCATTTTCTAGTTTTATTATAGTCCCTAATTTTGTGTGTTTTGATTGGTTTGGTTAGATTTGATTTAGTTTCCATTTTCCAGGCTTCCTGTTCACCTTTGTTCCCATCTCCCTTTTAGGCAGCAGTTTCTGCAGTTTAGATCAAGGAAGAACAAAAGTATCAAAATGTTTAGTTTTCATTTTTCTAGGACCTGGGCTTGAGAATTTAGAAAGTAGCTGAGTAAAGAACTCAGAGCATAACTGTGTTGTAAGGTCATATTATCAGAGAGGCAATATTACGGTTCTCATTAAAACAGAACTGAAAAAGATGATGACTCAGAGAAGGGAAGAAAAGACTATGGTCTTTGGGTTTCTGCCAAAGAGTTCCATGCCTTGCTATCACCCACAAATCTGAGCATTAAAGTGGGGGAGCTGGAGAATGAGAGAAGCTTGGAGTCCCCTTTCTCAGATGATGCTCATGAAAAGAGGAAGACTCTGAGACTCCAGGGCTCAATAAAAGACAAGACTAATGATGTAGTTTCAGCTTCATGAAATATACAGCCAGAGAGAAGTTAAGTTAGTTCATAGAGATTCTCTGGCTCCTAGAAGGAAGAGGTCTAGTGACCTAGTGTTTCTCCTTCTTACCAAACCATGAGCAAGAGACAATATAGCAGCAATCCCCAAAGACTGATGAACAGAACCAGATAGATAATGTTTACCTCAGCACATTCCTGAATGAGCTGAACAAACATTTCAGGTCGGATAGAAACCTTGGTTTCCTCTCCACATCACTGCATTGATACTCGATGAAGAGGATTGGATGCTAAGGGCAAGGTTTACTGAAATCTTAAACTGACTAAGCTGATGCTTCAGCCATTCCATATCAAAGTGTTCACAATGTTATTATTTTTATCATAGAAAAATATGAGCTATTATTTTTTTTATCATAGAAAAATATGAGCTATGCTTCTTACAAAAGTTTGCATGTGTGTTGATATTGCTATCATGTTATAACTCAGTTTTTATGACCTGGGATTTCTTTGAAGCACTCTTTCTTCCACCCACCTCATGGATTTAACTACTTGGCTGTGTCAACTTGGGTCTCTCACTGACCCTTGACTTCCAGTGTGTGGATTGGAAGAAAGGATTTGGTATGTGTGTTTGTCCTTACTTCCAGTTTCAGATGATCTGGCTTTTGGTAATCCAACCTCTGCTCACAGCTTTGAACAGACCTACCTAATCCCCCATGCTTGCTCAAGACATGCCCCATGCTCTGAGTGCACCTTATGTGAAGTAAATTAGGATAGTTTTCCCCAAAATCTTGCCTAAATCCGCTTGCTTTCTGTCTGGGTATACCACATATCTGCAAAAATAAATTTTCAAAAAAGTCTTCATCTTATTGAAAGCCATGTAACCACAAAAAAAAAAAAAAAAAAAAAACCTTCTTAACCCCTGCATAATTTCTTCCCTATACCTTCAAAGTGAAATGATGGTTATAGTCCCATGGTAAAGAAATATGCAAATATTTTGACATTTTGTGCTTAAGTAAAAGCCTGTTTTCTCCCATGTCTTCATTAGAATACAATCTTAATAATAAAGTTGAAACAGGATAGTGTGTATTGGTTTCTCTTAGAAATTTTAGCCAACCTCTGAATGTTCATTTCCTTCAGCAATGACCTTAAAATCTGGTTTCCTCATTATCTTCAGTTCAGGGAAGACTACATAGGAGCTTGTAGCCAGGTAAAACAAAATAAAAGATCTACCTATAATTTCATTGGTTTCCCCTGTGGCTGAGTCATCCTCGGTAATAATCTGGAGTTTGGGGAAAGGTGACGAGTTTTTGTTTTGTCAAACCATGTGTCTTGTAGTAGTTTGCTAGGGATGCTATTTAAAAAGCACCACAGGCTGGGGCGCTTAATAACAAAGACTAGCTCTGGAGGCCAGAAGTCCAAGTTCATGGTGTCAGCAGCTTTGGTTTCCCGGAAACCTCTATCCTTCACTTGCAGATGGCGGCCTTCCTACTGTGTCCTCACACAGCCTTCACTCAGTGCACACCCGGGTGTTTCTTCTGGTGTCCAAATCTCCTCTTTTAATAAGGACACCAGTCTTACTGGATTAGGGCCCACTCTAAAGACCTCGTTTCAAGTCATTCCTTTTTTAAAGGTCTGATCTCCAAATACAGTCACATTCTGTTGTCCTCGGGATTAAGGCCTCGACATATGATTTGGGAGGAGGGGAGCACAATTCTATCCATGACACTTGTCTTCTCTAAAATTAGACTAACAGTCATAACAAAAACAGAAAGAAAAAAACCCACAGTCTCTTAAGAAACAGATTCTAACAAGGTTGATAAAGCATTTTCGGAAGCTTATAGAACCTCTTAGAATAATAGTCTCCTATGGTATACACAGAAACATCATATCACATCGTTTGAATGACTGAAGTCTGTGCAGCTATCTAAGAACTCTCAGAACTACAGCTTGCTTTATGTCTTGGAAACATCTGTGTCATTTAAAACCTGTTTACTTTGAACATTGTACATTATAAAGCACATACTGTGCTTTATAACATACTGTGCTCTATAATATAAACTCTCTTTGACTTTCTTGTTTCTCAGTCTGGTTTTTTTTTAATGCTTTAATTCATTTTTGCCTAAAGCCACAAATCCCAGAAGGGGAAACTACATTTTATAAAACTAATGCCATCTTCCTTGGGACTAATAAACTAATAAAATGACTGGTAGAAACTGTGTTCTTTCACTGTCTCTGCTTGCTTGTCAATTTATAATTTCCTCAAGGTCAAACTTTTGTCATTGACCTCATGCCAATGTAGCACAGCCCCAGGGAGAGATGCATGTATCCAGAGAGGTCATGGCCAGACCGTGGCATCCACATTCTATGCTTCAGCATAATGAGCTGGCGCCACATGTCACCAATATAGTCAAACCTTTGTTGAAGACAGATTCATTTCTGTGTGAAACCATTCACTGGAAAGTAACATTTTACTAAATGGTTCCTTCAAACACTTTTTCTCAGTGCTTCTGTTAGAAAATCAGCTACTTATTTTTTTTTAATTCCTATTGTTTTGCACTGTTTCTTACTTTGAAACACCATAATTCCATCAGAATACATACTGTCACTGAACAAATAATCCATGTAGTGAAGATCTAATTGTTTAAAATATTAATAAATTTATGAGACATCTTTCTACTTAATGAATGGAAATTTTGCTTTATAATTCTCTCTACCCCAAGCATTTTTTATATGCTGCTTGATAAGCTTGACTTGCTTCTCTCACTATTAACTCTGCTTCAGAAAACTGGTCTAACGGGGCACATTATTAGTATAGTTGGGCATTGTCGACACTGTTGCAAAGAAATGATACTGTACGTATTAAGAGGCAGGAACCAAATATTCTGGAAAGCTGAACCACATAAATATAGAACAGTCTCACACTTTACACAAGTCACTACATAGTTGGGAAACTATGCATCAGTTAAACAAAGAAATTAAACACATAGGGCCTGCTACATTTAAATATTTAAGTGCCACACTTTAAACAAATCGTATTATTACAGATCAGGGGATTTTCAAGGTAAAAAATAAAGTGTGAATCTTTTATAGAACATCTCCCCCCCCTTGGGTTTTTGAACATTACACAATAATGCTTTTCATTTCTGTGCTTTCTCCAAATGTTTCAACTTCTTAGAGGCTACATTGTTTTGTAAGAATAAACTGTAGGTTTTGCAAAGAGTCCCTCTCTCCCACTCAGCTGCCCTGAGGGAGTTAGAGGCTCTGCTCACAATGTATTTTCATTTCTCTCACCCCAAAAATGATCAAATAAGGACTGTTTCCCCACCAATAATTCTAGGACAAGAGGCTCTGACAAGTGCAACCTTTATCACCACAAACATCTCTTCTTTCCTGCTCTGGCAAGTCCAAAGGGAAACACACACCAACCATGTTAGAATCAGGGCTCCAACAATTACAAAGACACAAAAGGTGAATCATAGTCTTAAGCCATCGGAAAGTGGATACACGGAGGGTCTGGATTTCAGCCACTGAGGTTGGGAAAGCTCAACAAATGCTCCAGAATCAGTACAATCTCTTTTGAGAATCTGCCCCTTCTTGCCACCAAAATAGATATTTGTTGGCTGCACAATTCTCAGCATCTTGGTTCAAATAAGGATACTGCATATTACATATTCTTTACTATTTTGGAGTTGCCATGGCAGAGAAAAGAAGAGATATTTTAGTTGATGGAATGTCTCTTAACAGAGCTCCTTATTTTGGCCTTCCTGACTTTCTGACGCAGTTTTCAGATGTACTTTGAAATTCTTCATGACTTTCTTTTTGGCCTTTTAAATGATTGGAAACAATCAACATCCCAGCATCCCCAAAAGACTAGAAGATGCATATTAAATGTGCAAATAAGCAGGTCATTTTAATTTTAAGATAGGGAGTTCAGATGAGAAGAATGGATAATCTGTAATACTTCATTTAATTCTTAGTTTTAGTCCAACTCCTGATTCTTTCTCAGCTTCCTTTTCTTTCTATTAATTTTTCTCTTCAGCTTTTCATTGCTGCCTTATCATTTAAAAACAGAATTAACTTATCAGATTGGACTAGGTTATGCTATAATTTGAAAAAGAATCACAGAGGCTTAAAATAACAAATTTTCTTTTTTCACACACCATATTTCCTTTGTGGTTTAGTTGGGGGCTTTGCTGTGTGTTATTTTTCCCCTGGGTACCAGTTTTATGGAATATCCGCGATCCAAAAGAGGGCTTAAAATGATGGCTTGTAGACCAAATCTGGCCTGCTGACTGATTTTGCGTAACCCATCAACTAAGAATAGTTTTTACATTTTTAGGAATTTAAACCATTTTTAAAAGACAATATTCTCCAATGATGTGAAATTTATATATTAATAAATTAAGAGAAATAAATTTAAAAAATGTTTTTAATAAAAAAAGAGATAATATTCTCTAGTACATCAAAATTACATAAAATTTGTATTTGTGTTCATACATGAAGTATTATAATAATATAGTTGTACTCATTCATTTATATATTACGGAAACTATTTTTGCACTACAACAGGACAAAGTAATTGCAACAGCAACTACATGTCTATGAAGCCTGGAATGTTTATTACCTTTCCTTTACAGAAAAAAATGTTGATGACCTTTGACCTAGAGTATGACTCGTTAACAATGCAGGTAATAAAACTGAGAATGGTGATTCATGCCTTAACACTTCAGAGTTCCACCCGTAGTGACATCTACCTGTTCACCATTCATCGTCCAGAACCTATCACTTGGGTACACTAAATTTCTAAAGGATTGGAGAAATGCAATTCCAATATGTATCCAAGAGAAGAACTAAATGTTGATGATCAACTCTGATAATTGCCACAATTAAGAAAAATAAATTAGAGAAAAACTAGTTACATGGCAAATAGACTATGCGTTTTACCAATAATCTAGAAGTTATCTTGTTAAAGATGGCAAATTAGCAAAGCTTCTGTCTACCTCCCTGAAAACACTCTGAAGATGTCACAGAAATGAGATGAGATTGAGGAATGTCAGAACTTTGCACTAAAAATGTAAGAAGCTCACAGAGATAGAGGTCAGAAGCTGGTGTAACTGGGAGAAGAGGTTTGGGAGGAAGACAGCAATCAAATGCAGAAAAAAAGACTGGAAGACATTAATAGAAGTCTGGCAAAGAGCTTTCTAATAGTATTTGACAACGTTCCCCTGAAAATGTCAGTGTACCTTTTCTTGCCAGAGTAAAACACAATCAGCCCAGTACCACGGGAACAAATATAAGGATAGCACAGGAGCTCAGCTAGATTTAAAAATGAGAAACTAGGAGTATAAACAGATTAGACCCCATCCTGAGAATATCCTTCCCTCTGTCTTCACCCATTTCATATGTCTTTATCATTCCCAATGTGTCATAGTTTACAATTACATCAGAGGGCAATAGGTCCTTAAAAGGATCTCTGCCTGCAAAGTCACTGTTGTGGAACACCTAATGGGAGAAGAGAGAGAGGCTAGCACATGAATGAAAATTGTCCCTCAGCACAGAGCTTCTCACTCTGGAGATCATCTCTTCTTCCCAACTTGGTGGAGTATAATGCAGGCTTTTTACAATTACATGACATAAGATGAGTACAAACAACTGAAAATATAACAGGTTGAAATATTATGAATAATTACATGCCAATAATATGAAAAAGTAGGTGAAATTAATAAATTTAATTTAAAACTAAAATACAAATAGAAAGCTTGAATAAACTAATACTACTAAATAAATTGAAATATCAAACACCTTCCCAAAACCAACAAGTGAAAGCTCCAGGATTTTATACGTGTATGCTCCTCAAGTTTCATGTAAGAACTATTTTCTTCCTTAGAAAAATTACTACAAAAAAAAAAAGAAACAACTCATTTTTACTACTCCAAATCCCAATAAGAATATAAAAAAATAGTAAGTTAAATTGATCAAAAAAGTTTGATTAATTAACATATGCTAACATGTACAAACTAAGAATTGTAGGAATGGAACTTCATTAATTTGATAAAGGTTATCTGTAAGATAACTAAAGAAAATATTATAATTGATGGTGAGAATTTAGGTACATTTTCATAGGATCCACAACATCATAAATATAAATAGCAAGCATTCAGTTAAAGAGACATAGTAACACCTGCCCAAATAAACTTCAAGACAGGGATCATTACTGGAGATAGAATTGTTTCAGTACAATTAAAATATCACTTTATAAGGGATAAATCACAATGTGTATGCACCTAATAATAGAGTTTCCAAAATTATGAGACAAAGTTGACAAAATTAAGTGGGAACATAAAAAAAGCATAACTGGGTTTTTAACACCCCTCTTTCAGCAATTAATAGAACCAGACAGTTAAAAATATAAAGGAATTAGCCAAACTAAAGATAATTATACAATAAGATACCTAATAAAAGCAGAAAATACAACTCTTTCAAGTACACATGGAACACTAAGATCGAACATTTGTTGAGCTCTAAAATAAGTCTGATTAAATCATAAATAAATTTAAAGAACTGACAGCCTAAACATACTTTTCTGATCACAATGTACATAATTTCAAAGTCAACAGCAGTAAAATGTCAAAAATATGCTAAAATGTAGAAATCAACATACTTTAATAATAAATGTGCTAATGAAGGACTCACAAGGAAGTTAGACTATATTTCAACAATAAACAGAATAAATGTATGCAATTTTAAATTTTATGGGATTTCAGAAAGAATATCAAGGAAATTCAACATCTTATAATTTGGTATTAAAATACGGATACTGCCATACAAAAACAGTTTCAAAATGAATATGAGCCATGGATGTATTAAGGGCAAACATATATAGGGTTTCACAAATATATATGATTTGGTCAAAACAACTCCCACTAGAGGATCACACAAGACTGGTATGAAGTGAAAGTAGAGAAGAAAAATTAAAATTCTGAAGAGCACTAAGATCCGTGGAACTCTGAACTTGCCAAAATAGACTTTCACCAAAAAGGAAAAAAAACCTGTCCTAAATGGAACTTAGGTGAAGAAATCTAGCAACAATCTCTGAATGTAGAAAGATCTCCTCACAGATTCCTTAGAAAGTAGAGTCAAAAGAAAAATGACATACGGAGGAGAATCTGCAACTATAAGATAGATAGTTGGGAATAAAGAATAAAGAAATAGGTGTAACTACCAGGGGGGGAAAGTGAAAAGAAAATCATCAGAAAATATTCTCTGGCAAAGCTTTCAGGTAGAGTAACTGCGGAAGGAGGGTGGGGTAAGTAACACAGAAATTGTTTCAAAGGCAATTGCAGACCCTTTAAATACCCTAAGAGTTGTTCTTAAAGAGCAGAATAGAAGAAAGAAGCCTTCTCGAAATGTAAAACGTTCCCACCTGCTCTAGCGGAAGGAAGGGAAATGACCTGCCCTAACTTGACGTAGGAACCTGCTGATTATGTAATTCCCACAATTTGGAAGTTTTGTTTCAGTACATTTCGATCAGGGGGCATTAAGTTCCAGGTGGATATCATTTTAAAATTCATACAGAAGCCAGTGGAATAAATGCATAACTAATGCAATAAATATTGCAAAAAATTCAGGTGTTGAAAGGTTACTGATAATTAAGAAAATTTTGTAAAATCCCTCCGAAGTTGAATCGAATGCTATGCTTGCTTGGAGACACCATGGCTACGGTGGAGAATGGAACGCTTAGCCCAATTATGATTGTAAGAATAGTTTTGATAGATGCTACTTATGTGACTTCTCTGTTAACTGCGAAGATGTAGTCACTGACATTCCTGAAAAAAAAAAAAAAAGACTTTGCCATAGGCAAATGCTTTTGTGGCAATAGATGGTTTGGGAGGTAACGTTTTCTAATCCAAAATGTGCCCCTTCATTCTGAAAGACCTAACGTTCTTCACCAATCACTTCAGAGAAGTCATTGGGGGAAATAACTGAAGAAAAGGCTCGGTGATATTTAAGAAAATCAACTATACTCAGCAGTTACCCACTTCAGTTGACAGAATAATGGTTTACTCTGTCTTTGTCCATACCTATAAATATTTTGTGTTTTGTGATAAAAGAGTTATTTGTACATTGCTGTAAGTGCATACAGAAGATAGGACTAATATTTTGCTTTCAATTAAGTCAACAATAGGTTTAAAATAATAGGGTTTTTTACCATTGTTATGTTAAGGTCAAATTTTAATGCTTGTCACCATTACAAAAGAGATTTAGAAATAGCTTTTCTATGGGAAGTAAAGCTGACTGTAAAAAAAAAAAACAACTATGTAGCACTTTTATGTAATGATTTTTTATTTAAATAATTTGATTTTTTAACCGGGCATGGTGGTGCATGCCTGTAAACAGCAGCCTAGGAAGCTGCGGCCGGGGCCAGGGATCACAGTTCGAGTCCCACTGCGGGCACATAGCAAGACCTAGCCCCAAAAAAATAGCTGGGCGTGGTGGCATGCACCTGTATTCCCAGCTACCTGGGAAGCTGAGGCTGGGGATTGGTTGAGTCTGTGGTACCCTGGGCAACATGAGCCTGTGGTTCCACAGGCAAAAATACGAGACTTAGTCTGAAAAAATAAATAAATAAATAAATAAATAAATAAACAAACAAACAAACAAATTAACAAATAAATACATAAACAAATAAATAAATAAATGATTTTGTTTTTTAAATAAAACATATTTCCTCTTTCTGTTCATCAAAAAGACTTATAAGCAATGTCATCCCAGTATGTGGTCACTATACTCTTCCTACCACATGAAATCAAAGCTCCTTCAACATGTGGTTGGCTCTATGTCGATGCAAGAAACATACAATGTATGTTTGGCATATCTTCTTAATAGAAAGCAAAATTAACCCAAAATAATCAATTCACCTCAGAAGAAAAACACAACTTGTTTGAATGGGTTCCCACTAATCATAATGGGAACACATAGCATCTAAAAGAATAAAGATAGCAATTTAGTTAAACACACATAAGAGTTGACAAGAATGCTTTATAAAGGGTGGAGGAAATGAAAAGCAAAACAAAACAAAACTCACTAGGTATTATGGAAATTTGCAAGAACATTGTGTCATTACAGATGGTTCCTACTTAGAATGGTTCCTCAACATTTTTTGAATTTGTAGTGGTGTGAAAGAAACATGCATTTCAAATCATATTTCAGATTTTGAACTTGCTTGGGTTAGTGTTATGTGGTAGGACACATATGCTTTAGCAACGCGTGGCAGTAGCAGTGACAATCACAAGAATAAACAACAAATTCTCTACAGACTATTTTTCACTCTGTACAGTATTCAATAGAGAACATGAACTAGTTCACACTTTATAATAAATAGACTTTTCTTAGATGACTTTCCCAATGTTTGGTAGGTTGAGTATTAACTGATTTTCAACTTAAATAAGTTTTTACTCTGCACACATTGAGGAAGATCTCCATTTTGGGGATGGGCAATTTTCTCTCTGGGTATGACCTTTAAGACCTGAGATAGCAACAGGGAAACCAGGTCAGTTCTGGAAGATACCAAATAGCTAGATATCCTACTTTAAAAAAAAAAAACAGCCCAATCTCCACAGTCATGTTAATAGCAGAGAAAAAAAGTCAGTTATTAATTTCTGAGAAGTTTGACAATTCCTATGACTTTTATGTAGGAAAACAAAGGAAACTTTTGATCTTATTGTCCAATGCAAAAAGAAAATATGTATTTTATCTATGTAAATGGTCTTGTTGAGCAAGAAATTGTTATCCACACTCTGTGTGTTCGGGGTTTTTTTAAAGAGCTACTCAATGATGTATGCTCAAAGTCTTTCATGGTTCAATTTGCATTTTTCTTTATGTAGCTATTCCTTCTCTCATTTCCCTGTCCTGCCACAATCACCATCCAGGATTACTATTACCACAGTGAGGAATGGTAATAGTGAGGAAAGCTCATCAGTCTTTTCCTTTATTCTCTTTTACCAAATTTTGGATGTAGTAAGTGTCCTCAGTAAAATAAAATACAGTGTAGTAGTTGGAACAGAACAGACACATAAGCAATCAAAAGAAAAGTTGCTCTCATTACTGTCTCTGAAACTCATTCCACAGAGGTATCTACTCTCTCAAACATTTCTCTTTCAAATTGTTAACTACAACCATCCCTCTAAAGTATATTCTTAGACAGGAGGTTTTTATTGTCCAAAGATCACTGGCACTTGGGGGGAAAAACACTAAGTTTTTTCTCTTTTTTTCACCATCCACCAAACCAGCTATGAATATACCTCATTCTTTATGACAATTACCTTTCATTATCTTAAATTCTTCCCTATCATGAGTCATAAAAATGGTCTACTATATCAGAGATCAACAAACTTAATGCAAAGAGCCAAAGCGTAAACATTTTCAGTTTTACAGACCATATGATCTCTGTGGAAATCTCTTCCTCAACTCTGCCACTATGAGAAACAATCATAGATAACATATAATGAATAAGGTTGGCTGTATTCCAATAAAATTTATTTATAGACACTGACATTTAAATTTGTATAATTTTTGCATGTATCACAATACATGCAAAAATGTATTGGTGACTTCCCCACAAATATTAGAGTCATTCTTAGAAATGAACCTCACAAAACCAGGTGCAGGGCTGATTTATGATGAATCATAGACTTTAAAGGATTGACTATAGTTCTTCATAAGAAAGGAAAAGAAGCCAGCCCTTTAACCTGGGAAATTATGGGGTGAAGTGAGGGCAGGGAAGGAGGAGAGTGAAGTCATCAAATGTGTTTCAAGAATCCCTTCTCCAAAGTTTGACTCCATGAGTAAAGAGCTATTTTTTTAAATGATGTGCACAAGGATATTACTTCAAATTTCCCATGGAGATTCCATAAAACAACCTCTAAATCTTCCCCACTCCAACCTAGGGCTTACCTGGAACAGCATGACAGTTTAATGCATGATACAAAATACAAAAAATTAGCTTTCTTGACCACTCAGTGGTCACTGAGAATAAACAGGGTGAGTACAATGGGGGAAAAATAATGCAAGATAATGAATGAGATGTGTAAAGTGGACTGCCATTTTAAATAGGATGTCATAAATAGATTTACTTTTTCACTGGTAAAATTTTGAGTAAAAAGAAAAGACAAAGTGTTCTAGGAAGGAAATGAGTGTTTTAGCTTTGAGATGCCTGGCATGTTCCAAGTAAAACAAGATGGCTACTGTAAGGGAGGATGGAAAGCAAGGGGAAAACCAGGAGGTTCAATAAAGAAGAAAATAGGGTTACCCCATTTTCAGGTTATTCCATGGGGTCAATGTTAGAACTTTGACTTAGTCTATAAGAGCTGGTAAGCTATTGAAAGTTTTGGTGAAGAGGGATAATAGGCTTTAATTTTATTTTTATCTGATCATTCCCACTATTTTATTGAAAATAGACTCTAGGTGTCCAGAACAAAATCCAGATTAGCATTTAACAGTTTGTTTCAATAATTCAGGAGAGTGATGAAAGTGACTTAGACCAGGGTGATGTTAGTACATTTTAGGTGAGAAGCAGTTGAATTCTAGATATATGTTGAAGGCAGAAACAATGGGATTTATTGACAGAATAGTTATAATGTGTAAGAGAAAGATGGAAGTCAAGGATAAATCTAAAGCTTTAATCTAACAGGAAACATTAGATCAGACTGGTGCTTATGTATACAAATATGTATTGTGAATACACAGAGTAGTAGATACTATATATGCATAAATATTTACATTAAATGTGTAATATATCTCTACCACCTTCACTCTTTGATCCTAACTCCCAGCCCATACTCCCCAAATTTTACACAGGATATTAGCTGTGGTAAATTTAAGACCTAATGATGATACTCAGTGTTCAGCATGAATAAGAATCTTATTCTCAAAGAAACAGGTTCCCAGAACACACTCCTAGGGCTTTGTGGTAGATGACAAATCCCCGAGTGAAATCTGCTACAAGCACAATATGAAAAATACCAATTTAGCTTATACAAGATAGTGAAGGACTACTCTGGCCCAGGGTGACAAAACTGGGGAAACACTGATGATGATGGCTTTAGTAGATGCTGAAGGAAAACCAGTAACACTAAGATATCACCTTCAGATCTAGCAAATCTTATATTAAATTGCTTATATTTGATAGCTGAACTATAAAACATAGGGATTTTTGGCTGGTTTGAACTCTGTCTAAAAAATGGAAAATCTAGTATTTAAATTTTTATGACCTTATTAATCTTGGTCAAATTAACAAATTACCTCATTCTTCTTAGCCTCACTTCCTCATTTGTGAGTTGAGAATTAAATGAGGCAATATAATTAATTATATTAACTATAGAATTTAGAATTCTACCCAACACACTATAAGCAATTATTGTTAAATATTATTGTTAGAGGATATAGATAACAACTATGGAAGGTATATAAAATATGAGTAGATATTGAGTACACAAACGTACCTGACATCATTCTATTCTCATCATCAAAGAAGTGAAATCTTAGCAACTATTTTTGAATAGAATATAGAACTTTGTTTAAAAGCCCCCATACTCTAGTGTTGTTTGTTGTACTTCACAAGTAAATAATAATAGTTCCATTAGTTTATTAGAATACAAAATTTCTTAAATTAGGCACAACGTCATCCCACTCTGGTTTCTTGATGTTACATATACAACAGGATTTCTGTGAATGGCTTTGATAACTTTCATCTTAAATATTTACAAAAACTTGCATTTATTCAGGTTAGTAATAACTTAACTAACAAACTAATTTGAATGATTAACAAGCAATTTGTCTCCATGTTTCTAATTCATTTCCTAATGGGGAGAAGAGAGAGCATAACTAATGATTTGGTCATGGCTTTAACTTGGCCCATTACTGCAGCCTTGAAGAATGAGAAATTGTTGAATGGTGATAAAATGGAAAGGAGAAATGACTCAGTTGAGGATATTATTGTTTTTGAAATGAAAAATCCGAGTCACAACCTGACAAGTTATTTCCAATATCTATAGCCTCTCACAGAAATGGAGGGATGATGTAGGGTAAATGAAGTTGGTCAGGCATTGTCCTTCATTACCCTGTAACCAGCACCCGGGGCATTGATTGTGCTATCCAGTGGGTGTGCACATGTATAAGTGTGCACACCTGGGCCTAGGAGAGAGGGGATCAAGGGGTGCAGAGAGCATGCACACAAGCATGTACACGGTGAGGGTGCACAAGAGAATGAGAGCGAGAGCACCCAGAGAAAGAGAGTGAAGATTCCAGGGAGCTGGGGGACTCACCTGCCCCCCCCCGCCCCGCCACCCTGACCCTGACTCTGTCCTGTCTGATGTGTCTACGTAGCTTCTAAAACCAATAAAGAACCTAAATTGGTGAGCATGATTCTTACCTTTGGCAAAGAGGATGGGTTACATTACAGATAAGTGTGGAAAGGTTAGGGGGTAAAGTTACTAACACACCTCACAGAGTTAAGGAATACAAGACCCAGAATGCTTGTGACACATGAGTGCTGAAGTAAGCAAGTTACAATGAGTCCCTATGTCATATCTCCCTCAAGTAGTAAAAGAATGGCCCTGTAGTGAAAGAATGGCCTGTAGTGAAACCATCCTGTTCATGATGCCAATTGAAATGTAGGCATCCCAAATCTGGGTAGGTTCTTATTGGTTCTAGCCGTCACACAGGCACATCAGGCAAGGCTGGCAGGGCCAGGAAAGCCTGGGACAGGGCGGGGGGTATCAGTGAAGTGACCCAGGAAGCAGATCGGTCCCTCCACTCCCCAGGAACCTTCATGCTCTTTTCTCTGGGTTAACTCTGGCATTTTCTTCACATTCTTTCCCACGTTCTTTCCTTCTTGCTCTTCCAACACAGGCTGATACCACCCCTTTATCCTTTCCTGCTAAACCAAGGTGAGCCCACTCATGCTTGCACATACCCACTGAACCAGGAAGTACAAGCATGGGGAAGGCTCATACCACAAGTCATAGAGGCGAATACCAAATCATTTACCCTACAGGCACCAAAAGTACAAATCCCTAAGCCCATGAGAAGTAACAAACCTGCTACTACCATACACTTAAATATGTGGTGACTTTCTTGACTCATACTTGATATACGTGAACCTGATGCCTCCCTTTCCCTTCCTCCCAAACTAAAAAGGACAACTTAAAAGACAGA
Organism: Uropsilus gracilis; assembly: GCA_004024945.1. NCBI lineage: Eukaryota > Metazoa > Chordata > Mammalia > Eulipotyphla > Talpidae > Uropsilus > Uropsilus gracilis. Next base: position 206,983 of record PVHY01000058.1, read on the forward strand.
AGTATGTTCCCTTCCTCAGCCCACCTAACTCCAGTTCACAGCATAAGCAAGGCCTATTTATTAGACTACATTCCTACCACCTTTCATCCTCAAGTCCCTGAATCTAGCACCCTCCCTAAGAACCCTTAAGAAGTTTCCCTTCATTTCTTAATGAATAGCCACACCTGTGACACCACAGGGTAAATGAAGTTGTCTCAGGTTCAGACCTGAGAATTTCAAACACCATGTCTCAGCTCCATTTCACATTCTTCAGGAAAAACTCTTCAAGTCCCACCCCCATTAGCCTGCATCCACACATCCACACATATAAACTTCATTCTGCTTAAAATGTGTTTTATGTGTCTTATTCTTCTGGTGTCTTTGTTTTTCCAAAACAATTCTGGTACATTAGTTCACTAGAGGCACACACACACTCCCACACACTCTTTAAGGGGTCTATCAAAAGGGACTGTTAATTTCCTATAGACCTGTTCTCTAGATATTTGTCTCAGCTCCATTTCAAGTAGGCAGATTGCCAAGCTTGCGAAAAGTTCCCTGCCCACACACCACACCTCACTTTTATTCTGAGTTAGCGATACCACCAGGTACTGATAGATTCCTAAAGCTCTGAGGATCCCCTGAACACCTAAGTTAGACATTTAACACCTACTTCTCTTCTGACTCCCAACTTCCTATTGACTGCAGAAAGAATTCTTTTAGGCTTACACCTTGCATACCCACTCTTAATTTTTTCTTGTTTTCTTTTTATATTGAATTTGAATTTGATCTGCATAATTAGTGCTTTTACTTTATTTGAATTTCTTTTTCTCTTTATTTAATCAAGTTATATTAATTTGTCGTTCATTTACATAATTATATAATCTTGGGAGATCAGCTTCCTACTTCAACATGTGCACATAAGTTCATTCCGTCACCCTCCACCAAAGCTTCAGTGCCAATACACAGTCACATTCCTCCTCATCCCCTCTCCCTCCTCCTTCCCCTCTGGTAACCACTCTATTTTTCACAAAGTCAAGAAGTTATTTTTTGCAGTGTTTGGCTAGTTTGTTTTCTTTGGTTATTTTATATTCTGAAATAAGTGAAACCACCTGGTAAGTGTCTTCACATCCACTCTTATAAAGTGTACTTTTGTTTTAGCACCTGGCGTAGGCCATCAAACAAAGGGAAGACTACTGACAATTGGCATTTGCACTTTCTTCAGAGGAAATTTTTAAAGGATCACTTCGATCTAAAAATGTATGCACATGCTGCCTTGATTTATTGTCGGATTGTTCCTAATCGCATTTGTGGAAAGATGTCTTCCTGTTTTCACTGTTAACTCTGGATAATGTACTTTTTCATGCAAACCGTGTCTGGAAAACAATATCCCCAAATCCCCTTTCTTCAGCACAGACAAATATGTTTGGAAGTTTAGGCTAGTTGAGCTTCTGTACGGTGAGTTTGGTCAGGCTTTTTCCTCCACTAACCTGTATATCCAGCACCTGGGGTATTGTGCCCTCTCCATGGTGTGGTCAGTGGGTGTGAGTGTGCCCACCTGGGCCTAGGAAAGAGAGAATAAGGGGGTGCAGAAAGCATGAAGGTAAGGAGAGCATACACATGAACAAGAGAGAGGCACAAGAGAATGACAGAGAAAGAGAGCCCAGGGACAGAATGTGAAGATTCCGGGGGGGGGGGGGGGGGGGGGGGGCTGGCTTGCCATCCACCACCACCACCACCACAGGCCCTTCCCCCAGCCCTGGCCCCAAGCCCTTGCCTGCCCTGCCTGTTTTGTCTGTTTAACTGCTAAAACCAATAAGGAGTCAGTACAGATTGGTGAGCTTGAAGCTTGCAACTGACTAGGAGAACTGGTTACATTACACTTGGCAGTGAGGATGGGATGGTTCCTCAACAACTTCCATCTGTATCTTCAAAATTCTTACCTCACAGAGTAATGAAGTGAACATGAAATCACTTTTCAAAGCAAAAGCATTGTCAGTATATAAATTTAGGTAATGAAATTTTAACTGGATTTACGATTTAGTTTCCTAGTTAGATGTCCTCATTTTTTTGGTTACATCTCATTGATGACAAGTAATAAAATTTACATAACACCAGTCAAGTAAAATGGAGAAATGTTTCACACAAATGGCATAGTAGTTAAAAAAAAGAAAAGTAGAACAAGAAAACACTTGTCTTAGAGGGGACTAAGAGTAGAAATAAGAAAATCCCTGGGACTCTTTACATCTTGTCTCTTTATTATATTAATTCCAGTGTACTTCATTCTTCTATAGAAGAATGCCCTAAAAGTCAAGCAGGAGGGATCTCCACTTTACATCTGGAATGTTAGAGGGTCCACTCTTGTTCTTTCTTGCGAGGCAGGAAATTCATAGGGTTAAGAAAACAAGCCACAAGCATCATCTTCCCCATATATGTGATTCTAGAGTTGTGCTCCTTTGGTCCTAAAGCTTGGTCAGGGTGATCAGCACTCAGAGGAACACACAGAATTTCTATGTAAATGCAATGTAAGACCCTAGCTGAGAGAAAGAGGAGACCAGAAGCCATCTCTTTTCCTTTCTCCCAAAGTCACTTTCCACTATACAATTCTGAGGAGTCCCAGAATTTAAAATTTTCAGAACTTACCTCCCAGGTTATTATAAATTCTATTTGACAAGAGAAAAATAGTTAATTTTCTTTTTTAAATTTTTTTATTTTGTAATTATCATAAAATATTGTTTATGTTTGCATGACTATTGTACCCCTTATTCCCCACCTCTCTGTTTCCCCCTCCCCCCCATAGTTAATTTTCTTAATGTCTGTCTTTCTAATATTTAAGCACATGATATGAAGACCATCAATTGTATGCTTGCTCCTCATCACATTAATTTTAAGAGTATTCAGGGTTTTCCCTAAAGCAGGCTGTAATCTCAGTTTTAGGGTATCAAGTAACAGGCTCAGTCACAGAGTATAAACTCCAGTCTCTCAGTCCCAACTCAGTTCCTGACAGAGTGTGTAGCCTACTATTCTCCGAGTGCAGAAAGGAGGAAGGCACCAGCCCATAGTCATATCAATTGAGTACCTTAGAAATAATGTTTTCATAGAAATTGCACTATTAGGGAATGGAGATTGGGCGGTTCCTAGAGAAATTTTGTTGGAAATGTTTCTCACTGAGTATCCAACTTCACAAGTAAAATAACACTTTACTTCTCTTATTTCAATGACAAAATGAATGAAACTATGGAAAATCAATATATGCTAATCCAGAGATAAAGTATCCCATGCTTTGTTAGTTGTTTTCATAGTTGACTTTAATAGGAACAACTAAGAAGAACTACAGTCAAGAGGAAATTTCTGTTAAAGAGAAATTGAAGTTTTATTAATGATATTCACTCTCCAATCTCAAATGTTTTTCAGAGTGATAACTGTGCCAATACCTAATATTTTTTCCTTATTCAAATAATTAAGCAAAAGTGTTTTAAAGACATTCCATTGACTTATTCTTCCCAATCTCCTTTGTTAGAAAAAAAAAATGTAACAGACCTAATAAGGTCTACAAGGTTTCATTAAAAAACACTTGCCAAGCCTTCTAGCTATAGCAGAATGAACACAGTTCATAACCGGGAACAGTCCTACTTGAAAAAATACAAAGGACTACAAACTAGTATTTGCTTTGGATACAAGAAAAGCATGTGCAATAACATTGTTTCAACAAGATTATCTCCACATGTGACAGTATCAAATATGGAAAGAATGAGAAAGTATACTTTTAACCTTTTCTGAAAGAAAATGAAAACCTCATCAAAAAAAGAAAAAAGACAGGCATATATTATGACTGTTTCCATGTATGTTTCTTCACCTCAAATAACCTAATGTTACTGTTTACCCTTAAACTGAAAGGTCCATCCATTCTATTCAAGTCTGAGGCTTAACATCCCTACACTTTATACAGACAAAACTTATGCTGATTTCATTTGGCTCTAATAGATAACACGCAACCATACAGGAGTCATCAGCAAGTCTTAAAAAAGGCATTAATTCTTCAGGAACTACGGGAGTCCAAATTCTATATAGGAGAAACTTATGGACAGTAATTTAGTTACAGTGGGGAATAGAAGTAGGGCCTTCAAACATTTTTCATTGAGTATAAAATTTAAAGAGCTTTAAATACCCTAAAAGTTCTCCAACATTTTAAAACATTAAAATTAAAGTTTTCTCCTTCTTAGGTTTAAATTAAAGGTTTTTCTTCCTTAGGTTTAAATAGTTAAAATTAAAGTTTTCTCCTCCTTAGTTTTAAATATGCAATTCCAGCATATTGCATATTTGACATTTCAAAAATAAAATAATTATATCACTTTTAAATGTATTTTTTTAAAAGCTGTAAATTATATAGTGACTAACACCACTATTATTCACAAAGTCAAATGGATGCTTCAGTTGTGTTTTATATTATTGAATGCTGTAACTCACACGACCATTTAAAGAACTTTTCAATTCCTTGTGTATTTTGAGGAAAAACAAATTAGTGTGCTTTTATTAGTTAATTTACATTAATTTATCAATAGAATGTACATTTAGTCATTACACACCAAGTCTAACACATTACCTTAGGCTGCAGAATAATCTTTTTTCTATTAACAAGATTTGTCAAGTGAAATTTGTCACATAACAACATCATTAATTTAACTGAACTTCTAGTTTCTTCAAAATAAAGTTCCTGAATGAACACATAAGAGTTAAAGATCTCTAGATTAACCCATCAAGAGACTACTAGTATGTATCCTTTCTTTCTTCCTTCCTTCTTCTTTTTTCTCTCTGTCTCTCTATCGTTTTCTGTCTTTCTCAGTCTCTGTCTCTTTCTCTTACTTCCCACTTGCCATGTCTCCCCTTCTCTCTCTTTTTTTCCTTTCTTATTACTTAGATGAAACAGTTCATGTCATTATAATCATGTCATAATATTTTAATGATATCATAAAATATATACAAAATATATATTTCAACACTATATAAGGTTACAAGAAACATTCTAAAGTTGGAGCACCAAGATGAAATAACTTAAATATTGCAGTTAGTTAAACAGCCCTCTAGATTGGTTCATTGTGCACAAAGTAACCAATGTCATTCGCTCCACCAATAAAATTAAAGATATAGGTACATGATCATTTCACCATTTCATGATGCAAAACAAGTGACATCAACATTATATGCAGATCATCTAAAAATATACATAGAAATTTCAAAGAACCCTACCAAAATACATTAAGAAATGATAAATTAATATACTATAGTAGAAGGTACAAAATATACAAAGATCTGTTCTGTTTCTGTATACAGACATGAAGTAGAAGAAAGAGAAATTAAAGAATTGCACATAAAGAAGCAAATACCAGAGAGTAAATTTAACAATAAAGGTGAAAATTTTATGTACTGAAGGCTGTAAGATTCTGTCAGTGGGAATAAAAGAAGACATAAATAAATGCCAAGATATCTATGTTCAAGAATTATTATATAATTCATGTTACATAAAATAACTTACAGATTCAATGTAATACCTTTCAAAATGCTAATGCTATTTTTCAAGGAAATCAATCATGATAAAATTTGTATGGAATCTCAAAAAACCCTGAATAGTCAAAGCAATTCAAAGAGAAGAATAGCATCATAATTTCTAAATTCAAGCTATACTGCCCAGCAATTGTAAACAAAAACAGAAGCACAGATCAATGGACTGGGATAGAAAGTGCAGATATAAACTCACACAAATCTAGAGAATTCACCTTTGACAAATGAGTCATGCCATATGATGGAGGAAGGGCTCTTTAACAAATGTTAAGATACTTGGACAATCACATGAGAAAAATAGGGAGAGACTGAATGGTGCAAAGGAGGGAGAGAGGGAGAGAGGAAGGGAGGGAGGGAGAGAGGAAGGGAGGGAGGGAGGGAGAGGAGTGAGAAGGGAGGAAGGACAGAATGTAGGGAAGGGAGGGAGGGAGGGAAGGGAAGGAAAAAGTGAAGGGAGGAAGGGAGGATGGGAGGGAAAAAGTGAAGGGAGGGAAAGAATAGAGGGAGGGAAGGTGGGAGGGGGGAAGAAGGAAGGAAGGGAAAAGAAACTAGGTCACTATTTAGCTTCATAAACAAAAGTCAATTCAAAATGAATTACACACTTGTATATAAGCCCAAAACTATAAAATGCAGAAAAGAAGTCATAGACAATATAGTCCTGGAGAGCACCTGCAGGTATATATTTCAGGACACAACTCCAAAGGCAAGGAAAACAAAAGCAGAAATGAAATGGAGCAGCATCAAAATAAAAAGCTGTTGAACGATGAAAGAAACCAGTATGAAAAAAAAAAAGGCCACCTGTAGATTGGGAAAAGATATTTTTACATCATATATCTAATCTAATAAGGGGTTAATTTCCAAAAATATAAAGAACTCATACAAATTAGCAAAAATAAGACAAAAAACACCCAATTAAAAAGTGGGTAAAAGACATTAACAATTCAAGACATTCAGATGATGTACAGACACCTGAAAAGGTGTTCAACACCACTGATTATAAGAGAAGTACAAATCAAAACCACAATGAGGTTTCACCTCACACTTGAGAAAATATCAAAAAGACCAGAAAGAACAAATGGTGGCAAGAACATGAACAAAAAGAAATACTCTTGCTAGGGATGTAATTTGGAAAATGACATGACAATTTCTCCAAAAAATTGAAAAATACCATTTATTTATCAAAAACACTTCTAAATATTTACCTGGGTGTGAAAATATTAATATAAGAAGATTAATGCACTCCTGTGTTCATAGCAGTGTTATTTGCAATCGTAAGGCCATGAAATCAGTCTAAATGCTCATCAACAGAGATCTAGATTAAAAAAATATGGAATATATACTCAATGGAATACTACTCAGCCATTAATAAACATAAAATTGTGCCTCTTGGGGACAAAATGGATGGATCTTGCAGTGATAATGCTTAGTAAAATAAAAGCCGAACATGAAAGACAGTTACTTAATTATGCCACTGATTTGTGAACTACAAACAGCAAGCAAATACAAAAAGGCAAAACATAACAAAAGTTGTCCATAGACTGTGAAAAATATAGTGGTCAACAGAGTTGGGGAAAGAGGATATAGGGGAAGGAAGTTGATAGGGAATTAGCACTGGAGTTTGGGTGGAAGAGAGTAGCCTGTGTCCATGTGGAGGGTGAAGTTGTACTGCAGTGATGTAAATGATTACAGTGATGCAAATGATTGGTAGATCAGTACAATTTGAAAACAAATCTTTGATAAATGCACAAACAAATAAGCATTCTTCTGAACTTGACCCTTTGACATTTTATTTCTTAATAAATCTTTAAAAGGTGAACTCATCCTTCCTATGCTTTTCCAGTTCAAATGGTGACCAGGTACAGGTTTTCCTTTTGTCAATCAATCTGTCCCCTCAAACAAAATAACAGCTGTGACAAGTGATACAAATTTTCAAATGGACTTGTTATTCAACTGTTCCCTGTTACTAAACTTCTCCAAATAAGACATGTGGGAAGATAACAAAAATTTATAATTTTCTATATCTTGAGAGCTCACTACAGGATATAGACTATAGCAAGGAAATTAAGGAGGGGCTTAGCTCCAGTAACAGACCAGACCTCTCATCCATCTGCCAGAGCAGGGCAGATCTTCCAACCTGACTCAGCAGTAGACACTGGGAGAAGGCACAGTGAAAGGGCGATACTCAATATCTGATGCAGAGCAACATACAATTAGGCATATTTGAGAAAAGTAGTTCCATAGTGGACTTTACAAGGAAATATAGACACTCAATCATGAGCTCATGAGCCCATGCAGCCCTACAGATTGCAGCCTAGTGCTCTGGGAGCTTAAAGAGAAACTCAGACAACCAGCACACTGAGTCAACAGTCACCATGCTAATTTGACAATTGATGCGTAATAGACTGACAACCTAAGTCTCTAGTAGCAAGAGGAAATAAGACAAAACATGAGACTTTCAGTGACTAATAAACAAATTACATACAGTGAATCAAACTCCAGGAATAAAGGTGAGTGTTCTATTATTAGAACTGTGACATGAATTCAACTTAGAAGTCAAAATCATGATGCTGTATCACAGAATGTTTTTTTTATTATTCTTGTCTCTCCGCAGTTGTTCCTGAATATTAGGGTAAGTTTGAATAGGCTTTGGAGTTCAAATGCAATCAGCAATAGAGAGGAAAGAACTGTAAGACTTAGCAAGCAATACTAAGAATATTATTTGTCCTCATAACTTAAACTGCAAGCACTGACAGGGAGAGATGGTACCCAGGAGGAAGCATGCTTTATCTCTTTTACCAGAGACAGTTCACAAAGTTGTCAAAAGCAAAAACTGTCCCATCCAGTGTTTCAATACACTGCTATTGCCTAATGAATAAAAAGTAAGAAAGTAATGGCTAACACTCTGAAAGACTCAAGCTATAGATCCCTCTCCTATCCTTACCTTCCATGGAATTCATGTAAATTTTAGTATTTTGAATATGATTAAAGTCTTCGGAGTTGTATTCAAAGTACAAAAGAATCTGTGGGCTCAGGTTTGAGTCATAAGTAAAAATGTAGAAATGAACTTTGTCCTCAATTCCCCTTTCTCTTGGCTATTGAAACTTAGAATTATAAAGCTATAAGCACTGACTAGAGCTTATAGTATACAGCATGGGGTTCAAGAAATTGTGACTACTCTTTCTAAAACTGCAAGGTCAATTCAACTAAGTAGAGATACTTAAATTAAGGCACCAGAAGATAACCGATACTATTTAAAATCAAATTCATGGCCAGTGTCCATCGAACCTAAGAGTAGAATTGACTATATGATAGTAACCACCAGAGCCAAGAAAATGATCCCAAGATAATCCCTAGCTTCCTTCTGCAATAACTGTACATTTTCATCATGACCAGTGATTGAACTGCTCAATTAAAATGTCTCAATCTAAAATCTTTCCCTCCAAAATCATGCTTCTTTGCCTTCTTTTCTAACAGTGAGTTGAGACCCATGAATGGATAGTAAAATAATTTCAGTGGCTTGGAGCTAGAAATTTTATCTAAACAGAAGAAAATAAAATTTAACTCAAGAGTAAAGAAGACAAGCAAAGAAAATGTGTATCTTAATTGTGTGTGAGAGTACATGTATTGCATGTATGCACATTTGTGTGTATATTATGTCCCAATATGAAATACATTTCTTTCTATGGATTCAACTTTAAAAATTACACACACACACACACACACACACACACACATTGATATACAAATGAAATAGCTGAGTAAATCTCCCCAAAATACTATCACCAATCCCTCTAGGACCAGAACATAACAAATACCATAATAATTATATGCATTTACAAAAAATATAGTCATAATTAAAATAAATACTTTGACATAGCACAGGGATAACAAAAAGTTAAAAAGAGTTAACAAGTTACTAAAAGCATGGAAGACAAACTTCACTCAAAGCTAAATTCCCAACTTAATTTTATCATGTTAAAAAAATCAAGGAGGACTTAAATAATACCTAAATTATTAAATTACTGGATTCTGTCCTACTCTGTCCTATTCTCTCTGAAAATCACAAATCTGAATATTATAATACATTTTCTTCCAACTCTAATATCAAATGCTTTTCTTACAGAATCTATCTCTCTTAGGCCTACCATTCAAGCAAATAGTAAAGATCGTCCTAAGCAGGGTAAATATATGGACTCTTCTGTTTGACACATTTTATCTTTGAAATATACAGTTAAACAAATATCCCTCCTGATAAAATAAGGAGCAAATCCGAATAATGTTGCAATATCAGTCTTTATGTTGGCACAGATACCCCACTGATATTTTGCAGTGGGGTGAACACTGAAATTCTTTTTAAACAAAGTGTCAGCTGCATAATTCTCTCCTGATCTCACACCCACTTGAGCTGATCTTTTTTTTCTCTGCCTGGGCACAGAATGGATAGAGATCAGAACAGATTCTTCCAGGGAGGCTGTTTGACCCTCCACTCCCATTCTGCTCAAATTCCAATTCAAAGTGAGAAATCAAACATAAGCAGGGTGTGGTGACACTGTGGGATGTGCATTTGGCTAGGGCCTCAGCATTGTTATCTTATCTAAATTCACAGAACCCTGTCTCTGATTCATTCCTTCTCAACCCTCTGAACCTTGAAAAGAATGAGCTAGGATTTTACAACCCGCCCACAGTAAGAAATATCATCTAAACCTAGACTCCTTACCGTGTTCCATTTGACCCTTCATCTGATCCATCTCTGTACCATCTCTCCTGCAAGAGCCTCCTTCCTTATGCTGGCTCCACCCCTGCAGACCTCAAACATGGCTAGCAAACTCTTGCTGCACATGCTGTTCCCTTTGGCTATAAAACTTGTCTCTTAGGTTTCAGCACAGCCTGCCTCAGACTTCTGCTCTGCCGCTGAACCTAACGTTTTTCTAGCCCCATCACTTCGATCCCCATTCATCAAGCTCTATTTTCTATATAATACTTATCAGTATTCCCAAGGTTACTTCTGCTTGTTTCTCATCTGTCCCCTTTCAAGATAAGCCCCACAAGGGTAGCGAATTGGGTTTGGCTCACTGCTCTATTTCCAGCATCTAACACAGTCAGTAAGTATTTTTTCTCTCAATAAATGGATGTAATGAGGAAGAAAAGTCAGAAAATGACTAGACATGGAAGCAGTGTCAAGATGGGTAGAAATCCTTGACCCGAAGTTCAACAACCAGTCCTTCAGTCCCTTCTTTGAGTGATTAGTATTCTTCCCCCATGAAATAAAATTCCCTGCTCTTAATCTTTGTAATATTTCAAATCACTGCTCACCATGACTTAATTGAAGACCCTCACTTTTCAGGTCTTTCTTCTCTCTCCATTTTATTTGGTTGTGTTCCAGACTCAGTCTCTTCACACAATAACTTTGTGGGAGCCAGATCTGAAAGTGGCAGTTGCCACAATAAAGTATCAGGTAGTTCTCTTCTGCTTGAAGTTTCTGTGAGCAAACAGCCTGGCCCCATTCAAAGGGTCCAGGCCTCCAGAACCCTGCTGACTTCTATTCCAGGGCTAGACCCTGCTTTCCCATACCTCTGGCTACCTAGAAGGAAAAGGCCTTTCATGGAGACTCAGCTGCTATCCTGGTCAGTTATGGGAGCTTACTACATTACTTTTTCTGACCAAACAATTTGAATATTTGCAGTTGCCACTGAAAGAGTCCTGAGGAATATAGTGATACATTCAGAATATGTACAAGCTGTAAGCACTAGTTGACTTTTATAAATAAGTGATTAGGACTTACTTGTTTTGTTGAGGGAAAATATGGAACCATCATCTAGTTTGAAACAGAATCTCAATGATTTAGGTGATTCTATTCCTCCATGAAAATGGAGTTGGCACAGGCTCTAGCAGTACAAAAGTATAGACTGAACTAAAAGACTGAGGCATGAGCTACAGAGTTTGGGACATGTTCATTTATAGGGAATTAGATTCATATAGTTAGAGCTTTTGACAGGTAGACAGGGAGTAGGAGATTTAAAGAAATGAGATAAATTCTGAAACCCAGCACTTATTGTAACTAAGTTCCAATAGATCTGCCTGCATCTGGTTCATGATTGAAACTGCAATGTAAATACAGTCAGTGTGGGGCCATATTGGGCTGTGAAAATTATGCCTGATTAAGGAAGGCAGTCAACAACATGATAGGATTATTTCAGTTACATATACAGCTGCAAGTCAACAGCTAAAGTCTAGAGTAGTCATTTCCAAGCCTTTCTGGGTATGAGATGCACAGAAAAGCTTCTGAAAAGATACACTCCAGGATTCCAAGCTTAGACTCTCAAGTTCAAAAATTCCAAAATGAGCTTGGAAATTGCTTGTGGTTTTTCACAAGTACTCCTGGGCTTTCCTGAGGCAGAAGCATATATGAAAAGTACTATTGTGCCATTAATTTCCCTAGTTTGTAACAAAACATATTTTAAGTGATACATATAAAATGATGGTTTTTACATTGCTTATGAACTTTCCTCAAATATCCTTGCTAGAACAATGTTTTTTAAACTATATCCCATAATATCTTCTGGATATTTAGTATTTTTAAAGCTCCAACATTTTATTTATTTATTTTTTCATCCCTCTAACAAACTGCCCCAGATTCTTTTTGTGGTTCCTAGCCCTTTATTCTAGGTTGTACTCAACTTATATTTAAGTATAGGCATTTTCTCCTAAATGTCATTCTTTTCTTCTTTCTGAACACTAAATACCCCTCATTTAGCTGATTTCTTCTTCCACAAACAAGGTATTAGAGTCAGATGCACTTGAGTTAGGACTCTATTTTCTCATGTTCTGATCTTGTACAAACAACATGAATAGATTATTTCTTTGTCAGAAAAAATGAACTATTACATATTTTAAAAGGGATTACATTCAAAAACTATGAAACCAACCCCTTCCTTGTTACTTAGAATACAGTTTCATAAAAGCATGGATTTGTGAGTTTAAAGCTATACTTGAACCCTTAGAAGAATACCAAGATCTTTTAATAAATATAGTTTGAAGGAAGGAAAGGAGGGTGAGATGGAAGAAAATACAAAAGGAGAGAAGAAAGGAGATAATATAATTGTTGATCTACATTTGGAGGTGACATTTTTATTCACTTTTTTCCTACTGAAGTGTCTCTGAAATGCTTCTGTGAAGGAAGGCAAGTATGATAAATAAATAGGCTTTCCTAAATCACAAGCAGGCCCCACTTCCTTCTTACCATCAACTCCTTAGTGTTATTTAATCCTTACTTTTTCATGATGTCTGAAAACCAGAAAATGAAGTAGAACATGAGAAGTCATATACTGAAGCTAGAATAGTAGTGGCTGCTATTGAGACTCTAGAGAGTCCTTCCAGTGTAAGATAGCCCATAGAGCCTACAGGCCACAATTATAAAGGTTTCCAAATGGGAAAGGGGATTCTTTGCATATTCTTTGCAAAAGGTAGAAATTTCATTAATGACCAGCAAGAAAAGCCAGGAATCAAAAGTTATCTTTCAACAGATAATAAAGGTGAAGTCCAAGTTGAGATAATAAAGACTGTAACAGGGAAGTCCTTTAGTGACTCAGTGACTCAGAGAGTGTCGTGAGTGGCCTTCTCTAAAGTACTCTCTTCCATATCCACAGACCAAGCCAGCTCTTCACATGTTACTCATCTCCAAAGTCAATTTACTGAGCAACACAGTTATTAAACCATTAAGATATTTTCAGTTGAATGTAACAAGGCCCAATTACATGTTTTCTTGAACAAAAAAAAAGGGGGGGGGTTAAATTTGACTTCAGAAAAAAGTTGAATACAGAGCCCAAATACTATCAAAATGTGGGGTCTCTATCTCTTCCTTTGTATGACTCTATTTCAACCTATCAGCACTTTCTTAGTCACATCCAGCAGGAAAAGGGAGTCTTTCATGCACATGAATTGAAAGGGAAACATACCCCCTTACCTCTCTATATATCTATCAGTATATATCATTTTTGAGCCAACCCCTGGAGATAAGGGAATGGAAAGTGCTGATTTTTTTAAGTCTCTTGGAGAATAGCAGAGATTGGCATCATAGTAACTACCAGCACTGATGGGGTTAACTCATCAAAATGAAATCTCGCTGGTTGATAATACTTTTTATAATGAGTATGAGTGTTTGTCCCATAAATAACAAGTGACCACAATGAGGAAGTAGTCCAGGCAGGAGGATAACACACCAAGTCAGGTTGTCTTACAGTAGGAACCCACATTTCAGGTGCAGAGGTCCTGTCCCTGGCAGTATTGGTAGAACAAGTTCAATTCTGGAACAATTAGGAGTGTAAATTGGGATAGCTAAAAGAATGTAATTCAGTCATAAGTCAATGTGATCAGGAATCATTACTAAAACTAAGGAGCAAGGCAAGATAACAGGTGAAACTAGTGGAACAAGTCTCCAGGTTTATTTGATGTTAGGCTTTCAAATTCTTCCTTGAATGACTGACTTAGTGAAGTTTAGGAGATGGTAACACTCAGGCACAATTAGAGGATATAGGTGTATTTAAGTTATTAAATGTAGAACAATCAGGGTGATAGCAAGTTTCAGAGTGCCACTACAGTACCCATTTATTCATTCTCTACTAGGTCTTAATTATTTCCTCCAATACCAGCATCTTTCCTTTAAACATGCTTCAGAGTTTATGTTAAATTGCATGTTGGATATATCTACAAAAATTTGCTACAGGTACCTGACCTTCAACTTTCCAATTGCTTTCCCACTTCTCTTTGCCCAACCAATACAATAATTTTCTCCAAACCTGCTTCTCCATAAATTGCCAGTAATAATAACACTTTTATCTAAGTCAGAAGCCTGTCCATCATTTCTCTCTTTCCCTGTATATTTATCTATTTCTATCTCTCCATCTACTTCCATTTCTCCTCCTATCCAATCCAATCATCAAGTCTCACTTCGTATACCTTTTGACTCATCTTTTCCCTGCCCTCCACTGGAGGAAAAAAAAAAAAAAAAAGATTGCCTGGTTCAGGTACTCACCATCTTTTGTATACAATACGTCAATTGCCACCAAACTGGATCTCCTACCTTGAGATGTCATATTTCCAAAACTATTTCTGAAAGTCATAGTTTGCATAGTTCCCCTGTGTTCTCATAGCATCTGCCCCATCTTCCTTCTTAACATTTGCAACATCATCCCTTCTTAACCTTTTGGCTAAAATTAAGTCTAGTATCATTTACAATATCATATTGTCATTATAAGTTTATGCTTCTGTTCCCTGACTAGAAACTGAATCTCTCAAATTGAGAGTTCATTTTTGAATCCTTAGTATCTAATGCAGTGTAACCGAAGTAGACAAAATCACTGAGTTTTTAGACAAGACTGGATCTTTGGTTCCTTCCAAATCCTGCTAATAACATGTCTGTATATAAATAATCAAATTGTGCCTTGTTTAGGGATCAACATGCAAATTTTTCCTTGATTACAGTGCAATAGACTAACTTTTTTATGAATTAGTAGCCAATTCTACTTCACTGAAATCTTGTGCTTAGACAACATGATTTACTTTTATTACAATTTGCAGACAGAATGGTCCACAGTTCTGTAGTAATGCATATCTATCTGTGAAGATGAAAGAAAACATTCCAATGTTGAGCTGTCTCCCTCAGTTATAATTATACATAGCCTACTTTGCACCATCATTCTGAAGAAGATTCAGAGTATCTTTTGACATTAGTTTGAAAACTCTGCCTTAACCTCATAACTCTACTCTAACTTCATGCAAGTAATCAATCAAAACTTTAGAGACACAGGCACATAGCATACTTCCTAAGAACAGACAAGGAATGCACTTTCTTTTGAATTTATGGAACCATAGACTTAATTATATGTAATCATTTGGCTCACCCACTTAAATGAAGCTTTCATTATGTAATACAATGAAATTTTAAATCATGTTTCTAGGTTACCCATGTGTTTATCTTTGTTTTGATTGTGATATGTGACCTGCTTTGACTATTTAAAAAAAGTTATTACAAAAGTTCATAGGTATGTGCTTTATAGTAAAATTGCTTAAATGAATCTATGATAGACAGATTCAAATGAGAATTTTTGAATGTGTCTTCTTTTCTCTCTTCTCTCTTCTCTCCTCTTTTTTCTTACAAGAAAAAATTTTGAAAGCAAAGAATCATTATTTGAAAAGGGTAAAAGTACCTATTGATGTTTATACATTTTTAGATATTGTGACTAATAGTCCTTTATAAAGAATGTTTTCTCCTTTTCAAAAAACAAGTGTCATACTAGGGGATTTTTATTTTGTGACTCCAACAAATAGCTTAGAAGTAAACCTGATGAAGTTGTTCAAGACACGGTCTCATGCTCTGTGATAAAAACACTCTAAGTGATGCATGCTTTGTGAAAACAAGTGATCTAAAGAATAACCAGAGGCTCAAAGGGGGGTAGGAGGTGGGAACGCCCAAGTGAGAAGTAATCTTATTTTCAAGGCAACCAAATATGAAAATGCATTGTCATGTTTACTTTGTAAAAACACATTAATGATGTTTTGTACTTTTCCATATATGTCTTATAATTTGATATTAAAAAGCTTACTTTAAAATTTCACAATGTCTAACATATTTAATAGGCATCAAAAATAATGACAATTCTAAACCATCAATACAAAAAATAAAATGCACTGTTTTTATCTTTTCTCATCATTCATTTTTAACAATCTTAACAGAAGTTCATTCATTGATGGCAAAGACTACACTAATGATCATCTATGTTGTGTTAATATGTTAAATGCTAATGTTGGAAGTTAGATGTATCACTTTCATTAGTCTAATAGGTTCTAAAAATCTAATCATTTCACATTTACACATACTTTACTAGATTCCCAACACTAGACTGAAAATATATTAGAACTTTCTGGTTGGTCTTTCAGATTTGCAGTTTTAGTTATTTCTACCATATGCTGTTATAGAGTGCTGTGTGTGTCTGTGTGCACGCATGTGTGAGTGCATGAGTGTGCGCATGAGTGAGTGGAGGAGGGGGGGGGATACATACCAGATTCTTTGCTCCAGTGAGTCAATGGTGTGGCGTCAATAAAATTAGTTTATATATGTATATATATATATTTTTACAATCATTGTATTCCCCAAGGTTCTCCCACCACCATATCTCCTGTGAACCATCATCTTATTCTTTTGTATTCATCCTTTCGTCTTTCTCCCTCTCTTCCTCTCCTCCCTACCTATGTGCTTTAGTTCTGTTGTCAGTTTTTTAGTTTTAATTTTCTCTTGTCCTTTTGTTTGTTTTCCCTACATTTCACTGATAACTAAGTTTCACCATTTTTTGTCTTTTTCTTTTTGGCTTATTTCACTCACATGTTTCCTTCTACTTCCATCCATGTTGCCAAAAATGCATCAAGATTGTCTCTTTTGATTGCTGAACAATGTTCCATTGTATAAATATACCACAACTTTTGGGTTTGTAAAATTAACTTTCTTATCTTGCTCATTCAGTGGGAACAAATTCACATGCCATTGGGTGTATGTGTTGATGCTAATGTAGCCTTCTAACCAAGTATACAAATTGTAGTCATTTTCCGTTTAAGTATGAAACCAGTATTTAATAGTGGTGAGACTTTTCACCATTTTTTACAATAGCATATGATGGCCTGCAGAAAAAGTAGGATGAGAATACTGCAACATAGGGTAAAAATAGTCATAAATGGATTCATCACATGTCATCTCTGTGAAGCAGGTATATATGCTTTGTCTGAAAAAGACACAATTCTTAGAAATTATTTAATTCCCAGTATTAAGTTATTTGGAAATTTGCGTCTAAAAATCTGCATTTGGAGTTTCTCTTGACAGTTAAGAGATCAGGAAATATTGAACTTAAATAACTATATGGACTCAGGTGGATACTGCTGCATCCTTCAGACTGCATATGAATCCACAACCTGCTTCATTATGTACATTATTTGCCTGGCTCTTATAGATATTCAATGTTGTAATCCTTGGTTTCCATGGAATCTATTTTAAGTACCTGGTAAACTTCACATTTACCATGCTATGATGAAGATCTTGATACCAAAACTAAACTGTTCTGTTTATTCAAGCTCAAAACACTCTTTTCTGTCTTGAGATCGCTTTAACAAAAATAAAATAAAACCCTTGTCATTTGGTAGTTTTGTCAAGAAGTCAAATTTTCTACTTAATTTAGTTTTTTTAAATAGTTTTGTCTCTCAGATTTCCATATCATTATTTATCCTTTTACTACAAAAGCTATGTTTTTAAAATGTGTTGTTGTTTTAATAATAGTTGAGTTTTAATAATAGTTGACAAATAACATTATCCTCATATACAAAGCATGCTATGTTTCCACAGAGGCAGTGCAAAATGAAAGTACCCAGTTTTTAGCTTGTTGAAATATCTGTGTTTGGATGAATTTTTTTTATTTCTTTAAACGTAACTTTTATTTCTTTTATTTTATTTCTTTAAACATGATTTTTAAAAACAAACAATCTCTTGGATTTTTCTTAAAACACATGGAAGTTCTTGGTCTTACATAATGGTGAGAAAATATAAAGAAAAGAGTTTTTTACCACTCATATTCAGTATTATCTTTGCCCACTGTATAATTTTTCTAGTCAAACATTAGTGTAGGGAAAACTAGTATGTGAATTTTTACTACTATACTACTTTATAGTAATTTGACACTTCAAAACTTCATAGAACAGCTAGCTGAAAGACAGCTATGTTGAGTTTTACCTCAAGGTATTTTTCTAAAGCTCACTTAGGAACAAAGTTTTGTATGGAAACATTGAGGATGAAAACATCTTTAGCTAATGTTCGTGGATGTGGTTTGCTATATTTAAAAGTGAAGTATTTAATTTTTGTCTCCTTATAAGGATACAAGAGATTAACCTCCAAATTTTTAAAAATATCTTCAAGATCTATTTGATGTTCAGAGAAAGAGGGCTTCATGTTTATGTGCGAATATAAATATTTAAATGAACTAATTTTGCCAAATGAAACATTTCAGAAGTTATATAACATAAAAATTGTAAGAGTATTTAGCTAACTTTTGTTAACTTCTCTTGAGAAATTAATAGGTTCTTGCTTCATATAGGTAAATTTGTCTGAAAAACAACAAATTGTTGTATCAAAGAAAGCTTTGAAGGAAAACGTGAGAAATTTGCCCCTTATTGTTTCCTACCTCCTGCAAAGATTTCCTACCATCTGCCTTCAGCAGACTTGGGTTACTCAGCTATGTGCAAGAATAAATGTGTAATGAATGACCTACCTATTTCCACAATGCTTGATTCCACCTGTTTTTTGATTCCTTGCATTGTGAGTTGGTCATAGATTGTAACCAAGAACTGGAATAATTTATTCATTCTCAGTGGGCAACTGAATTTGAGAAAGAAATCTAGCCAGCTGAGTCAATAAACTAAGGACAGATACTGTTTATACAGTATATAATTTAAATTTTCTCTTCAAACTAGATCATTTGGCAAATTAGTTATCCTTTCCTTTTTTCCCCTAAAAATATTTTTATGATTTTATATATATTTTCTTACATTGTGGTATACATCAAAGTTTCCACCATGTCACCAGTGAACCATCATCCTAATCACATGTGCTCATCCCTCCACTGATTTCACCCTCCCTCTCTTCTTCTCCCTTGCTGTCTACTTCAGTTTTGTTATGAGTTTGTTAATTTAAAATTTTCTCATCCTTTTGTTGGTTTTCTCTATATCCCACATATAAGTGAGACTATCAGGTATTTATCTTTTTCTTTCTGGCTAGCATGAGTCCTTCTAGCTCCATTCATGCTGCTGCAATGGATTCTTTTCATTCATAACTTCTTCAGAGACTGAAAACTCACTCTGGGTTTTCAACCACATGTAGCATGTACTATTAAACAGACATAAAATTAATTTAACCTCACTATTGGTTAATATGAGTCACCCAAAATCCTGAAGATACTAACCTGAGGACACTGAGAAACTAGTAAGACAGATTATAAAGCATGGAAAGACAAATTATAAAATCGAAAGGTTTTGTGTAAACCCTTTTGTCTCTTTGTACCATGTTCCCAACTTCAGAACACAGATTGTTATTATTCTTTATGGATCATAGTTCAAAGAAGATGCTGAAACATGTTTGATGACTTAATAAAGGAAGATAGGGCATTTCACAG
Organism: Uropsilus gracilis; assembly: GCA_004024945.1. Classification (NCBI taxonomy): domain Eukaryota; kingdom Metazoa; phylum Chordata; class Mammalia; order Eulipotyphla; family Talpidae; genus Uropsilus; species Uropsilus gracilis. The sequence goes on from PVHY01000058.1 coordinate 226,722, forward strand.
CTTCAACTAGTTCCCAATTTTAGTATGCACAAAAATTCATCTGGAGGGTATATTAAAACACACAGGCCCTGACTCTATCTCCAGAGTGTCGTCGGAGTTCTTAACTCTAGTTTGGGACCAAAACCCTGCAATTTTAATCAGTTCTCCCAGGTGAAGCTGATACCATGAGGTTAGAGATTACATACTGAGAACTCTTAATTTAGACTGTAAAGGAACGTTGTTGTGAAATTATAAGGTACTGTACACACATATGTTGTAAAATAACATTTTTCTATCTCTAGCCTAGTTCACATACACATATATTAAAGCAAAATACTACCAACATTTAAAATTAATGTAGCAACACTAAAAAATAGATTTCTTTATGCTACATGAAATTGTATTTAATTATTATTTAACAGCAATAATGTAGGCGAAGAACATGGCATAGTTTGAGAGGAGGGTAAGCCGAAGGGTATTTCTGGGAGCAGCAAGGGTGGAGTTGCCAATGACAAAAATAGGCCGGTTCTCAGAAGCTCTGCTGCCTGCCAGCTCCATAAGGTGAGCCTGAAATTTCTCTTCTCTCAAAAACAGGATGTAGGCATGTGGTATAGTGGTTGCCACCTTCACATTTTTCTCTCCTTTAGGCCACGGAGATTCTTTGTCCAAGGTCTCTCCATTCTGTACTGAAGGAATAAATCATGTACCTCTGCTATTTTGCTGACCTTAAACATAATTTAAGGAAGGTGATTTTTAATATCATTCACTCAATTTAAATTATAACAAGGTAACCAAATCAACAAGAAATTAATGCAGTTAGAAATACAAAGAAGGGCATTTTAAAAATCAGCATAGAGATTAATTTACTTGCATTGCAAAGAAAGCAAAAGTAATATTCAATAAAACTTAATATTACAAGCTTCAAAAGAGGGGTCAGTAGAAGCAAATAATCTATCTATATTTCGATAAGAATTCTTTCTTCTATTTAGAAAATGTCTTCAATTCTAGGTAAAATTCAGTGTTTCTCAAATTTGAATGGTTTCATCGTTGAATTTGGAGTTGTTACTTTATATGACATAAGACTGTTCCCCTATATTTGGACACCATGCCAAAATCCCTCAATCATCAGCATGTTATTCTTAGGAAGGTGCAAGACTTTCAATAAAAGGTGAGGGGAGCAAATGCTGTCTGTTTCCCTTCAAGTTCCTTCAGGCTTCTCTAACCAGATCATTAGCTTGCTCCATACAAAAAAACTGCCTTTGACATTTTGAACTGGTATTCTGGAACTGTTCAACTTGTTCATTTTTTCTGTAAACTGGGAATAGAGTCTAAAAAATTGGTTAAATGTAGGTTAAATATTTTGGCATAAATACTTCATACTGACTCTCTAATCCCATGACTACACCAGGAATCATGTGGTTTCAGTTTGTGTGTCAATGACACTGGCATAGCTGTGATAGTTACATTAAAAGATCGGGTGACCCCATTGTAAAGTTAGGACTTTTCTCCCTTTACAATTAATAAATAATGTGTGGTCTGATGCTTTAACACCCTAAACAAGTATCCTCTTCCCCATCAGTTTCTCAAAATGATTTTAGCTTCTATTGATGATCTTTGCCTAGACAAATTATTTTATTAGAGTTCCCAAAGGATAACTTTTTCTGATTCTATTTTCCCAATATTAATAAGCAGAAACTTTTTTGTGTAAAAACATAACTTTCACACATTAACTGGTTTCAAAAGCTCTTTCAAGAAAAATGTAAATATTTGCACTGATAGCAAATGTCTCAGTCTCTCTCTCTCTATTTCTATCTCCCTCCCTCTCTCTTCCTCTCCTCCATGCCCCTCCCTCTTGATGGAAATTGAAAGTCATGCATTTCTGTTATTCAGTATTCCATAATCACTGTTTATTTCCTTAGGGTAGTTGACTTGTTTCAAACTTGGTTACTGGAAGCTGAAAGCAACTGTCTCCTTTAATAAAGTAACTTTTTATTTTCTGGCACAAGATATTACAAGTTCATTTTTTGCTTAATTCCTTTAAGAGAATAATTCACCAAGACCTAGGCATTTATTGGTATCATAATAATATTGGTATCACTTCTAGATCCTTTTTAATATTAAATAATTTATTTATATATAAATTTCACATCTTTGTGATCTCTGGGGTTCAAAAATATGGAACGCTTCACGAATTTGCATAAGGGTCATGCTAATCTGCTCTGTATCATTCCAATGTTAGTATATGTGCTGCCAAAGCAAACACTAGTTTCTTTAAATAAAAAGATAGTATATATATATATATATTTAAGTCTTGAGCTATCTCAATATTTCAACTCATATTTCACGTAAGATTTTTTTCTTAACTCCCTTGATTTCATATCCATGTATTCTACTCTTACATGAATATCTTGTCTCCTAAAATATTTACTTATTTTTCCCAAAAATGTGCTAATCATTAAAAATTATAGTATCAATATTAATAATAACAATAAAGTCACCAAGTAATATTTAAATTCTCTTTTGTCATTTTTTTTAGTTCTTAGCTGTATCTCCCAAGGATACATAGATTATTGCATTCAAGACTTCCTGGAAATAAAGTCTTTTCTCTGTGTGAGTATGTTAACAATTTAATGTGGAATTGAGATTTATTTGTTTTCATTTTCAATTTTAGATTTTTTGTCTCTTTAATCTCATGACTTTTTAATATGTAGAATATTTATGTGATCAAATAAATACTTGAGAGGATCTTTTCTAGATAAAGCCCCATGGGGGGGGGGCAATATGTAAGGGAAGAGGAAGAAAAAAGGGAAGGGACTCTTTAAAAAATCCTAGACTTGTCAGGAACATTTTATTACTATCAACTGTTATTTATTCTTAAAGTGATATCTTACCACTCACCATCTATTATATCATTTTATCTATTATATCACCTTATCTACCCAGATTTTCCTCTTTGATTTATCTACTATCCAGTAACAGTAAGTACATTTATAAATGAGGTAATAAGCCCTCTATGGTATCCATTTTTTTGAAGATGTACAAATTCATTAATTACTTTTACTATAGATTTTCTAACTACTTCTTAGCTGAGAAGAATGCGGTTTTCAAAACCTACCATGTACCTCCTTAATATGTGTCTTCATTCCCTAATGATATAGACAAGTGACTCAGACATATGGAGGGTTCCATCACTCCAGCATCTCAGAATTTCAGTGCTTCCAGGATTTCACTAAGTCAAGATCTGCCAAGAGACAATACTAAACATTCTCATGGCCTAAACTGAAAACAGTTTCTTTTGTTCTACAGAAACAATTTGGCTCTGGTTATATTGAATATTATTGAAATGAATCACTACATAAATGCATGTTGATTTTTCAGAAATTTGGAAAAACTAATAAACATATTGTTGTATCTGAAGAGTCTATTTAAAGATTTCACATATTTTCTAGAACGAATGAAAGTTAATATGTTATCTATCAAATGCAAGATACTACTTCACTCTGTCACAAGTTGCATTCTTGAAATAGTGAACGTAAGCCAATAAATGCCATTATGCCATTTGTACCACAGCAAACTCAGTTATTCAAAATCTAGTATGTTGGTTATAAGTTAAGCTTTCACTGAGCTGCATATTTACTGGAAGTTTTTATTTATATTATATAAAGTGACATCTCTGATCAATTTGGTAACAGCACCCTGATTTTCTTTGGGAAGTCACTCTTTCTGCATCGTCAGTTCAAGTACCCTCACACCAGTTATCAGTTCTGGAAAAGGGTAAATCACCTAAAACTGTGCCGATCACTGCATAGTGTACTCTTGTGTCACGTAATCTGTTTGCAAAAGAGCACACAATTTAGGTCAGGCTAGTAAGTTTGAAAGTGTCCACTAAGCACTCAGTCAATGGATGAAAGCCCACTGTGGGCCATTATGAAAAACAAAAAATTCTGAAGGAAAAAAATCAAGGGTTCCACCACACTGTTACTTTGTTAAAGACAGAGAAACCTACTTTGTGGAGGTTTATCATGCTTCTAGCACAAACCAGTCTGGTGTATTCATTTATTCGTGCACTCAATTAAAGAAAATCACCTAATAAGGATTAGTATGTGCCTGTCATTGCTTTAGACATTACTATTAGGTACATATACAAGAAATGTTTGCTACATGAATTATGTGTGCATATGAAATTGCCTAGAGTAGGATTGTAGAATGAGAAGAGTCTAGATCAGAATTTTGAGTGAACCATTGTGAAAGGATAAATGTTTTCCTTTCACAGGAAAAATGAAAAGAAAAGACAAAACCATAGAAATAACTGGAAAATCAAAACTATATAGCATCAAGAAAGTTCAGGGAGCAAAGGGCATCAAGAAGAAGAAAATGAAGGTCCGTGGTAAAGGACTATAGGTACTTTGATTGTGGGTGGTTGGTGCAATACATCTGAGGATAGGTGAACCTAGACTTTTAAGTCATAAACAGTTGTACACCAATGTTATCTCAACTTTTAAAAAGGCAGGTGGGTGGAGGAGAGTATGCCAATAGAATCAAAAAGGTTGAGTAAGATATGACTGACTAGTCAACAGGGAGATGATGGGTGATCATACAAGCTCTAGAAAAGTTTTGCTAACAGAAGGCAGGAAATAGAAGAAACAGCTGGAACAGGTGTGAAATTATAATATGAAGTAGCACAGTGAGTGAAGTTAAAAATTGGGTGCCATATTGTAATCTCATTGATTTTAATAATGGCTTTTCTCAGCTCTACTCTCCCATTCATCCAGAAAGAATCATCCTTCCTGTTCTTTAGCACTATACTCCTAGTGCTCCTTATCACATTCATCAATATTTCATTCTACTTATCTAGCCTATCTACCCTTACACACTGTGAATTTCCTATCTTTATAGTCCCAGCACTTGGTATGTAGGACATACATCAACTGTAGGCACACTATTAATGTTCGCTAAATTGAATTGACTATCAAAATCTCAAGATTAACTCTCTTGAAGATAGTAATCTGCCAGTTAATTAAATGTTTGTTCCTACAGAATGATAAAAATGTGGTTTGGGGGGAACTCCCATTGTAGCTTCACATGCAAAATTTAGGAATCCAGTGGCTTTCAAAAATAATAAGTTTAAAAAAGCTAACACCTTTTATTATGGATTGCCTAGATCATGCTATGGGAAGAAAAAATTAAAAGCAAATCTCTCTTGACTAACATTGCAATATTGTTGCTTTTGTTGTGTATAGCTGTACTTCCTCATCAGATAACCATCATATTCTGTTAGACCACTTCTTGTGTAATACCAAGGTTAATAGGGCAAATGAGTTTCAAATTTAAAAACTTACTGTAACTACTATAAATGTAAAAACTTATTATAACTATTCAAAATGTTTCTTTCACTGCTTGTGATCTACCTGAAAATATCTAACACTTGGTAGGGATGGTCAGTAACTCTATGGAAACTTTCAGTTCTTCTGATGACTCAAGAGAACATACCAAGACCAAACATTTTAGGTACTTTTATATTTATAAACTTAATAGATGATAGGATATGATGAAAATGATTGCTCCAAAGCTGCTAACATTACTAAAGAAAAGCTTTGTGAGTAAAATTTCAGTGGAGTTTTGAAGAAGATTATCTGGCAGGAAGAAGGATAAAGAGTACTCTAGGGAGGAAATACCTTATGCAAGACACTGAACTGCTGAAGTAACAAGGAGTGGTTAATTAGATTTCAAGTTGCTGATTAGGACATAAATATGAACATGGCAGTAAGTAAGTGGGGTTGATAAATGGTAAATATCAGAGATAGGAACTTTCTCTGTGTCCCTCCCTCTTAGACCACCAGAGTGTTAAGACTTGAGATTGGTCCCAAATGTCAGATGCCTAATTAGCTAGTTCACCCTCTCACTTATTTTTGTAATATCTGACCTAAAATGTTTGTGTTAAATGGTGCCTTAACCCACAGTCATTCAACTCTAACTAGACTAGAAAGATGGTTATTTCCCAAAACTGTAGTTGTGTAAATCACATCTGTCAGCATTCAGGTTTGGAACTAAACTTTTCTTTGCCTTTTTGTTGTTGTTGTTGTTGTTGTTGATTTGGTTTTTGTTTGTTTGTTTGTTTGCATAACTTCTCTTGGAACTTCTTAAGAGCTGATTTTTAATTGGGATGCATTTTTCTAAGCATTAGTTTGGGCTAGGTATAGTGTTACTAAAATTATCCCCTTACAGCTGTCTTTCTGCCTTTAAAAGATTTGTTTCTCATGGACAAGGACTATTTTGGATCTACTTTCTATTCCTTGGGTATAACACAGAGCCAGGCACATAGTAAGCAATCAAATGTTTGCTGAGAGGGAAGCTTTGTTCATAGCAAGATGTATAATTAGAGTTTCTTTTGTTCTTCCAGAGTTAGGAACAAAAGCTACAATGACCTGTTGCTATTTTGAGATGCTGACTATCATGGAAATTTTCCTGACCTGTTTTGTTGAGATAGCCTAGCCAAAAAAGCTCTAGTCAATGTAAAAATCATACTGAATCTTTATAAAATCTTAGGACTGTGAGTATGAGGCTATGTATGGAATACCAATCTGAAATGTTCTAATCTTCGATACACTGCAAAAACCATTTCATCTCTCAGGTTCCTGAATTTCCTCCTCTGCTCATTAAGAGGCTTGTATTAAATTACCTCTAGATTTTCTCCCAACAGTAACATCCACATAAATTCATCTTTCATTGCTAATCCAATGTTAGGCTCATAATACATGCTTAATATTTATTAGTTAGGTGAACTGAAGTTGTGCCAGGGTCCTTTCACATTGTGTAACAATGTTTTTGTTAAATCTAACATTGTTTTCAATGTTAAGTTTACAATTAAAATCTAAATGGTTTCAGATAAAAGGGTGTATTCCCCCATTTTTCCTTTATCCAGCTTACAGAAAAGCACACACAGTGAGAAAATCACCGCAAGTCAATTTGTGCTTTTAAAAATCTGGTAAATGTTACCTTTAATTGTGAGTAAAGGATCTTGTAAGAGAGCGAAATTTCAGGGGTGAAATGTTTTAAATGACTTGTGAGTAACCTTATGAACTTTCAGCAAAATACAATAACCTACTAGCAGTTGATAACTTGAAAAGCATTCATTTTACTTTTAGAATAAAATGTATTCCTTTAAATAAATTATTGAAAACCTCCCTTTTAGTTTACTTATAGCTATTAGATTAATTTAAAAGCAATATAACTCTTTGCTTAAAAAAATTTATAATTCATACTTTTTTTTTTACTAATTCAGCCTTTCTCCTAATCAGTAAAATATAACTAATACAGTTTCACATACTACATGATTATATATAACAGTATATAAAACTCTATATGAATATGGAATAAAGTTTAAATTTAATTGTTATAATGTTGAGATTGAGCAATTATCTCCCCACAGTATTAATTAAGACTTTCTGGATTTACGGCATCATTATTATTATTGAAAGAACTGATATCTGTGACTGCTTACCATATGACAGACACCTTTCATTATCTCATTTTACCAACTATATTTTGTAGTCCTCTCCATTATTTACATTTTTAAGCATTTTCTTATAGTATCCTTGGTTTACAATGCTGTTTGAATTTTGAAGGTATGAGATCTCTGCTGTCTGGTATAGTTTCCTAAACATAGACACCACCAAAGTATCAGAGTCATTCACTATGATCCATTGTGCTTTCTTTTAAAAATGAGAAAACTAATACTTGCAAAATTTGTTTCTTCAGAGAAAAATAGTCGGATTCCATCCCAAGTTGTCAAATACCAAAACTCATGCACTCCTAAACACCTGAACAGTTAAGATAACTAAGTTACAGATACTACTCAAATAATACTCTCAGAAAGTCATTAAATTATAGGACCCTAAGTTTGTCAAAAAGTTTTATCTAAAAATTTTACTAAGTAGTCTCTTACAGGAAAAAGGCCAAAGTTTGCCCAAGATCTATGAGTTATCAAAGTAGATTTTGTTTGAATTTGCTGTTTCTCTTGATGGCATAACCAAACTACAGTTATAAAGAATCACCCTATCACTGGGAGGAGACATTATTAATGCTTACCTTTGTTGCTAATATAACCACAAAAACAGCAGTGGTTTGTTATTTCCTTCATACTACATGTTGGTAGCAAGACTCTGATAGTCGAGTACTTTCAGTTTGTTGAAAGTATAGACCACAAAGATGCTCTCATTTTCTTTACATTTCAAAATGCTTGTCAGTGAGCTATTTAGAAGTACCTCAAAAGTATGTTTTTATAATATACCTTGTTATGACAAAAATTAACTCTTCTAAATTAGCTAAATAGTATTTCCACATAATCAGTTATATAGGCTGATGAATTTACTAATTTCATGTTTGGACCCAAGCTTCTGCTTTTCAATTTTATTTCTATTTTTCTTTAAGAAAACTGAATATGTCAAGATGTTATGTGCCTGTACATATGAAATGTTCAACTCTGCATTTTTTAGAATAGAAAGTTTGCAAAATGCCTTTTAAATCACAAAAGATTATTTAAATAAAGTACACTGAAGTATATTAATGTACTGCAGTCCTATGTTCACTAATATGGGATGATGTCAATGATATATGGCTAAATGAAAAAAGGTAGTTTTTAAACTCTATACTAGAGATTTCATTTTTGTGTCTTAAGAAAAACAAATTTGTGTATTCATCAATACATCCAAAGAGAAAAATCTGAAAAATACACTATGTGCCAAAATATTAGCAATCTCTGGGTTGCAATTACAAGAGATTTTTTTTCTTCTTTATATATATATATATTTTATTGCCTGAGAATAAGAATAAAATAGCTTATAATAAACTTTTCAAAATAACTTTAATAGGTTTTGGGGGGGGAGTAAAACTATTGGCCCTTGAAAAATTATTGCAATGTATATGTATGTAGCAAATACATTAAAAAAGAATATATTGTGTTTACTATGGCCCTAGTTGCAAATTACAGTAAGTTGATCAATCATAAGCATTTGTCATGCATAAAAAATGTGGAACATGATGCTTTAAAATATAAGAGAATAAGGAAATTGAGCCCTTGAAGGAATTCTGAACTAATTGGAGAATGAAAACCTATTACATGATCTATTCTTAGTATTAATTGATAAAGAATGCAAAAATGTGCTATTAATTTACATTCATAGGCAAAAGGAAGTTCATCTTTTAGCTAGTTGTTGAAATAATTTCATAGATAAGATGAGGTTAATGAAGATCTTCAATATTTTTTGTATTATTTAGAATTTCTAACTTTAAGATATTCTCTTAAGATTTGTTGAACTACTGTACTAAAAGTCAAAATATGCATATAAATTTTTCTCCTGCAGCAACAGAAAAAGGCTAACAGATTTGACTTTACATAGTTAACTTTTTATTAAAATCATCTTTAATATCATCCAAAAACCAATTCCTGCTAAAATTTTTTTCAATTATATAACTTTACCTAAAAAAATCTTAATCAAAATCAACATTTTCATTTGGTTGTTATCTTTTTCTGTATCTCAGATTAAAGAATCCTTACTTGTATATTTTTTACAACATTGATTTTTTTTTTTAAAGATACCGGGCCAATTGTTCTGTAGATGTTTACATTTTAGATTTTCTGGTAAAATCTTTATGGTATCATTTAATATATTCATTTAACTGCCTTAATTTTCTATAAAATGATTAAAAATCTAAAACTAGGTCTGATTGGATTTGGATTACATACTTAGGTAAAAATATATCACAAACAAAGCAAAGCACATAATGGAGTCTTTCTACTATTAGCAGTCCTATATTTGGTCACAGAGCTATTTCCCACCACAAGTTGTTGATTTTGGAGAAGACATATGTATATATTATAGATATTTTGTCATCACTTTAGCATCATTATAGGATTTAGCACATGACAGGTGTTCATTAATATTTGTTGAATGAAAAAATAGTATTTGTTGAATGAACACTGAATAAGTAAATGATAAAAATTGATGTTAAGTAAAGCTAACAAAATTGATGACTTTGTGTTTTTAATACATAAGTGCTAGAATAGTTGGGTGTAAAGTTAACTGAGGAAAGTGTTAAACACTTATTTGTTATGATTTTCAATCTTACATTTTATAATGAACATATCATTTTCTGTTCATCCTTATTTTTACCTTAGTATTCAAAAACATAAGTCCTTATGTCTACTTGTGAAAAGTGGAATATTTCCTGTTAGGAAAAGTTCCCAGTCAATATAACAAAGTATCTTAGAGTACTAAAATATTATTAAGAAGCTTGAAATTCTTCTCTGATAATCTTCTTTACACAATGGCAATAATATTGTTATCAGATAAGGTTCTTTGTTGCCATCAAGAAATTGACTCTAAGCAAAAAGTGGATTTGTTGGAAGGATATGGGATAGTTCCTAAAATTGAAAGAAAATTTCAAAAAGCAAGTTGTACAGAAAACAGTGTAGGTGATGATAACAATAGTAGACAGTCCCTTTTAGGGCACCATCATCTGGACAGATCAATTTTGTCTCCTGAATATGATTGGTCTAAATGAAGTTATGTCATTTTTGTTAGTTGCTTGTTACCTATCATCAGAACACCTTTTAAAAAATATTTTATTGAAGTAACTTTGCATTATAGCATTATATGAGTCTGTGCACTTATTAATTAGGAGCAATTCTCGTTTTATGAGTCTTGATGGGAGAAAGGATTATGCCTCCCACTACAGAAGCAACATGGGATTAGATATTCTTTAAGTGCTACTGTAGTTAAGTTTCAGGCACCTGAGCTAAACTTGCCTAGCTGGACATTCATGTCAAGGATTTTGATTTTGGAGAAAATGTTGGAACAATGAAGGAAAATTTTAAAAAGCTGAAACAGAGTTCATGATTTTTTCATTGCTGCTTGTAGAAGATTAGAAAACTCTATCTGTAAAAGTAGGTAATAGTTTAGATAGCTCATGTACACATGTTTATATATGTGTATTGGGAATATAAATCATATCCATCTTCATTTAAAACCTTCTAATGTTGTGAAACCATTCTTATCTTGTTGGCAGCCAGAGCATGGTCATTTATTTGAAGCCTTGATTGGGACTAGAAGATCTGCCTCATTCTCTTGATTTCAGATGTCAATTTCTCATCATGGCACTTGTCCATAAAGTTACCTGAGTGTAAGTCATCCCCCAGGGTGAGTCATTCAGTAGCGATAGCATAAATAATACTGAAACTAGTGTGTCTTTTATAACCTAATATTGTAAATGACAGATATCACTTGTGCTATTGATCACACAAAGAGCAACAAGAGACATTATGAGAGCACTACAGAGGGCTTGAATACCAGGAGGCAGTACACTGGGAACCATCTTGTGGGCTGGTTACCACTGTGTTATAACAATCACTACCTGGTCAGTTATTTTGTCATTTCTTTCAGCATTGTTATCATGTCATCTTGGTTATATTTGTTACTGCTTCGCTTCTCTTTGTCCTTGTTACTTGGGAATTCACTTATAGTCTTCCCACTAATTTTAGAACCATCTAATAACCTTTCCATGCATATATTCTCTGCTTGAGAAATGTGGTGAGCAGAATTTTAAGATGGGCCCCAAAGTTGATATCCCTTGTCTACATACTATGAATAATCCCCTTTTCTTAAGTCTCAGGAAGAACTGTAGCTATAAGGGATTTCACACTTGTAATTACTGTGCCAGTCAGTGTTCAGAAACTTATGTCCTCATGAATGAAAAAAGTGAAGCAATTTTGTAGATATAATTAATACTCCCAAACATTTGTTTTGTGTTCATCAAAAGCAGATGATATCCTATTGGTAGGAATGTAAAATGGTACTGATGTTATGGAAATGAATATCATAAATTACTTTTTTTGAAAGGGGTATCAAAAATAAAATTCTCTATAACTGAACTGTTCCACCTCTGAGTATATAAATGTAACTTGTTTATAGCAATATTATTTACAATAGCCAAAAGGTAAAGATATGCAAAGTGCTCACTAACTGAAAAATATATTCTAAAATGTGAGGCATATATTTACATGCATCTGTAATAGCTATGAATATATACCACATACACACATGAAGTATTATCCACTCACAAAAAGGAGGAAAATTTGGGCACATATTACAATGTGAATATCTTGGGGACATTATGCTAAATGAAATAAATCAGTCATGAGAAGACAAAAACCGTATGATTCCTCTCATATCAGATACTTAGAGTAATCCAATTTGAAGAGATAGAAAGAATTGTGATTGTAATGGTCTAGAGAGTCTGGTGGTCATGGAGATCTGGGATTATTGCTTAATGATTGAAAGTTTAAGGTTTTCAAGATGGCAGAATCTTGTAAACAGGCATTGGCTGTGGCTGCACAGCAATGTGAATGTATTTAAAGACCATAAACTGTACACTTAAGCACTGCTGAAATCGTGGAGACATCTTGTTTTCAGTTTGGATTTTTCAGTTTGATAAATCCTGAAAAGAAGATCCAGCTAAAATATGTTGGGTTCCTGGTGCACAGACACTAGGATTTAAAAACATTTGTTTTAAACTGTTAACTTTGTGATAATTTGTTGCACAGTAACAGAGCAGCAATACAAATAGGCAGTGTCAGTTTATATTGTTTGCACTCAAGAATCCTGAGTGGTTTATGTGTCTCCTCTTGACCAGGGTAACTCAACTAGTTCCAAGACTATGTGCAATGAAATAAATAGTCCTCACTCCCTTGCAAGAAAGTAGAATATTAATAGAAGTTGGAAATATCAGGTAAATTTTTTAAAATTGAAAAACAAATGCCACTATCTATACATATTTATTTCTTCATTGATATGTTGCATATTTATATTTAAAAAGCAGTTATTCAATTATCTACATATTTGCTATATTTCATTACCCCCTTCTGTAATTCTTTATTACAAATTTCTAACCACACGTCATTGATTTTATACTTGTGTCCCAAGTCTTCATTTATTTGTTATCTTTAAATTATGATGGTAGGGTAGAAAAAAATTTTCTGTTATTTCCCAGGAACTGTGAGGTCATTTAGTCTAGCCAGACCATTTAACTGAGGCATAATTAGGGATAAACCAGTAGGACAAGTCTAACGCTTCAAGATGCAATCAGAGGGGACAAATGAAGAGAGGAACAAAGTGGTAGTACATAACTCAACTCCCTATTAGCTTCCCTGTGCAACTCTAGGTTCTGTGGAAGCCTGCCTTCCAGCTGAAAAAGGGGTGGAACTTTCTGGTCTAGATATGAAGGTTTTGAGGGGTGTCGTAGCACTGATGACTTCTCACTGTTTAAGAATATTTTTAAAATAAGATCATATTTTAAACCTTATTAGCAAAGGTCTTAATTTTCAGTTTATGTTAAAGAGTGATTAAATCTGCTAATGGCAATAATGATGAATAAATGCTTAGGGAGGAGAGATAGATTTCAAGATATTTTCCTCACATTCTACCTAGGACCACCTGAATTACTCTGAATAACAACTCTGACTTTTTTTTTTTTAGCATTCTTCATTCATCTCCATTGTTTCTATGGTAAACATGCCCATTATAGACAGTATATAAGACTGTCTATAATAATATTTCTATTTCTCAGTTTTATATTGTTTCTTGCTATTTTGTGCTTTGATACTCTTTAACTGTTTTACTTTCTGCATTTATGAATATGAAATCTCCAGGCTCCACCCCTAACAATCTCCTCCCCACCCCCCCAACTCACACAAACCTGCAATCACACACACAAACACCATTTATGAGCCTAGTCAAATTTCTAATGTTCCTTGGGAATGAGTTCATATATTTTTACTTTCTCAAAGATTCCCTGGTAGGCTACTCCTATCTGCTCCTCCCTTCAGTCCCTCTCAAGCCCACTCTGTGCATCAACAGTATACATTGCTTTAAGAAGTAATTTAAGAAAGGTACCTTTAAAGAAAGGTCACCCTTTCTTTTATTGATATTTCTCTCCTTACCTGTAAAAGGAACGGACACTTGTAAATTCTGTTAGTTATTACTGAAATATTAAAGTGATCTCATCGGGATTATAGCAGCTGATATTAGCCAGAAAGAAAAAGATAAAAAGAGTGGTCTCACTTAACTGTGGAATGTAGAGAAATCAAACAAAAGGTCAAGTGTCAAAACTAGCAAACTGATCGCAGAACTGAAGCATACAGCAAGGGGGGGGGGAGAGAAAACAAGGGAGAGATGAGCACAAGAAAATATGGTTCACGTGTGATATGCTTGTGTGGTGGGACAAGTATGGGTTCTACAACAACATAAGAAAAAATAATGACATTTATTGAGTCCTATATAAGACATGTTTTCTAAAACAGTTCTTCAAAAATATGCCTGTTTTAATTCCTATAACCTATAGGAGATATCACTCCTGTGATTCAACTCTTATTTGATCAGTGACCTCAGACTAAAATTATTTAAACACAGCAACTTTTAAAACAGATATTTCTCTTAGTTTAGTAGCAAAAGGAAAAGTTTGAGAGGAAGCAAAACCCAAGAATGAGACACTGCCGCTGGCCTTGAAGATGGACGGGGCATGTGTAAGAAACTAGTTGAGAGTGGGGAGGTTCTTCTTGGTCCTTGGCAGAGATCATGGTGGCCATTATCTTGATCTCATATTGGATTACATGGTATATTCTGAATTTTGACTCTTTTCTTGAGCCACAGATCTCTGGGACCTGTCTAACCCCTTTCCTGAGGTTTTTTGTGTATGGGTATCTGAGACTTGTTGCGAGCTGCTAGGTCTCAGTGGACCTAGCTCAGGTCTTGTTTGGCTGGGTATTTTCCCATGACAGAATGGTTAATTTTTGGAGTTTCATTGGGAAAATATTACTTGAAATCCTTTCTCTCCCTTCTTCCTATTACTTGAAATCCATTCTTCCTAGCCCCACTCCAATTTTATTTCATATTGACCACAACTCTAAGACTTTGTGCATACAGATGGTCAAATCCATTTTAGAACATGCACCCCTCCCCAAGTTCAGTGTTCCTGTGTATCCCTAGGTTGTGTGCAAACAGATCAGGTAGCTTATAAACAACAAACATTTATTTCTCAGTTCTAAAGACTGAAAATCTAAGATAAAAATGGGGTCTGGGGAATTCAGTGTCTGTGAGAGCTATTTCCTTATTCATACATGTTAGTATATTTCACCCTTGCATCATATGGAAGAAGGGGTGAGGAAGAGCTTTGAAGACTCTTTATTAGGGCATGAATGCTAATATTCTTGTGGCCTAACTACCTCCCAAAACACTGCCTCCTAATATTTGGGAATTAGTATTTCCGCAAATGAATTTTGGAGGAAGCAACAATTCAGACTATCACATCAGACAAGTTTGTGGTGCAGCTAAGATTGTCTACTGGGAATCCCAGACCTAGATTCTGGTCTCTCTAACCCAGCACTCAGATATTTTCTCTGAGATTCTTGTTGCATTCTAGGACATTTCAAGGATCAGGGAGCAAATTCTCATGGCTTGAGACCCACAGATTTTTCATCCTTTAAAGAGTAGGCATCAGTTTTTTCTTAGTGAAATCCCTCTTATTCGTGGCAAAGACACAAAGGATGGCTTGGAAGACCTCTTTAGTTTGATTTCCTCCTCCATCCTAAAAAAATTGTATATTACAAACTAGCAATTTTTTTAAGTGAGAACAAAAGTAAATGTAGAAATTGTCCCTTTTGGTATTGACTTATGGTACTATGCAAATGTATTTTCTAAAATGTCCTAACCACCTGGTATACTACTTCCAACTACGTTACTAGCCCTTATCGCTTCCAAAATAGAAATTTAGGGGGTGGTCATTTCAAACTAGGAAGCAAAGTGTTTTGAAAGCAACTTCTGCTTTCTTCCTTGCCACAAACATCCGCTCAGGCAAGGAAGCAGATTTGGCTATCAGTTTAAATGAGGAAAGGGGTAAACATAAGAAAACACTGTGCTAACTTTTTTCTATCTCATCTATATTATTCATTAAATCCTAAACAAACCACAGGAAGCTGTTATTAGTCCCACTTGCCAAAACTGTGTGTTACAGCTACATACATTTAGTCAAACTACTATTGACTCTCCATTTTTGTACTATGATCTCTTAGGAAATTTAGAAAATTTTCATAGGACCTGAGCTGAAGAAAATTCGAAAGAACCCCTTATCTAAATGTAAGCAAACAATAAATTGAAGTATACAACTCCAGGTGGGGGATGGGGGGGTGGACAGAGGGGGGATGATCAGGAAGGGTGGGGGGAGTGAATCCTGGGAATTACAAAGATGTGAAATTTATATTTAAATAAATTATTTGATGTAAAATAAATAAATAAATGTTAGCGATTGGAGTTAATGCTTCTAAAACCTCATTCTAGATGCTTGCGTAGCATTTAGTTTTTGTAATTTCATTGCTATAGAGTAAGACTCTTAATTATAAAATTCCTTTCATGTTTTTCCCCAAAAGACTTAGTTTCATATAAATTGGTATACTCAATGGCAAGCCTTGATACCAAAATGGGTGTACACCTTCTACATTAATCACAATTATTGTTGTACATGATAATTAAAGTCAACCAGTTTCCTGAAGTATGGGACATAGGATAGATAGTTATTTTAGGTTGACTGGACATCAAAACACCAATGATACACTTAGCAAAAAAGCTACACTCTTTTCAATATTTTAATCTTCCTGATTATAAGAAGTAGAAAAATATCATATTGATGTTATTGTATCCGCCCCTTACCAATCTTCCTGTTTATATAAACTTAAAGGTTTGGGCTCAGATCCTTGATAGATGATCTAAGTAGAAAATCATGGTACTGTGTTAGTTGTATTAATTTTTCAGGTCTTCTTTTACATTAGCTGGAATTATTTCCCACTACGCCAAGTGACAATATATTTTTTTAAATAAATATATTTAAGTTCTTTAAAAAAAGGTAAAAACATTAATAGTATTTATGCTTCTTAGAGCTAGCAAAGCTTTGTGATTAAAGATTAGGAAACACAAAATTAACCAGTTCACATGAATGACCATGTAATGTTCTGTCATGACTGCAATACAGGTTAAGTTATGTGTATTAGCAGTAAGTTATGTCTTTAGCAGCCTGCTTGTGCTTTAGGTTGCTGTTGGACATTCCTGATTTTCAGTTCGTGGGACCAGAGAAGCTTCATGGGAGACTAAGTGTCAAGTAACTATCTTAGGGTTAGGTTTTTGAAATGAAGCCAGATGTGGCTGAGAAAACAAAGTGGCAATCAGAGTAGGGAAAGGAAGAAATGGGTCTAAAAAGTGAGGATGATTTTCTAATCCAGAGGCAAGGCAAAGGGATGATATATGCTGGAGTTCAAAAATCAGGATTGTCCTAAAAGTGAAATCTGAAGCAATTTAGGATGATTCACTGTTGATTCAAATCAACAGTCTCTGTGAAGCAGAATATCTTAAGATGCTAGCAGATTGCAAACTTTCTTCAGATTCCTAAAAACAATATTAGAAAGAAATCATAAAATGGCAGAGAGTTTAGCCAAGGTATAGATTATAGGACAAAGAACTCAAATGCCATGTTGATTATTTTGTTCTCAAATTCATAAATGTAAATGCAATTCAGATTTGAACTAGGTGTAAGATTGTAAATGTCTGATTTAAAAGTATTTGTATGTATACTTTATACCAAGTTATATTTCCAATTGTATAATAAAAGTTAATAGGGAAAAGAATGACTAAAAAGTTAGTTTATAGAAAATTTGATTATGCTACATGGTGTTAGTGATGTATTTCTTTACCAATATTTTATAAAGAACGTAAAGATTTGCAGAGCAGTGAGCTCAGTTTAAATAAGCAAATAAATGATTAGGTCCCAAGAGTTCTTAAATATTTGCTTTATAAAGGAGGCCAGTTCTAATGAAATTTTATACCAAACAGCAATTTACCATCTTTTACTGAACAAAACACTAATTACATTTTTATTTTCTCTTGGGTTGACTTAAAATTTTTTCTTTTCTTGTCCTGTGTTCACATGTTGCAATATGATCAAATATATTTCCAGGTTTACTTTTAGTAATCAATCTCTACATGACTGTTGTTCAGGTCATACATCTACACACATAAATACATACAAAGTTGATGTACCTTTATCTACATTCTCGTTTGACTGTAAATGTATCACATAATGAAAACTCTTAGATAATAGCACGAGAAGGTACAGAAAAACATAAGCTATGTATGAGCAGTTAAAAAAATTATGATTCATTAAAAATTTTCAAACAGATTGCAATTACAGCGTAAATTAGTGGTAAGGGATATCTGCAGTATAATTAAATTTTTAAAATATGTAAAGATTCTTTTCTGACAACCTCCAGCTTTGTAAGGATCCCATGATTTGCTGCACCAATAAACAATTAGCAAGTTAACACTTAATTTGCAGTTCTGTTTTAAGACTTAATTTGCCTTAGAAGAGCTGGAAAGTATCCTGATACCCCAATCTTAGAGGTCATTACCAAATCAAAATATTTGCATTTCTCAATTTCTTCTGCTTTGACAAATTTACTCAGCTATTAAGATAATATGAAGTGATTGACTTGTTTTTAAAATAATTCTGCCTCTTCTGGAATTTGCTATTCAATGATTAATCATTAATAATATTTATAAATGTCCTTCCTAAAACTGAAAAATCAGATAGCAGTTTAAGTATTATTTAAGTGAGATTAACAATGAATTTGCTGACCCTTACAATTGGGGAAGGAAAGCTAAACTCTGAAATCTGCATATATTAGTAGTCCAGGTGGGGTTTTTTTTTTTTTTTTTCACTATACCCCTTGGGAACTGATACTTATCTATATTCTATTAATAAGCTATCATTTTATCAATTTTATATGCTGAAGTGCTTGGGTTAGAAATAGTATACTTCCCACCTAACTTTTGCCCAAATAAAAACTCAAGATAAACTGTCTATATTCCAAAGAACTTTTAAGTGCTACCAAATAGACATGGTTTTGGCTAACTGGATAAGCTGTCAGTTCTCCGAGGTACACAGAGGAGCTGACAAGGTGTTTCTCAAAACCCTTTTTCTTTAAAATAATTTTATTTTTTAATTGATTGTACATATATATTACATCTTTGTCTACATTGACATTCTCCCACCACCTTCACACCTGTGAACCATCTTATTCTCTTGTGCCCATCCCTCCCCCGATTTTACCCTCCTTCCCCTTTCTTGCTCTATGCTTCAGCTCTGTTGACAGTCAAACTCTTTTTTTTCTAAAAGTATATTTAGGGCTTTTAAAAGTCAATTGAAATTTTGCATGTCACTACTGACAGAATTATTCAGCCTTCATAACAGTCTTTATTCATAGATCTGAATTTACCATTGGTTCATTTTATGCCCATTACACTCACTTTCTATTGCTACAATGTTTTCAGAGGAGAGTTACCCTAAGTACTGTTCCATTACTAATCTTGTAATAAGTTTTATAAGTAGATGGTTCTCTTTCTAATTATATATATATTTCACATCATTTCGGTCCCTGGGGGTCACCTTCCACCTCCCCTCCCTGACCGCTCCAGCCTGTCCCCACTCCCCGTTGTGTACTTTCATTTGGTTGACCATATAATTAGTGATGTAGATGGTTTTCTAATCAGATTTTATGCAAATATTTTATTTCTAAATATTACAGGTAGCAATGTGGAAAAGGCATCATGCTGAAAATAAGAAAAGCTTAATTACTGACCACTGAATCCCCAGCTTCAAAAACAACGCCTGATGCCACAGAGTTGGCTGAGATTTGGAGAATGAATGGCCACTCCTGCTGCTGTGTAAAACCAAGTCCAAGTAAATCAATTAGTTCTTTGGGGATTCAGTCTAGATGATTCCCAGAGTTCCATTCAGGAGTAAAATGTTATGATTTTCTTATTTAGGTTCTAAATGCTCTGAAAGTTGAGGATGAAAATAGAAAATTATCAGTTGGTGGCGCTTGCAAATAGATGACTTAAAAGACCTTGTTATATATACTGTGGTGTCACACAAGACAAAGTTAAGAAGTCTATGATCATAATAGATCATATTACTTTTTGAACATTTGACTTTCAAAAGGTGCTTTAAATATGTCATTTATCGACATTGTATCACCAGAGCCTAAAACAATGACTGGCTCATTGTAAGTATTCGACTAACATTGGGTTCATTTAATTATGTAATATTAACATTGCTTCCACTTTTTTTTTTTTTCTTTAAAAAAACTCCAGAAGCAGCTGGGTCTTCCACCGTGCTTTGAAAGCGATGGAGTGGGAACCAGAAATCCCTTAAAAGGTCAGGACCAGTAACAAGGCTGGGACTAAGCTCAGCCAGCCTGGAAGCAAAAGACAAGAGGACCCAAAATACGCCTTAGAGAGAGAGGGGGGAGGAGGGAAAGCAAAAGAAAAAAAGAAAGAAAAAAAGCAAGCACAAGCACCGTTTTTATACGGTGGAGGTCGGCTGGAAGCCACCGCAATTACCTGAGGTCAACCCTCGTCACCGGCGGTCACCTCGGGCTGAGATCTGGGGTAACCACCCCTAAAACCCTCACTCACACAGACCTATTTTTCAAAGGTTCTTATCAACACTGAAATGCCCACGTTCATCAGACTTCCTCAGCAGAAGTCTCAAGCGCCTGTTTCACGCCTTATTGTCCATCCCCATCAAAGAGCGCGGCCGAGACCGCCCGCCCGGAGCGAACGACTCAGTCAGCCAGAGACAGCTGCGCCGGCGGGCCCGCCCCGGGAGGTCGGCAGCCCGACTGTGGGCCTTCGGAACCCCAAGAGCCCTCAAAAGCGCAGGACAACCTTCCTCCCCAGTCTCCGCCCTTCCAGGTTGGTCCCAGCCCCCGTCGGCCGAACCACACCCGCTTCCCTCCGGTGGCTACGGCGCCCCGCCATAGCTCGCCCTTCTGTTCTTCCTGGGGCGGGCGCAGGCCCAGGGCGCATGCGCACCGGACCCAGGGCGCCTCCCTGTCCGAGTCTCGCGAAGTTACGTTAGCGGAGCCGCTGCTGACGGGCGGCCGGGACGGGGCGGGCTGGCTTCTGAGGTAGGAAGGGAGGTCCTCTCGGGGCGCGCCGCCCCAGTGCTCTGTGGGATACTGGAAGTCTTGAGCGTCTCCTCCCGGTTCCCAGCCCTCCTCGGGCCCGCACTCGGAGGCTCGGTCACACACCCCCTGCCTCCCCTCTCTTCCCTCTCTTCCCTCTCCGCCTCCCCCTTCCCCCCCTCGCGATAAGAAGACCCGGCGGCAGGAGAGGGGATGAAGATGGCGGACGCGAAGCAGAAGCGGAACGAGCAGCTCAAGCGCTGGATCGGCTCCGAGACGGACCTCGAGCCTCCCGTGGTGAAGCGCCAGAAGACCAAGGTGAAGTTCGACGATGGCGCCGTCTTCCTGGCCGCTTGCTCCAGCGGCGACACGGACGAGGTCCTCAAGCTGCTGCACCGCGGCGCCGACATCAATTACGCCAATGTGGACGGACTCACCGCCCTGCACCAGGTCTGTGCGCCCCGCCTCCGGCTCTCCTCACCCGGCGGGTCGTCGTCGGCCTCCCGCCGGGGCCTGCCCCGCGCGCCCGGCCTCCGGAGTTTGGGGGCGGCGGGAGACTCCCCGCTGCGGGGTGAGGGGGCGGCTTCCCGCGAGGGAGGAAGAGAACCAGCTAGTGAAGCGAGCGAGCTCTCGGGCTTCAGGCCCCTTCGGACCGCTCGGTCGGTGGAATTGCGAACCGGGCGATTTCCGGGCTAGAGGGGAAAGGGGACTGTGGCCAGCCTGTGGGCTAGGGCCATTTGTGGACGTGTGTCTGGGAGCGGGAGGTCGAGACAGGGCGGAGTGGAGCTGTGTCTGGGCCCCGATGGCTGTGGTAGGCGTGGGGGACCGGGGGTCCGAAGGAAAAGGACTGAGCAGGGGCGCTAGGGAACCTCGGACAGCTGGACGGCCGCCCTTGGCTTGTAGGTGGGCATTGGGTTTGTTGTACTTTTGAGGACTTGATCACAAATGACGATAATAATAGTCATCAAGAGTTCGGAGCCGAGTGTCCTGAGCCAACGATTTCCTGTTTTCTCTTTTATTACTCTTGGTCACTGGGGAAGGGAAAACGGGGTGTAATTAGCAGATCTGCAGGGACTCGGGAGGAAGGGGATGCAAGTAGGGTCGGAAGCTTTCAAAGGGGCCGCGGGACGGGAACGTACTGGTACTGAAGTCTCCGACTCGGGGGAAGAGTTGACCGCAGTGTCAGAAATCCTTGAGCTCCAGGGCCTGGGGTGCGCACTGGGGTTAGAAAGAGAAGAATAAACCTGAGGTACTCTTTTAAAAACGGGTTATCAAGCTCTGGTTTTTCCTCTCTAGGGGTAGGAAAGAAGAAAGCTGGTCCCAAACTTTTCTCAAAATGGATCCTTTGTGCATGTTAAAAGTTTTATAGTAGTCTGATTGGGATCTCTCGATGTTAGCCAAATAAGGAGAAACTATTGGCAATCCAGAGATAATGTTGCTTTGCCTTTAACAGGCCCAAAGCAACACAACCATGTAGAGTTCTTGGGGGGGGGGGGGTAAAAAAAAAAGCAGCTTTTTAGTGATGATAATAGGTAACAAAACACACACTGGATCCATTTTCTTAGGGGCCACCTTGGAATTAGTTGAAAACAACTTTACAGCAGTACCTTCCCCTTCCAGAGAAGACTTGTAAACAGTCTCAAAGTTACCTTGGTTTTTTTGTGAAAGATTTTAGATTTACTGTGATTAGTACCATAATTAAAACTAGTTTGGGAGGACAAAACATAAGGCTTTGTATTTCATGCGTACTATTTTTCTGCCTTTTAAAAGAGGTGTGTTGGCATTTTTCCTTTTACTGCTTGCTTTCTGCATAGTGAATGATGACAGTTTCAAGATTTATTTAATTAAATTCTATATCAAGCTTGGCTATTAGCCTGTATTTACAGAGTTGACTGGATGAATGGAAATGACTGACAAATTGCTGGATAAGTCTGGAATCCAGAATATGACACCTCGGGAAATAGACCACAATTTATAGCTCTTTCTCTGTTCCATCAATTTAGAGTTTAATGTAGCAAACATTTTATTTAGTTAAGGTTTATATTGAGACATAGCATAAGTAGGTTCTAAAAACTATAGTCTTGAGAAACTTTCATCATTAAAAATCGTAACATAATTAGGTAAGATGAAGAATCTTAACATTTCTTTAAAATGTAACTTACAGTTTAATATTAAATTGATTCTGTTGGTGTGTTAGTATGTTTGAGGTCAGGATACAGTTGGATAGTGATTTCCATCAATGTTTTGTTGAAATTGTTAAATAGAAACAAAACCATACTATATGGAGGAACCAAGTTGCATTGACTTGGACTAGTATGTTTGTTAATGTAATGTTATCTTAGGCACAAAGAGAACAAGCACATAGGCTTCTTAAAGTTCTATATTTTTTTTAACCTCTATTTGGACATGTTGCAAGAATTATTATACTCAGTGTCTTGATTGAATTCTGTGGTAGGTGTGATATTATAGGTGTAATGCTTAATGAGTATTTTGTTTTAGCTGACAAGTGCCTATGCAGAAGTTTTCAAGTTTATGTCTAATCATTTGTATAATATCTTTTTATTATTTATCCACACATTCCCCAGGTCAGTGAGTAAAGCTCTTTAAAATATCGAGCATTACATTTTTTATATATTTTTTCCCATTCTCATGTCTCTTTTCAGCTCTTCTACTTTTTGTGCCAGTGAGCACAGGGGTTTAGCTTTGGGCAAATTCAGGATCACAGTGAGAGATACTAAATAAAACTTTTAGAAGAATCAAGAAAAGTTTAAACATTTAGGAAATCTATTGAGTGATGTTTTAAATAACTAAATTATAAAACTTGAATTGATCTGCTCATTTGTTTTTAATGACTAGTATAGTTTTTAACCTTTTAAAATGTTTTTACCAAATTTACTATTAGTCTTTTGAATTTTAATCATTTACACTTTTTTAATTTACTACATTTTTTATTGTTGGGAGAAAAATTTTAGAAACTTAATGCACACATACACTTCTTAATCTAAATTTTACTTCCGTTTTTAATAGAAACAACTTTAAAAGTTTTTATTGGTAGAACATATTCTTTAGAAATTACAAAATACCACTTTTAGCTTTTTTTTTAATATAGAAGTATGTCATCCATATAGGAGAAATATCTGCATTTTTCATCAAATTCACTGTTTTTATGTCTAGATTAACCTTCCCCCATTGTTGAAAATCTAGCCCTGAGCACTACTAAAGTTTTGATAAAAATTGCTGATTTCCTGGAACTAGATCTAGAGTAGATTTTCATTTTTATCAATGGGCAATAATCAGGACTGATTTTATAAGCACCTCTTAGGGTTTTATAAATGTTGCGATCTGTAGCTATATTTTAGCATACTTCTTAAAGATATTTAGGAGAGTTTCTGTCATGTCTTATTGCTACTTCTTACTGATACTGATGTGCATAGTGTATTCAGGACTGAGATTTTTTTTTTCCCAACAATTTTGAGTTAGCCATTTGATAGTACCTTAAAATCATTCCTTCTTCCTCTGTGCCAGTGATATCCAAATAAGTTTCCAGCTCTCATGTCTGTCAAGCACCACTCCCTCCCTTTAATTTTCTATTGATGAAGTATTGTTTAAAAATTAAATTTAACATACTGTGGTTTTATATTTAAGAATAAACCTGTAAGAAGTAATGACAGTAAATGGATATTATAGCTTTTGCCATAGAGTACCAGCTCTTACCTTTTTAATTTCTTCAAAGGATTCTTACTGTAAAACATGAATTCTCATAGTTGTAATTCACTTTTATAATCTACTTTTATCATTTAACAATAATGTATTTCTTCACATCTTTAGACTTTACCAGTGTTCTTTTTTAGTCCGAGTATTAGTTTCACATCACGCTCAGAAGTTTCTTTAAATTCAACCTGAAATGAAATACATTTTTCGTCAGTGAGCTTTCTTTTCTGCTGATACCTGTTTCTGTTAAAGATGTCATTAATTTTCTAGCTCAAGGTTTAAACATTTTAGTTACTGTTTATCCCCTTGTCTGTATCCAGTCTTCTTCACAGTTGCTTTTGCAGCTGTCCTATTTCTTGTCACTCTTATTGTCAGCCCAGTTCATACCTGTATTATTTTTTATCCCTAGAGTGTAGTCTTTGCCTAATTGCCTTTCCTGCTTCTGTTCTCTCCCTGGTCGAATCTGGCGTTCATATTGCTTTCAGATTTATCTTTTAGCGCTGTCCCTTTACTTTTTATTTTCATGCCCTGCTTTTGTCTGCACTAGAATAGCTTCTTCCCTTCCTGGCTAGTCAAAATCCTAGTCATTTACATTCCCGTGGACAGCTCTTCTGTCCTATTCCCAGTTACCCATCCCCAGAAATAAATATCAGTACACTGGATTTGATGTTTATCATTCCTGTGGTATTTGAAACTTCTAAAGCACACATATGAGTAAATAATATATTATTTTGCATGGTTTATAATATTGTAATGATGGTATTATAATATGTATAACTATCTGTTACTTGCTTTTTACACACACACACACACACACACACACACACACACACACACAAAATCCTAGTCATTCATCCTAGTTCAACCTTATTGCCCACAGATGGGACTTTTCTTTGAATTTGTATCATACTTGATGGTAAAAATACCCCTCTTCTCTGGGGTGCTATATTTTCTCCTTTGGAGACTTTTAGAAAACTTCTTAATTGTTTTCTATATACTGTATTCAGAACCCAGTCTTTCTTATACTTGTATTTCCAGAATTTGACACTGTAGAAAAGATGGTGCTCACTAAAAACTTTTTTAATAGTATTTTTTTGCTTCATACCACATAATGAAATTTAATAGTTTGTATATTGTGTAATAAGTCTTTAAAGCATTCACATACAGATACTTCCATATTGTTCTTGCACGTAATAGAAATTTGTGTGTTTATCGAACAAATGGAAAGCATTTTTGTGACCCTCTGTACAAGTTTTTTCATTGCAGTTTTTTAAAAACTTAATATTTTCATACACAATCAGTCATATTTGTATAGTTATTGATACCCAGACTCTAGCAAGTCACTGGTTAATGCTTGGCCCATTGGTTTCTTCTTTTTCTTTCCTTCTGTACAATTTTTTAAAAAAATGTTAAGATGAAGGCTTTTTATTTGTTTTATGCAGTAGTAGAAATATACTACTATTCAACCTCGTCTTTTTTCTATGTAGCATATTATGATGTATTCCTGTTCCCAAAAGAATGAGAAGTGGATATTCCTCATGCAGTTAAAAAAAAAATTAATATTAACCTTCCCATTGAAAAATCCTAAGCGAGTTTCAATGTTTTTTAAGTGACAGATATTTATTCAGTTAAATTTAATTATTAATGTGATACTTTATAAGCATCTGAACTGTAGATCCTATAGATGAATAAAAAGTTCACTTTCTGTGCTATTTTCTATGCTAGATTCACTTTCTGTGCTATTATAATGCTAAAATAAAGTTTCCTTTTATTTTTCATAGGAACTTGAAGACAAGCTTAGTGTTAAATTGTTTCTTTGTAAAATGATAACTTTATCAACTTCCGAGGGAGTCATTTGAGGTTTTTTATAAAAAGTATGTGACTCCCTTCTTGTCACTAAAAGGTATACTTTTGTGCAGTCTTTCCTTAAGTGCTTAATCTTCTCAGCCAAAGCCTTTTCACTGAATCATAATCTCAAATATAACTCTTTTAAAAAAAATATTCTGTTGGGGCTCTTTTGTTTCCAACCAAAAAAGACTGAAAACAGTTAATACTAAGCTTCCAGGGTAGAGAATAGTTTAATTGCTATATATAAGAAATATGTTTAACTTAATATAGATTATAATTGTTTGCTTTTTTATTTCATAAGCCCTGTTAAAATTTTGGAAGAACGTATTGGAGTACTTAAAATAACATTAAAGTCTATGTAAAAGAATGTGCAGTATAATTTAGTTTTTCTGCATACTTTTCCTCTTAGAAAAGCTCTAACACTTCATGTTGATGGTGCTTACCTTCATTCTAAATTCATTTAGAAGAATCTACCTAAATAAACAAACAAAACTTCTTAACCCCAAATTGGCCTCTCACTTCCTGCAAAGAAATGGACAACCCTAGCCATATATGGGGGTGTGCTGGTAGGGCACCAGAGACCTCATTGCTTCTGTTAATAATGCTTTCTCAGTAGTACTGCCTTTGTGCTTCCTGGCAACAGTTTTGTGGTCTAACATTGAAGTACCGTGTTCAAGACTTTCTTTCGTGTGCTTTAACTATTTGGTGTGATTGCAGGATTGCAGTTGTGACTGAACTTTTTCTAGTAAGGCCAGGTAGGAACTTTTTCCCCAATCATCAGTTTGTTGCCACATTTTACAAACTTCACTTAGGAAAAATACTTGCTCTTAAAAATTTAGTTAGGTGGTTTGTAAAAGATAGCTAGCTATTCAGTAACCCTTTCTTTAATGGGGTGGGGAGAGATGCAGAAAAAACACCCTATTGTTTGTTGTTGCTGTAATATGTTGTTTCTTGACACTTTCCAAGTTGCTATTTTCATTGCCTCTCTGTCTGCAGATATTTGCCATTTTCACCCCACTTTTTTGGGGAAAGCTTTTGGGTTCCACAGTCATGTTGAAAAGATGACATATTGGCATTTTGGCATACCACTTTGAAGGCGAAACATCTTCAATCATTTCAAGTTTATTTTGATGGTAATTGGATAAACAATAGCCAGGATTTTACCAGTCTTTTTCATCCAGGAGGAGTATTGTCTATTGAATATTTGCTGTGGATTTGTTACATTTAAAACCACTATGGTAGGGGCTTTTACAAATAGTAAACTTGTTTAATTCCCACATCTTCCTTTTTCTCTTGTTCAAGGTTACCCAGATGATAGCAGTTCTAACACAAATCTGATTCCAAAACCCAAACTTTAAGTTGTTAATTTTTTCTTTTAATTCTGAAGGTGAAATATTTCTTAAATTGCAGTCATTATGGTTGGTGAGTTTTAGTAGTATCTTCTTTATCTACTTTTGTTTTAACTAGCTTGTGTTTAAGAGCTTTTTATGGTTAATATACCCATTTACAGTAAATGCTTTATATATGTGCATATACATAAGCACATTTAACTCTTAATAAAAAGAAGTAAATTTTAGGTAAGCTCTTATCAGTGATACTTAAAAAAGAGAAAATAGCTCCAGCTTGTCACTACCATTTAACTTAACCTCAAAATTACTTTCTTTGTAAGTAGAACTTCTTGTTACATGAATGTTAACTATATTAACTTCTGAATTAGTAAAGCAAACATTTTATGTTAAGTATCTTTGATTTTAATTGGAAAACTCTGTTAGTATTTACTATCCTTGTTGTTACAGTATTTCCACTTCGTAAGATATTTTCCAAAATTTAGGTGACTTACATTTCAAGTCTTAATTTGGAAAAAGAATAAGGACTTTTTCGTTATTGGTAGTGAGTGAGAGCATCATTTGAAATGTGATTTACCTGTTGCCCATCAAGTCATAGGTTTTCCAAATTTCATGAACCACTGATTTTTTTTCAGTGACTAAAATATGATCATTCCATAAAGGAAAAGAAAATTATACAAAAGATACAGCCAAATAAGGGACACTATGTCAACATCAAGGACATATAACAGTCTATAAAGTTGTTGTATTGACAACAGATGCTCGATGCTTTCTTGGTGCAAATAAAGAAAGAACCTGAGGATGAACAGGTTGTATCACTGTATTCCTTATGTCCTTTTCATGTGGGATATGATAAAGTGCAGATGGTGACAGGCCAGATCATCAAGATACAGTGTCTTGCCCTTGACCACCCAATAAGGAAAAGAGTAATTTACCTGAAGAGATTCCGGGTATCAGTGAAAACTTTCTCTGTAGGAGCTCCTGACTTCATTGTTTTGCTGCCATACAGTTTAATGTGTTGTAATCTTGTTCTGGACCATATTTCCTAGCTAATTTATGCTTGGTCCTGCTCAGAGTATAAAGTGTTCTTGCTTTACCACAGGGGTACACAGTGATTTCCTGATTTACTATATTTAAACTGTAAGTTTGGCACTTATACACTACCTGCCATTGTTGTATGTCTTCTCTCCAGACAAAATAATGAAAAAAATAATGAATTCTTTTAGTGACCTTGATTCATTTTTCTCTAAATTCCTTTGGTATATGCATTTTATTTTAGGAGATGCACAGTAAGACTGTTGATTTCATATAATTTAGAAATTTATAGTTTATAGAAAGCAGAGTTTATAGAAAACAATGATGACAATTTGTGTGGGTAAATATAACAGTTAATGAGCTTTTATTAAAAGTTTTTGAATGAAAAAGCTTATACCAATAACTTCAGTAACAATGTAAAGATAACAGTTAATTTTTCTAAATAACTCTTTGGGTGCTGATTTAAAGGGAATCCCTAGCCTACTGGTATTAGACTAATTTATATTTTCTCATGAGTTTTAATCACACTTTCCCCCTACTTTACACTCACTTGGATCCCTGTATGTCAGTATTTTCTGACCTTATTAGTGTTTTGGTTGTTTATCTTTTCAATGTTGTTCTGGCTGGCCATAAAAAGACATATTTGAGCTCTGTGTTACTGCCCAAAGTGTGCTTACTTGACTCAAATGCTTTTTCATGGGTGGAGACATTCCGTTTTGTCATGTGGTCTAATATAAGCATTTCTGAAATGACTTTAGTAGAAACTGTCAAAAGATTCGGAGACATTCCTCATCTGTCACCTTTTTAGTAATCTGTACAAATGTATAATGTCCATAAAGTGAGATAGTTTGCAGGGAAAGCTTTACTTATAAAAAGTGTTATTTTAATTTGCTTGTTCATATTTGAGCTGAGATTACAGTTCTTGTTTAACATGCACTCTAACAAAGGAAATCATGAGGAGTTGTCAGCCATGTTTGAAAATTACTTTCTTGAATTAACTGTTAAAACAAATAGTCTGTAGTATATTATAGAATACTAACCTTGAAAGTACTGATGACACATACCTGTTAATTTATAACATGGTATCACCTTCCTTCTGAGCCACACACAGAAATAGTTTATTTTTTAATTCTGTTCATGAAACTTGTATGTTGCTTAATTTAGTGATTAACTCATGCAACAAATTTATAGTCATTATTACCATTGAAAGCAATGGTCCCTGCCTACTTGTAGTATACAATCTTAGAGTATGGCAGTGTGAGCAAATGATAACAATTTTACCAAGTGTAGAGTTGAGATACAGGGTAAGATGAAAATCTTTAATAGGAGGGCTTATCCTACAGTGTCACAAAAGACATCCTTAAGAAAACTATGTTTCAATTATAGTTGACTTATCAACAAATGCTTATCTTTCATGACCTGTTCCTTCTGTAATAAACTGAATACTCCTGTTCAGTTTCCCATTCTGATCTACTTCTTCCTTTCTTAAAGTTATATTTTTCTAGATTATCATGTCTTTTTTCTTTTCTGTCATACATTCCTGTCGTTGTAACTGTTTCTGTTTTTATATGATTTATTCTCTTTTTTATATAATCTACACCTTATTTTTTTTTTTTTTTTACATCGTCTTCCATTTACTAGAGTAAAATGTCAGGTCAACTACTGTTTTCTTCTTCACTTCTTATACATAGTATCTTCCATCAAGCACAGACTTGAAACAGACATACAGGATAACAACAGTAGTACTTGCCTATGCAGTTTACAGTGAATGAAACTACTTAGCCACCAGGGGAATGTAAATTACAACTATCATGAGATACTACTTCATACCCACTAAATTAGCTATAATAAAAACAATAGAAGATTACAAGTATTGACTGGGGTATGGAGAAATTAGAATCCTCATATATATGGCTGCTAGTTGTAGTATAAAATGGCTTAACCATTTCAAAACAGTTTGGTAGTTTCTGAAAAGATTGAACATAGAGATACCATATGACCTGCAGTTCCGCTCCTAGGTATATATGAAAGAGGGTTGGAAACAGAAACATTAAACCTGTGACAACTTTCTTTTTTTTATTCAAAGAAGTGAAAAATTATTAGGTCATTATTAAGACTTCCAGCATAATTTGAAAATTATGAGTAAGGGATCACAATTAGCAAGTTTGAAATAAAATCTTTCAGCTTTATGTGTCATATTGATGGGTGATGACTTGGGAGTTTTTTGTTCATTTTTTTTTTTTTTAAGCAGTAGTATTCTTAATGATCAGCAAATTGGTATACAAACTTATCTATCAACCTAATGAATAGGGTTAAAAAATTATATTTGTTACTGGGATCAGCTGGAAAGTCTACAGTAAAAACCACAAAATCCTGATATTTTCTCCATATAGATAAATTTTAAAAACATTATGCTGAGTATAGGAAACTAGTCACAAAAGACCAAATACCCTACAATTGAACTTACATGAAATGTCCTGAACAGATTTTGAGAAAGAGCTAGCAGATTAATGCTTGCCAAAGGCTGGAAATATTGAGGGGAAATGAAGAGTGCCTATTAATGGGGATAGTGTCTCTTTTTAGAATAATAAAACTTATAAATTTATTATGGTGATGGTTGCACAACTCTGAATATTCCAAAACCCACTTAAGTGTACACTTGAACTGCATGTATATGATGTATGAATTATATCAGTAAGCTGTTTTATAAAGAATGAAATTATTTATATATTTTTGTATTCATCATAAAAAATTGATCCACTGGCAAAAGTTGAAATTATACTCTACCAGTCCCTTAACCCCAACTTTAGCTTGGTATTTGGTACAGTAGTTTTGACACAGAAAAGACAACCAGGCATTGTCACTCCTCTGACAAAACTTGCTATGTATTAGGTTTTATAGCTAAATATACAGGCAGTGTACATGTATAGTTACATGTGTATATAATGGTAATGGTATGAAGTGCTGTGGCACTTCATGACTGTACATCCCACCTAGATTTGGGGAGAAGGAAGGCTGCTTGGACAA
This sequence comes from Uropsilus gracilis, assembly GCA_004024945.1. Taxonomy (NCBI): domain Eukaryota; kingdom Metazoa; phylum Chordata; class Mammalia; order Eulipotyphla; family Talpidae; genus Uropsilus; species Uropsilus gracilis. The sequence continues at coordinate 258,732 of PVHY01000058.1, forward strand.
AGCTGAGCTGCTGAATGACTAAAGGTGGTGAGAAGAGAATATGAGAAAAGTACGTCAGGATGGGATAAAGGCAACAGAAGTTTTGAAGGATTTTAATTATGTTAAATGATAGTTTTCTTCTTAAAAAATTAATTCTGCTGTAACTTGGAAAATGCACTGAAGAGAGGACAAGATTGGAGGCAGGGAGAGTAGGAAGGAAGTTAAATAGGCTGAGGTTGAGAACCAGTTGAGTAATAGTGGAGTTGGAAAATACATATTCAAAAGACATATTTGAGAAATAGAATGGTTAAGAACTGAAATTGGATTGTTCTGATGGAGGTGTGCATGCTCTTGATTTCTGGATTTTGACAACTTGGTGAGTGGAATCGATTTTCATGGCATGTTTTCATTCAGTAAATGTTTACCATGTCATTATTATTTAGATTAGAAGCAGAGTAGATTTGAATGACACTGGTGGCGACAGGCAAATAAAAAAGAAATTACAGTCAAGTTTGAAATGCATGCTAAAGGATATGCAAAATGTTGAGTTAGTGTGTGTGTGGGGGGCTGACTAAATAATATATCAAAATCTTTGGAATTTGGGGTGGGAAATCTGGGATTTGACCTGTTTTTTTAGGTCATTCTAGTTCTCTGAAATATAAAGACCAAACTTACAAAGCTATAGAAACACCATAGGATAAACATCGATTGCTAGATTTATTTATTTTAAGGTTTTGGTGGATTATCTAAAATTGCATGCAAAATGTTGTGTTTATACCTTTCAATTCAGAAGAGGTAATTAAGAAATTTAAAGTAAAGGCAGATTTACCTTTGTGATATTATCAGGGTGGACAGAGTATCTTTAGGAATGTGGGGAGAGTTGATAGAACATAGAAGAGAGAACGTAGAACTCTTAGAGAGTAGTAAAGAAGTGGTAGTATTAATAATCTAAAGTCTTATTGCCTGGAATAGTGCACTGTGAAAAAAAAGTCACAGATTAAGATGAGGTGAAAATACATTTTCTTAGAGCACATTAGCTTTGGCTAGGAATTAGCAGTTAAAGAATTCATTCAAAAAATCTCAAATTTCCTTCAGAAACCTCACATTATGTTAAAGTGGCCTTTAGTTTTTATAGATAATCTTGATTTGTTGAATTATCTGCTACAGAAACATCAAATATTTTTCTTTGACATTCTGATTTGCTTTACTACACGTAATTCCTTCAAACTCTTCTGTTTTGCTCTTTACGGCAATAGTTCATCTTTCCTATTGGCTGAACAGTATTCATTATGTGACTATCCCACTGATCCTCTACTAGTAGGCACTTAAATTGCCCATGTCCTACCTGTTAGAAATATTGCTGCAGTAAACATTGTAGAACATAAACTCTTTTCAATTGATGGTTTCATGTAGGTGCTAAGCATGGGATGACCAGGTCTAGTATTTCCCTTTTTAGTTTTTTAATGTAAATTTAGATCATATTTCAAAATTGCTGCTCCAGTTTACGTCCGCTCCAACAGTGTAACAGGGATTGTTTTTCTCCATGAATCCTACCCAGCATTTGTTTTAAAAATATTTTTGAAGACAGTGATAAAAGACTTTTAGAGATATTAACTGGTTGAAGTATATAGGAAGAAGGTTACTGATGGTACATTTAGTTTATATGTATATTCATTTGAAATGGTCTTCTAGACTGGCAGGTCTTTATTTACTTAGTCATTCATTCATTTATATTTTATTTATTAATTTATTTACTTTTTGAGACTGGGTCTCGCAGGCTCATGTTGCCCAGACTCAAAGCAATCCCCAGCCTCAGCTTCCCAGGTAGCTGGAATTACAGTTGCGCCCACCACACCCAGCTATTTTTTTGAGACTTGGTCTCGCTATGTTGCCTCTGGTGGGTCTTGAACCCATGGACTCAAGTAATTCCTAGTCCTGGCTTCTCTCCGTAGCTACGATTAAAGGCACACGCCACTGTCCCCAGCCCTAGACTGGTAGTATTTTTTTTTTTAATGCATGATAATTTTTTTAAAGTATACAATGGCAAAATTGTAATATCCATTACTAAGCAATTTTATAAGCAATAGTACTGCTCACCATGTGCTAGTTTGAAAATATTTTGACCTAACTCTACTTTTTTTTTTTGCGTTACTAATAAACTTGTCAGAGAGATGTGGAGATGTGGCAAACTGAGAATAATTAAATTTTAGTAAAAACAGTTGGAAAGCTCTTCTTGGATCTTTGTGGTTAAATGAGACAAAAATCTGGCATAAATAGTAGCAAAATTAGATGGATTAATGACTGGATGAACCACTATGTACACATCAGCCTACTTGTAATCACTCACTAAGCATTAACTGATAACTAAGAAAGAACACTAGAATAGTGGCCCTTCTAACCTTAATGTTGATCCTATCCTTGTCAACATATTTAGTAGATAAAATGTAGAAACTGATAAGGAACTTCAAAAAGCATAAGTGGGTAGGTTTTTAAAAAATAGGATGAGAAAGATACTGTATATTAATGTAAAATTCCTCATTAAAATATTGGAGCATGAGTATGGGTTAGTAGAAATCATTTTTGATGAATATGAGGAAAGGTTACTGAAAGTAAATAATAAACAGTAAGCAATTTTTTAAAAAAGCCTAAAGTAACTCTGTGTAAGAATATGGAAATAATTCATAAGACCTGGACTTCCGCAGTGATTTTAACCAGTAAGTATATACATAACCCAGGAAGTCCTCTAAATTTTGTATATCATCTTAGGTTATCAGTAGTGACTGGTGGGGCTGAGTCTCTGAAAAAAATTACTGACTCCAATTGTAATATATTTTAAGGCAATCAGGGAAACATAAAATTAGAATTAATAAAACAAATTCTGAAAGATGCAGATATTAGCTGGCATGGTGGCACCCGCCTGTAGTCCAAGCGCTGGGAAGCAAGAGGCCTGGGATCGCTTGAGTTCATGGGTTCAAGACTACCCCAGGCAACATAGTGAAACCTGGTCTCAAAAAAGCAGCTGGGCATGGTGGCGGACACCTAGCTACCTGGGAGGCTGAGGATGGAGATCGCTTGAGTCAGCGGAATCGGGACTACCCTGGGCAACATAGCAAGATGTAGTCTCACCAAAAGAAAACCGAAAAAAATCAAAAAACAAATAAACACCTAAGCATGCAAAAACATAATATATAAAAAATCAAAAAGCATAAACAAGTATTAAAAAAAATCCTAACTCAGGAGTCTCAAATGTTCAGTTTCAGAACCTCTTTGTACTCTTTTTTTGAGACTAGGTCTTGCTATTTTTACTTGTGGAACCACAGGCTCTCGTTGCCCGGGGTACCACAGGCTCAAGCAATCCCCAGCCTCAGCTTCCCAGGTAGCTGGGAATACAGGCGCACGCCACCACGCCCAGCTATTTTTTTTTTTGGAACTAGGTCTCACTACGGGCCCCAGGCAGGACTCAAATCGTGATTCCTAGCCCTGGCTGCTCATAGGCTGAAGCTTACAGGCACGAGCCACTGTGCCCTGTTCTTTGTACTCTTAAAACTGGAGGACATACTATACCAATGAATAGAAATAGTACTGGGAAAATCTGAGTAAGATAGATCAACAAAGTTTACATCAGTGTTCATATACTGATTATCATATTCTACTATAATTTTGCAGAATTTTGTCATTGAAGTTGAGCAAAGGAATGTCTGCATTAGTCCTCCAACTGCATGTAAATCTACAGTTATTTCAGTAAGACAGTATTTAAAATTTTTTTGCGTAGTTTAATTTTTGTCTGCTTTGTCCATTACTACTTTAATGTAAAAAATAATTAGGAACCTATCTATGTTGACTATCAGTAGTTAACAAATTAGATAGTAAAGCTCAAAAAGCTTCAACATACTTTAAAATAGTAATTATATGTCAGCTTAAATATTTATGAAAAGTAAGTGGGAATTTAAAAGCTTTAATGAAAAGAGTAGCTTTGCTTTACATTTTTCAAATTTCTTCAATATCTTGCTTAATAGAAGACAGATCCTCTTACCTATTTTTGCATGTAATCTACTGTAATGTCATATACATAACCTCTGAAAAATTCCATCATACACTAGTGGAAAAGTGTTAACCTTGCATACTTCCTGTAATGATCCCAGAGGATCTTTGAGCTGAATCAATAAAGGCTATAATACTATTAACATAGTATTTTGGAGGGCTGAATTTGTAAAGATGCAGATTCTTCCCAAACCAGTGAAGGTCTCAAAATAAGCCCAACGAAAAATCCCAGTTATATGTCTATTGTGTGCGTGTGCACAAGACAAATCAAAATATATACAAAAAAGTAAACATAGCCAACTCAGTCTTTAAGGACAAAAAGGTGAAAGTACTTTCTGTGGTAGACGTCAAGATTTACCATAAAGACTTAATAATCAAGACAGTATGACATTAGTGTCAAATTAGAGAGTCAGCTAATAGCTCAAAATAAAGTCTTGAAAAAGATCAGATATTAACACTTGACTTATGGTAAATGTGACACTTAAGAGAAATGCGGGAAAATCATGTCAATAAAGGAAATTCATTAACCTATTAATATGGAAAGAGTTAATCCTTACACCGTATATGTTTTATACTTTATGCAAAATCAGTTCTACTGGATTGTAGATTTATATGACAAATATGTAACAATGGGTATTGTAGAAAGTAATGTGAGAGTGTCTTTCTAACCTTGGGGTAGGGTAAAGATGTTTCAACAGCCTACAAAAATTAACAATAAAAGACAAGCTAATTGAGTTATATTAAAATGAAGAATTTCTGTGCTTCAAAAGATATTTAGAGAAACAAGCTTCAGAATTAGAATATAGTTTATCTCACTTAAAATTGACAGAAGACTTACATGAATGTGTCTGTTAAACTATACGTTATAATACAGTCAGGCACATTAACAAAAAAATGCAGTTTGTGATAATATTTAAATATTGTTCTACATTATTATCAAAGAAATGCAAATTAAAGCCACAATAAAGTTTAAGTTGACTAAAATGAAAAAGAGTAATGATTCTAAATACTAAATGCTGACAAGAATGAGGAGAGAGTAGAATACTCATACAAGGCTGGTACAGGATGTATGAGATTTCAAATGTACTCAAATTATGTTTAAAATTTGCCAACCCTTAACTGTATTAGATAGATCAATGGAAACATTTACTCTGGCTTAATACACATTTTAAAAGTAACATTCCACAGGAAATTACTGAGGCTCCTTGTCAGACTCATTCACTGTAAAAATGTTAGGATTCATTTATAGTTGGTAAAGATTCTTTCACACTGATTAGTTGATGATTAAGTGATCAGTGTTTGATTAATTTAACAGTGTTAATTTATGTCTATATATGTCTTATATAATTATATATAGTATATGTCTATATAATATGCTATATTTGATACTAAGAGCTTGATAATAATAGAAATTAGCAAAAACAATACAAGACTTGTGCTCATTAATCAGCTAATCAGTGCACGTTTGTGCTAAGTATTTTGAAAGAGAAAGTATAGAAATATTACCTGTATCAGATATAAATTAATAAAATTACACGGTAGCAAAAAGGTTTTAGAATTTGAATGAGATCTCTGGAAATGATTGAGCTGAGGACTGATGGATGAATAGGTTTTAACTTATTAGAGTTGGTAGATAAGTAGATTCTTGGTGGTGGTAAAAAGATGAAAAAGTAAGTTTCTTTCTAAGGAAACAATTTGTAAAAGTTCTTCATAGGAAAGAAGGTGGTAGCTTAAAGCTCAGTGGAAGAATTAGGAGTGTCCATAGCATTCGAGGAGAAGAATGGCACAAAAGTATACAGAAGGTAGGCGGAGGACAGGAACCATATTAATGTTAAGTCCATTTCTTGCTGGGAGCTCTCTAGAAAGGTCCTGGAGATTTCTATTGCATGGTTGTGAATAGATTTGCAGTTATACAAGTTTTATGCTTTTAAGATTTTTTAAGTTTTAAGATTTTCTTTTCTTTTTTAAAAACCACTGCCCATAGAGAAGATGAGTGTGCATGAGGGGGAGAAAGAGATCTATGCTCTTGAGACATATATTCCTGAAGCTTGTATGGTGGTTTAGATAAGAAATCATGTCTGTGGTGACTCATTCATGCACTGATTTTTTTTTTCAGGGTCTTAAAAGATGAATTAAAGAGGTTAAATGAAATATTCTTGGTCAGTATTACAGTCTTTGCAATTCTACTTTGCAAAGTAGAATGAGAGCTAGTGAGGCTGAAGAAGCTGCTGAATCCAAGTGATAGAAATGTCAGTGTTAAGCCTCTAAAGGTTTGATTTTAGGAAATGGATACTCATGTGTGAAGATAGACTAGGAGGATGGAGCCTGAAAGTGTAGATTTTATAAGTTGGTTAAGAATTTGTAGCAGTAGAGTGAATGAACTAAGGTAAACTGTAGGAGGGTTGGTGTGATAGTTAAGACACAGCAGCTGGAAAGCCATTTCAATAGCTCAGCTCTGAGATAAAAATATTCCTTCCAGTTACCTTTTGATTATTTTCATACTCTTCTTGCTTACTCAAAAGTTTGTTTTTGAGCAATATGATTTTACTCCTTAGACTTCTGTTTAAGTTATAAAGTTATTTATATTAGTAGCTATAAGGTGGTAGGACTTGATAAATTATTTTGTTCTCCTTTTCAGGTCAGTAATGTTAATCCAATAAACCGTCTTCTTTACTCCCAACCAAATGACAAATTTGATTCTTGCCCTTTTATTATGGAAACAATATAGCATTAATGAGAGACAACAGTCAGGGTACAGAATTTTGGTTTATAGATTCTTTTAATGCATGTGTGAATTAATATCACCATATCTTCTGAGGGTCTTGTTAAATTGTAATAAGATAGTAATGGTTTACTTAACATTGTTTACCTAATGACAGATAACTTTTTAGACAGGTGTTCTATTCATAACAATCATGAACTATTTTTACTCTTATTATTCTGCTGTACTAATGAAGAGAGACTAGGTCTCTATGTTGCCCAGGGTTGTCTGGACCCCATGGACTCAAGTGATCCCTAGCCTCAGCCTTCCAGGTAGCTGGGATGACAGGCCCCTAGGGCTTGTTTCTAGATACCTTAATCTGAAAAATGTTAGCTGGACATGTTTTGGATAAAGTATAACAAAGAACAAACAGGTCATGAAGTTTTTGTTAATATTTTATGTTTCCATTAATTATTTAAAATGTTTCTTTTATCAGAAGATGTTGTATAAAAGCTTTATTAAATACTTCTGTTTCATTTTCAGTTTATGTTTCATTTTCAGTTTAAATATTTGGGATCATACACCTCTTTTCTGCTTCTGCCCTGGTATTAAGTCAGTTTTTCCATTACTAAAAGCTTGTTTGTTTTTATTGGCTAATCTGATTCCAAGTTTAGAACTTCCATGTTTTACAGGACTGTGGATGGCAGGGATTTAAAAAAAAAAAAAATGGGGGGAAAAAAAAAAACTACAAGAAAATCAGTTCCTAGTTGGACCAGAAATTTAAAGCCATGTGTTTTTTGTTTTTTGTTTTTCCTATTACTAATTGGTTTCTTCCTATTTTGGAATAAAAGAAACTGGAGTCTGGTTTAGGTATACCATGGTGGTTATCATAGATACCTACAGTACAATAAACAGTACACTCTTAGATAAATATTTTGCTTTTAATCTTCACTCTTAACAAGAATTTTCACAAAAGTCATGTAGATGATGTAAAATTTAAAAATATATGTAAATGAAATTTGTATCATAGGTAATAGTTTATTCTACAAATGATGCTTTATTTATAATTAAAAATAAAGTAGCAAAAACCTGAAAAATGAACAAGCAAATGTAGTCAATCAAAAGGATTATGATCCCAAATAACAGTCAAATTTAACTCTAGTAGAGGAAAGTAGGGGGATTTAATTCTTTCCTGTGCTATTTATTAGTTATTGTTCTTTTATAACTTTATAACTCTCCCAAACTTGTTAACACTTTTGTGAAATATGGTTGATGTAAGCCTGGAAAGAATAGTCAGAAAAAGTGGGAAAGATTTAGAGTATAGAGGTGTTGTCTCCTGTTCAGGAGGTGGGGATAGGGGAGTAATAAAATAAACGGGGGAAAATTTCTAAGGTTTTTTAATAGAGTATTTGAACAACTCTTCTCTACCTAGCTCTATGTCTCATTAGTGTATATGGTTAGGTTCGTGGACTTTTCTGTTTTATTTTGTTAAAGTTTCCACTACAGATGTAAGAAAAACATTTTCTTTCTCACACTTTGTGTTTAGTTTTGGCAGCCAAAATTGAATAGGGGAAATTCAGAAGAAACACAAAAAGAATTTTTCCAAGCTAACCTTGCAAAAGTGTTTAAAAATGTATACACAGAATTTTGCACAACAATGTGTTCAGTAATTGTCTGAAGACTACTAAATAAACCAAACAGAAAAATAATAGCTATAGTAAAATATGAATAGAATTAGTGGAGAAAGATTATTTTAGTAACATGGCAGCTGGAGGAAAGATTAACCAAGCCATCTGCGAATTGAATTAAAGTATAATGTGTTAAAGTGGATTTTCAAGCATGAATTTTGCTATTTTAAGTTTTGGAAATGTTTTTGTATTTAACTTTTGTGGAGTCTCATTATTTACTTCAAGCAAAGTGAAGATAATTCAGTGAGTTTTGAAGACAGTTTACCTTGCTCTCTGCTTTACATGTATGCCACAAACTTTTGTTTAGGTTAGACCACTAGTCACCAAGCGCTGTAATCTTTCCAAAAGTTTAATATAAAATAAGTGAAATATGCAAATACTTTCAAGCTTATAAAAAAGTAAGATAAAATTTCCAATTGTTAAGTTGAAGTATTTAAGAAATGGAGAACTAATAAATTATAAAGGGGAAAGCTTGTAACCTGGAATGAACTACCCTATCTCTCTGAATCCTTTCCCCTCAGAGTATACTTTCTACATCCCTAAATGTACTAAATTCTTTCGTGTTTTCTCTCCCTATGTTTTCTCTTTGCCTGAACTACCTGTCATACCATCCTTTATGCTCAACCTCATTTATTTGGCTTAGCTAGTTTCCCTTATTCTCCTCAGACCTGTTTTTCCGTTTTATCACCCTGTTCTTCCACACCTCTTCTCTTAGGGTATAATTATGCATTTATTTGTTTATTTTTCTACCAGTGAGGCTCAAGCATTTTTCAGAGCGTCAGCCTCGTAGGGAATGCTCAGTAAATAATTGCTAAATTAATTAAATTTAAAAGTTAGTAGCTGCTCCTTGGCTCTTAATCTACTTTTTAATTTCACTTTCTTTTGGCAGAGAAAAACGAAAAATGTAGTAGATAACTTGTTATTCCTGTGTAGTGATATTACTTTTTTTATATTAAATAATTATATATAAATTCCACAGTAATATTACCTTTAAGGAAGCTATTACAGTTGTCCTATGTCTTTTTTGGTTTCGATAATGACTAAAAAAAAGTAAGGAGTAAGTTAGAATTTTTTATCTTTTCAAGAGAAATTAAAATTAAAAATTTTTATCTCAAAATCCTTTATGCATAGTTTTATAGACTTTATTTATGATCACCAAGGACTGAAAACAATGCTGCTGTCCTTCAGCTATCATGATAAGAACCTAAATCCTTCAACTCTCTTTGAATGACTAGGAACCCTCCTGAAGAGGATCATTGTTGCTGTAGAGAATGCTAGCTTTTGAGCTGTATTAACTACTTTTTCATTCAGAGGTAACATCCCTTATTTTTCAGGCTTCAGCTGTCTCAGTCATTTAAACCAAGAAACTCGTCCTAACTTCTTTCCGATCTAGCGTTCTCTTGTATATTTCTATAATAATTTTGGAATTGTTTATTTCCACTAAAACATAAGCTCCCAAATTTTGTCTTTGTAGCCTTAACACCTCGCTAGGATAGTATCTAGAATATTGATGGTTACATATTCAAGAAATATTTAATGGTATAAAGATTTCTTTTCACAGAAACTCATTCCAAAGACTTCATTTTAGAGTTCTGAGCAGAAGTAGGTGTTTGAAAGCCACTCTCCCTGGTTTATTTTTTGTATAGACTCTCAAGGGAATATTTAAATTAAGACTTTTTATTAGGTAGACAGTTCTATGCTGTGGTGTAGGACATCTCATGGGTGACCAACATTTTTTGGTACAACTGGGGTGACTATTCAGGAACCTTTTCCTTCCTTTCAGATTTAGTATGTATGGTTCCTGAAGTAAGTTAAAGAGACTAATCAATCCAGACTATGTGACAATACAGTTTAGAAACTCTTAAAATTCAGACAGAAACCTATAGATTTATGTCATGGGTGTTGTGGCTAAAACTGTAGCTTTCAGACATTTTAGTCATTATTTATTCATTATTTAAGGTCACTGCCCTTAATTTAAAAGGCTTATTTGTGGAAATGATTATATTGTGTGTACTTATTCAGCAAATGCTGTGTGGCAGGCACTATTTTGGACATTAGGCTACATCAGTGACCAAATTAGATAGAAATCTTTGCACTTGTTATATGAAGCTTCTATCTGATTTCTTTTTTCTGTATGAATGTATTCATGTATGATACTTGTATAGGATAAACTGTATATTAATTAGTTTAAGATTGTTTTGTATTTTAGCAAAAGACTAGCACACAATTAGAGTAGTTACCATCCTTTGTTTGTAGCCTTTCTTGATAGATCTGCCTTTTAGATTTTTTTCCATGGTTTATCTAGATCAATAAGGGCAAAGACATTTTAAGAAACAATTCAATTAAACTAATATTTGTTGTTCCAGCATATGAAAAAGAATTCTGCTATAAACATTGGAGGGAGCAAGTGATGACTAAAACAATTCACAACTTTAAGAAATGTATATAGTGTCATAGAGATAAGACATACATAAGAAATACCTTGCAGAATAGGATGAAAGTTTTAAACATGCTAATTGGGGAGGCAAGGTTGGGATATAATAACACCAGTCAGACTAGCTAAGTGAAAAAAAAAATTCATGTCAAATACGAGCAAGGGTCTTGAACAGTTTGGAACTCTCATCGTGGTAGAGTTGTAATTTGGTACAATTACTTTGGGGAAATATGTGTCCGTTTTTTATAAAAGTACATCTACATCTTCTCAGAAATTCAATTCCTAATGTTCACCCAAGACTTGTACCACAATGTTCATTCCAACTTTTTTTTTAGTAGTTGAAAAGTAGGAATAGCATAGATACTGCCAGTAAAGGAATAGATAACTGTAATATAGTTGTACAAGAGAATATCAACTTGGCATTAAAAGGGATGAACTACTCTAGATACCCACAGCTACATGAATGAATTTCATTAGCTTTTGTTAAATAAAAGGATCTACTCTAAGATTCCACTTGACTTAAAATAACACACATCTTTTTTATGGTGGGAAAAAGTCCCAATTTTGCATCAAAAGAAAACAAATAATTGTGCACTGCTTAATGATATATTTGCTGAATCTTTAGGAAGATAACTTATTAATTATACTAATTTCTACAGTTTTAGCATTTTGATACATTTTCAAGTAGTTGGATTAGTATATAAATAGAGATATGACTAGGCGCCAAAAAAGTAATAGTGTTTTAATAGAATGTAGATGGGAGAAATAGTTGTCACAGTAAAATTCTTTAAACTTTGTTGCATGTTGAAGATTTTAGTAAATTGTGGAGAGAAAGAGGATATTACTTGTGGACTACTACACAGGAAGTATTTTCATATTTTATAGCTTTTAGGATGTAGAGAAATGCGAAGATTGGGTTTATAGGTATAGGCAGACATGTAGGGGAGGCAGCAGTATGGGAAAGGGAGTAATATTAGAAGAAACACCAGAGTTAAAACAAGACTAGTGAGCAAGTTCATTGTGGCTGAACTATATGATAAAATATTGAAATAATCATGAGAAAGTTTGAAAGCATTTGTGTAAGAAGTTGTTAGGAATTTAGTTTACAAATAGTAATTCATTTCTTCAAAACCAAAGGGAGGCCAAAAGGGAAATGTGAGAATACGAGTTTTAATGGGGAAAGAATGAGAAGATTGATATCAATCATTTGAGTTTTCTTGATGTTTTGAGCATAGTTATTAGGTATTGTAATTGGGAGTATGGGAAAATAGGCTTTAGTATCAGTGGGATCTTACGACGGTAGATAATTTAGAGTAGTTAAGAAACGTGACAGGTTATAAAGGCAAAAGACACTTAAGAATAATGTACTGATACAGTATTACAGTGAAGTTACAGTGGCCAAATCAGTATTTTTCATGATCTTTCTAGTATTGCTTGACATCCACTTGCAGAGAACGCATAGATGTTATTAGTCCTACAGATTGATGAGAGTTACACAAAGAATTCTAGGGTGGTGAGTGGATAGTTGAAATACAAAATAGGCAAATGAACCCCGTAGACTAGGAAGAATTGGAAGAATTCTTCAAGAATCAGGAATTTGCAAGAAGAGCAAGAGTCAGTTGAAGAGCTGGAGGATAAGATATAGTGCTGCTCATCTGTGAATTTCAGAGTGCTAAACTTAAAAATGATGTCTTCATCCTCCACCTATAACCACGTATGCCAGAAATTTGGGAGATATTCTTAAAATTCATTTAATGTCCATCTCAACAAAAATGCTTTAATTTCTGAGTTTTCATTGTGAAAATAGTCTAAAATGTATGAACATAAATAGCTAGTTATGGATAGGCTGTCTTACAACTGAATACCACTTCTTAATTTCACTTGCATACATTTGCATTTAGTCTTGGAGTTGGTGCCAAATATAACCAATTTAAATGCTCTGGACAAATGAGGAAAGACTAAATGGATTTATTGAAAATGTGTTTGTAATACTGGGAGTCAGTTCCCAGCCACATCTCATCACAGAGCCCTTTACAAATGAAAGGAAAAAAGTGGTTAGAAAATTAATAAATTTTATTTGTGTCTGTACTAAAGCAGGTATAAAAGTCTAGATTTATAGGAATAATTTTCAGTTGATTTTAGGGAAATCTGTGATTTATTTTTTTCCCTCTATGGGGGTCTCTTTCTGTTGCTCATGCTATATAAACTTTTGTACGGAGTAAGTAGAATCTCCTTAACTAAGTTTATATGGCCTGCCACAAACTTAAACTTCTCTACTCAATTCTCCCTAATCACCTACCACTCCTTCCTGAACTTTAAGCTCCATCAACAGTACCAGAGCTCTTTATCTGATGTACTGCTCCTCCCCTTTTAACCTTCACCATTTCTTTATCCTTGAAGTCCGATAAAATTTCTCCTAGGAGTTCTGTCTCCTCCCTAGGCTATTCCTATTCTCTGAATTCCTGCAAAATATAACACTTGCCACATTAAAGTAGTATTTTACCTAGAAAATGATAAGTGTAACTTGAAAGGATTTGAACACTTTTAGCAATACCAAGAGGCATTAAAATCCAAAAGCTGTTTCTGTCTTCTGAAAGATACTTCTGGAAGAGGAAGTTTTTTGTGATAAAAATACTAGAGATTTGGGGTTTATGTCTTACGTAATCTCCGATGATAACATGAAAATTCTGCATCAAGAAAGATTTTCGTTTGTATCAGATAAGATTTTTCCACTGAGCTTTATACATTACTGAATTATATAAAATGAACTACTTATCTTTTTTTCTTGAATTCTTGAACATTAAATCACAAAGTGAGTTATTAGTGCAGTGGAGGCCAAAAGCCTATTAAAATCAAATAGTACTCCTAAAAAGCACTTTTAGTATCTTTTTAGCTGCATGAAGTACTGACTTTAAGGATTTATATGATATTGGTGTTTCATAGTTGATATAAACCAGTGGAGAAAAGTTATTTACCTTACTTATTTAAAATCACAAAGAAATGTGTAATAGACTCAGGAAGATTTACATCAAAAGTCAAAAAGTCTTTAAGGAAATTTCAGTGATTTGTATATACTCTGTTTTAACTTTCTGAATTTGGTCATAATATGCAGGAATGCTTTTGGAGTTACCTGCAAGAATATATTTAAGTGAAACTATAATAAAAAATAAGTCTTCTCATGGTAGTTTAGTACCTGTGCTTCAGTGTGTTTTAATGTTATTAAATTTGACTGTTGCCTAGGCATCTCCATCCATGGGAATCCCAAAGCCTTATATGGTCAAGACTTAGCTTTTAGATCTTCAGTGAAATGCCAGGCAGCCCTCCAAAAAAAAAGAAAAAAAATAGCCTAACTAGCTGTCTTTCGCTTTGTCTTCAGTGTTCTCTTGGCTGTTTTTATTACCACAGTAGCTAAGTTATAAGAACCTTATGTGCATTGGGAGTCTGTCTCACTAGCAGAGGGAATTCCTTTTGTGGCAGTACTTTTATGCTAGAATGCTAATGTTATTTTAACAACATTACATGCTATTGGTTGTATAATTTAATTTTTTAAGGGGAACTTTAAAAGAAGTTTTGGTATATTTTTGTCTCAGTATGTGTGAGGGAAAATGAACATACCTGTATGTGCTATTCGGAAGTGTAAGTTTCACAAATGGAAGGTATTAAAGAAAGTGAAAGTGAAATTCTTTGCTTGGAATTTTTCCTGCTTTGGAACTCCTGCTACCTGACTAGGGAACACACAGAAAGGTGTGAACAATCAAGAACTAAAGTGATAGCCAACAAAGGGCTGCTAAAACAGTAACTTGTTTCTGCAGTGCTATTTAGTTCTTTTTGCTTTGAAAATTGTAATTTTTCTGAGTAATCATGAGTATCACTCATTTGTACATTTAACTCCAATACTTTTTGGGTATTAAAACTCTTCGTGTTCCTTGAACATGATCGGAAATAGGAATATATTTCTCCTAACAAGAAAATAACGAACTGTTTTGTAATTTATCCATTCTGTATGTGGTAACTCAGACATGACATGGAGAAATGACATGACCACTGACAATCAGCAGCCTATTTCTGAGTTCTAGAAGTGAAGTTAAAGTATGCTTTCAGATTTCTCCATTCGACATTTGATTACTGTCTACTGTATTCTGTATATGTTGTATGAATATAATTAGGGTTCTTGTGTTTGGAAACAGTATAGTGGAGACAAAAGTGAAGAAAAATCAATGCAGAGATATTATATATGGTGAGTACTTAAACACAATCTTTGAAGTATATTGGGACAAATTAAGTTCACAGTGTTACAACTGACTCAGGAAGGTATCAGAAATAAAGGCTCAACAGATGTTTGAATAACAAGACTGAATTAAAGAACAAACTGTTGAGTCCAGCAGAGTCTCAGTCATTATTCAGGGTACTTTGTCTTTCTCCAGAGAACCTACAAAATCCCAAACATTCTTAATTAAGTCTTCCGATCAGAAAAATTATGTTATCAGATTAGTTTTTTTCTTGGCAACTGGACTCAACCTCCTTCTTCCACCATCTAAGACTATATTCTTGCAGGTTTGTTAGACCTGGTTTTGGTTTACCTGAAGAACGTTTATTTGCCACTCGTTCCTCAGCAGTATTTTTGTAGCCTTTTTCTTTCTGGCAGAGATACCTATGTGAAAGTCTTTGGTTAGCCACAGAACCAGCCCAAAAGATGAAAATCTCATTCACAATGTTATTAGGTCAGCCATATTAACAATAGAATTTCTAGGTAAACAGTGAAAAGATCAGAATTTTCTCGGTTCTATGCAGTTGTAGTGAATATAATCTGTATGTAGTTTTCCCCTAAAGATGAACAATTCTGGGCCGGGCACTGTGGCACGTACCTCTAAGGAAGCCACGGTGGGGACCAAGGATCGTGCGTCAAGTCCTGCCCGGGGCAATGTAGTGAGAACTAGTTCCAAAAAAATAGCTGGGCATGGTGGCAGGCGCCTGTAATCCCGCCTACTTGGGAAGCTGAGGCTGGGGATTGCTTGAATCTGTGGTACCCCGGGCAACATGAGCCTGCTGTTCCACAGGCAAAAATAGCAACACCTAGTGTCAAAAAAAAAAAAAAAAAAGATGAACAGTTCTTTGAAATTATTAATTCTAATTCATTGTTGATTGTATCTGAGAGAAGCTCATTTACTGTATTACAGGTAGACTATGTAAGGGACAGTGATCTTGCAAACCATCCTTAACTTGGATGGAAAAACAGCTTTTGATGATAAAAATAACTGTTAATGGGAAAGGAGGGTTGTTTGCAAGTTCTGCAGTAAAGAATTCTGTTTAATCCAGTATTTACTACACATAATCGTTTCAAGAACAGTTTTGTCAAAGAAACATTTTGTGGTTTCATGGAAATGGTTTAGGAAATTCTAGTTAGTTTTTGTGAAATCCTACTTTCAGAAGGGTTCCATGGTGAAAGACGTTTAAGGAAGCAAGATAATCGATTTTTGAAGGCTTGTCAAACTTTTATCATCTGTAAATGTAAAAGTACTAACATCTTTTTACAGTAATTTTGGTAAATGAATTAATTATGCAATAGAAAATTGTATGTCCCATTTCCATAATACAAGAAAATGTATAAAAACTTTTTTAATATGCTTTTCTCTTGAATAGTTAATATAGAGGGAATAAAAATTTTATCAATTAGCATAGTTCTTTTGGAAGGGTATTCTTTCATACTTTCTTTACACATCAAAATGAGCATTGGAACCTTTATTTGTTCTGAACTTAAAATTTCAGGTTATCATATATTCAAGAAGTAGAGTAAACCAGTGTGAATAAAACTTTGAACATAGAAATTGAGAGATAGACCTAGATTTAGATAAATCTTAGCAGCAAAGATGTAATACTTACAAGGAGAAAAGACTTTGTTTAGAGATTGGTAAAAAAGGGAACATGATGTTTGAATATATGCAAACTGAAGCAATAAAAACTGGTACAAATGTTTTCTGTGTTCATCAAAAATAGCTGTGTGTTGTTATATGTCATTACATAACAAATTACTCCCCCCCTCCCCAACTTAAAGTAGCAAACACTTATTGCCTTACATATTCTGTGCTTTAGGCATTTGGATTTTGCCTATTCTGTGCTTTAGGCATTTGGATAGGTGCTTTAACCTCAGGTTATACATGAGAATGCCCTCAAGATTTTGAGTGAGACTTGAGTCTCATCTGAAGATTTCACTGGGAAAATGTGGGCAGAGGTAGGTAACTCACTCAGGTGGATATTTGCACTTGCCACATGGGGCCCTTGGCATGACTGCCTCTTGACAGAGCAATTAAGTTCTCCCAAGTTGTGAGTCATGTAAGGCAAGAAAGAGTAGATGCCAAGATGAGGTGAGTGCTACACTAAAACTCACAAGTGACTTGCCATGACTTCTGCCTCATTCATTTGGAAATAAGTCACTTCATCTAGCGTACATTCAAGGAGTTTATCATAAAGGTTTCACTACCATCAATCTTAGAGGCTACCTACCTCAGGTAGCAAACTAAAATAGTTTTGTATCTTTTATTTCTGTTAGTAAATACTTAACAGTTGGTTCCTATTTACTCTGCCTCTAATAGGAATTGTGTATTTCTTCCCTTCTTAATGTTCAGCAAAATACTTAAAAATTGATTATATTTTTTCCCCTCTGCTTTCTATTTGAATGGTTAGTACTCCTTATTTTGTAACTTGGATTAGCTCCTGCTTCCTTAATTCCTTCATCAGTTATCCCAGAAATGCAGAGTTGCTTGGTATGCTAAAATGGAGAATCATATTTGATGAAAATAAGCAAATATTTATGGATTCTAGTACAGATATCTTGTTTATATCCTTCACCAGTGTAGTCCTGACAGCTAGAGTGTTAATATCTGATACGCAGTAACTGTTGAATTAATGACCAGCCTTTGTTCTTTATTGGCCACATATATTCTTGAACACTGGCCAGTTTCATAAAGAAAAAGATAACAGTTGTATTGAGTTTGTTTTACTTTGGGAAACCATAAGAATTTTATGTCCTCACTGTGGAAAAGTTTTGAAAAATGACTCAGTGACTTTATTATTAGGGTTTTGTCATACAAACCTCCAGATTCTTAATTGGGCATATCAGTGGTGACAATTGTATCATTACGCATAATCTTTTATAATCTGTTTGTTCTTAATATTTTTAATTTAACATGATAGTAAGCAGTTTTAGTTCTTCCCTGAAAGTAAATTTTTTTTTTTTTTAACTATCCACTGAAATAATCCTGTCTTGTCAGTTTGTGGCCATGTTTGATAAAAAATTTCAACAAGGAGAATATTTATCTTCCTCCTAATCTCCAGAGTCAAACAGTAATGATACCTGGCAAAGGATTTATATTCTCCAAAAAAATTTAATTTGTATCTGCTTATGTATTTACTCTTCCTTTATTAATGTTATATTACCTTTTAAACTCTGTCATATTTTTCATTTCCTGTTTATTTTCCTAATTAGATTATAGGCATACTGAGGTTTGTGTTCCATGATCATTTATTTTGGATGGACTGAAATTGATTGAAGTAACACTTGGGCATCGTTGTGAGAGAATGTTGTGAGAGAATGACCCAAAATTTCACTTTTAAAAAATCCCTGAAGATTCTTAACTCCATAGAAGAAATGCTCTAGCCTTACTACACCCTAAATTCAAGCATTGGCTTCTAAAGTCCTAGATTCAGTTTGCTATTTTTATATTTTTCTTGATAAAGGAAAATTAAAGAACTGTGTAACACTAGTAAAGGGCATGTTTTAATTTTTGGGTATTTATGGTTTCCAGTTTTTCACATTCTCATTGAAATACTTGTAGTTGTTGAATGTTTAGTAATTAAAGGCTTTTTTCCCCCTAGAAGCTTTTGCTTTTTTAGGGGGTGTCTCATCTCCCCCCAAGACTTTTAATAGGATGTTTAATTCATAAATATGTATTGCATCCTCCTGTCGTACATTTATCTGCTATGTTCTTTCTAGTATATTTTTATGTAGAAGTCGGAACTTACTCCAGGTGAAAAGTTTTCCTTATTTAACCATTTTATATAATCTGTTGAATTTGTTTTGAATTATTTTGTTTTGAATATATCATTTATTATAAGGATGGATAGGGTTTTTATTTTTTTACAGCTAGATGTAAACAAAGAATAGAATGACAGAAAAGCTTGTGTTTATAGTGTTGAACTTGTTACTTGTCGAAACTAAATGTGATCAATGATCTCTTACACTTATTCAGATGTCTGTTTTTGTTATTTAATATGAGAGTATTACTTGAATTAATTTTTCTTGTGTAAATACACCCAGAAGTCCTCTGTTATATGCGAATTCACTTTTCTTTAGACTAGAATAAAATCTAGTTTGGATGTCTTCAGTTTACTGTTACTTTAAGCATACTCACTGACATCTACATTACATTAAATACTTAGGATATGGAATATTTCCTAGTATATCTACAGGTTTAGCAACTGTGTTAAGGTAGTTTTATTGGTGATTCTTACATTATGCTGAACAAGCATTTTAAAATCAGCATTTCATTTATGGGGAAATAACTATTCCTCTGTGTAAGTTGGAGGTATTGTCTTAATATAGAACACTATAAAAATTAACCTGCCTATCTTTATCTTCATTGTCAAATGATTATGGCATAATATGGCAAATGAGACTATTCTGTAGACTGCCTGCTTTTTAATTTACCCAGTACAAATTTGTATCTTCATTCATCAGGAAGTTGTCACTTGTTCATATATTAAGTTCATGTGTGAAACCTCCAGGAGATATTTCCTGACAACTATCATTCCTCAGTAATTCTCCTTTTATGATACTCCCACAATACACAGTATAGCCCTATAATCATTTGCCTGTAGATTTGTCTTCCATGCTTGGTAGTGAGCTTTAGAACTTTCACTTTGATTCAGTAAAGTACCGTAAATGTTTTTGTCTTCCGATTAGAATATACTGGTTGTAATTCAGTCTTAGTCATTTTCTTACCATTTTTATCAATTCTTGACATTCTCTTCCTGAGTGATTTCAGACACCATTGTTTAATTATTATCTTCCCAAATCAGTATTTTTATTCCACTTTTATTTTCAAAGCTCTAAAAGATCAGCATATCCAGTTGGCCATTGGATATTCACAGTTAGAGCCCTATAATGCTTGGTTAGATACAGAGACATAAATTCAGCATATGAATTTAGTATATCCAAAGCTAAAATCCTCTTATTGTGGATACTGCTAAAATCCTCTTATAGGGATACTGGTTCTTGAACTTATGGTTTGTCTTTATTTTCATGAATGGCTTCTCTCACCCTTCAAATCCAATCTCTAACTAAGCCTTGCGTAATTTTTCTCCTACTTTTCGCTTAGAGCAGATCCATTCTAAGTAACTAGATTTGATCAGTTCAAGCTTATCTATCTTCATTCTACTTCTAGTAGTTTTTCTGAAATACTGGTCTGATCTTGTCACCCCTTTACTAGAAAAACTGAGTAAGTTTTTCAGATTTCAACTCCTAAATTCAAGAATGTTTTCTCCCCATATCGCTAATGTTCATTTGTTGCATTGTTGCTGATAAGAGTGTTCATGGGTTCCCTTGGTGTGTGTGAAAAATAGGTTGAAAGTCACCTGTAGTATCAAACCCAGTCATCCTTGCATTTTATTCAGATATTTTACCACCTAGCCTTACCATGTTTTATAACTGATACTCTGTAACACTGTATATTTCCTGCATCTTTAAAATCATAGTGCATTTGCTCAGTGAATTATTTCCTCTGAAATTAATAGTTGATATCTGTGTAATAATCAAATACTTGTTCAAATATATTCTCTCCAATGAGACTTATTATATGGACTGTCTCAGACACAAGGTAAACACTGATACATATCAGTATCTAGATATATTAGTACTTTCTACCAGCTATGGTTATGCCTATATAGATAGGGTCATTGTTATATATGAATTAGCATCCTATATTCTAAAATAATCTTTTTTATTTCATGTACTCTTAGGGCCTTGGCATATATAGTTTATAGCACATTTAATGTGAAGGATAGCTAAAGCAGTTAGGGATATTTAACCTAGAAAAAGTGAGAATTCTTAGGAATGGGGGAATTGTCACAGTATTTAAATGTTATCAGTTGAAAGGGATTCTATTTAATATGTGCAATTTAGTAGGTAGACAATATATTTATATTTTAACATACAATTAGAGGAAGATAAGTGTCTTATACTATATGAAGTAATATAGTAGGATTTCAGTAAAAAGTAACTCATAATTTTCTCTTTTTAAATTGCGGTTTGGTTTGCAACCAATAAAGCATGCAGCTTTTATAAATGTAATTGAATAACTTTTTCCACATACATTTATATATATATGCTTGCAAAAATCAGAAGCCTTTGCAGTCTCTAGACACCTACCTTACATCCCACATCATTTCCCCATAAGTTTAGCCACAATCCTGAGCTTTATCACCAGAGATTTTTTTTTTGAAACCTGCAGTAGGATTTTTCGTTTCTACCTTTTTTCCAGTCATCTTTATTATTCTCTGTAGGCTCATCCATGTTGTTGAAGGTAGCAGTGTTTCTTTTTGTTCAACATTCTCTTTTCCTTAATGCGTAGGATTCTGTCATATGAATAGAATCTACACACAAACCCACATCCACTCATCCATATTCTTCAGTCTTTGTAACTTAGTAGATATTGCTGGCTGCTTTTGTGAAAAAGTTATATGTATTTTTACATGTTCATTATCAGTTTATCTGTTTGTTCATATTCTAAATAGATTTGACTTTTTTCATTTAAAGAATCAAGCCTTAGGTTTTCTTTTTCGTAAATACTGCCTATTCATTGTAAACATTTTGAAAATAAAGGAAAATTTCAAGAAAATAAAAATACTTCATCTTAAAACTAATGATTATTAACCTTCAGTATATATTGTTCTTTTTGTGTACATATTTATAGTAAAATTGAACTCATATTAAGTAAATTTTTCAAAAACTGACCATAGTGTGAGCAATTCCCTTGGTCCTTTATAAAAAGCATTTCAATTTTACTTAACAGTTGTGTACATTTTTAAAAAATTTTTTTAGATTTTTTCTGTTATTTTATAATTATGATTCTTAGTTCCTACCCTTTCTTTTACCACTGCTCCTTGAAAAAAGTTCTTTTACCAAGCAATATATAATTGAGCCCATATGAACATGACTTTACATACTCATTTACCATCTACTATGTGTAATAAAATATGCTGTTTTAGGCATGCACTTTGGGACTTTGCCTTCTGGGTAGCTATGACGTTATGAGCAGAAGAATCTTTGATACATAAGAATGTTAATCTTGATAGTAAGTTTTAGAGATATTTAACCTGCCAACTCTTTCCATCCACTTGAAAGCTAAAGACATTAAAGCTCCCAAATACTAAGCTTTCTGTTTATAACAAGATTTGTTGCCTAGCCAGAACTAGAACCTTGAGCCAAAGTCTGTGATTCCCTATCAGTTCTTTTCCACTTAGCATGCAAATTACTTTCTCCTTGGTGCTTATGTTGACACCAGCTTGTCATTTTTCCCCCTAGAAATTGCTACTTGAAAGCATTTTTCTTTATCTTTTGTGATAGGTAAAGGGAAATTGTTTTCATTTATACATCAGGCACTTTAATTAAATAGCTGCCATGTTGTCATACCCTGTTGCAGAAATTGCAAAAATGTAAAGATATATGTTGATAAACTAAAAATATCACATTTGGAAAGCAGTGTTAAGCATAGAAAGAAGTTACTTTTTGGATTTTGAACATCTGTATTGGACCTCACCTTAATCATTTCTCTCCTGTGACTTATACAAGCTACTTACTTAATCTCTTTAATTCTTAGCTCTTCTCTGTTCATTCATTTATTATGTCACTGCCATATGTCAAAAACTGTATAGGGTGCTGGGAATTCAGCAAACAAAATTCCTGTTCTCGTGTGGGATTTTGTGAGGGTAATGTGTTAAAAAGTCAGTAAAATAAAGCACCAGTCATACTTCCTAGCTCAACATAAGCATTGATTAAGTTTACTATGACTACTGTCTTCAAATGTTTTTGTCTGGGACTCTCTATACACTTAAAAATTATTGAAGGGCCTCAGCTTTTCTTTCTGTGGGTTAAATGTAGTAATATTTATATTACTCGAAGTTAAAAACTGAAAATTTTAAGTGTCACTTCACTTAAAATAGCAGTACTTTACCCATATTACGTAAAATAACATTTTTTCGTTAAAATAATATCACTTACTCTTGAATACTTGGATTTGTCTTTGGCAAATGTAAAAACAATGTATTTTTTTTAAAAAGTCAAAAATCCAAGTAACTATAGTTTGTCATGTAAGTAAAAATGATACTATATGGGGAAGATGACGTTTTCAGCTTGCAGTCACATGCCTGTTTTTCCTCAGGAGGTCACTGTACTCAGAAGTGTTTTATGCATATACTTTCTACCTTGTTGCATAGCCCTTTAAAAACATTCAGGATCAAAATTTCCTTTTTTAGTGCTTTGTAAGAGTGCTCATATATTGAAATAGCTACATTAGTGCATAGTGATGAATACAGTGACTGTTAGCAGAGGTTTCTTATATTTTTTTAACTGCTACCATTGTTTGTGCTAGTACTTAAGCAATTTTATCTACAGGCTTTTCTGCATCCTCAAATGTACATATCAACATAGTAAAAAAGGGGAAACATCATCTTAGTATTATTTTGAAAATGGTTTTGACCATATCAGATCCCTGAAAGGATCCCTTCCCCCTTCAGCTGACATTTTGAGAAGCATGCTGTGGAGGTACTTAATTAGAAAGTTTCGTTTTCGCTTGATTATGCTTTGCTGTTTTAATTGTTGTCTTCTTTTTTCCTCATAAGGTTGCCATAAAATCTGTAGAGAGCATGGGTGTGTGGGTGTGTCTGTCTCTTTACAGTTTAGTTGAGACATCACATTTTTTGGTGTATGTGTCTGTGTGTGTCCATGTGTGTGTCTGTGTCTTTACAGTTTAGTTGAGGCATCAAATTTTTTGATGCCGGAACATGATAGTAGCAGACTTACAGAGAATATTAATATTATAAAAGTTGTAAAATAGGAACTTTGTTTTGTTGTATTATTGCAAGTATTGAGTCAAAGTTTTTCTAATTATGCTCTCTGTTTTGTTTTTAGGCTTGCATTGATGACAACGTTGATATGGTGAAGTTTCTGGTAGAAAATGGAGCAAATATTAATCAACCTGATAATGAAGGCTGGATACCACTACATGCAGCTGCTTCCTGTGGATATCTCGATATTGCAGAGTAAGGCAGTTACTTATATATCTTAACAAAATAATTTTTCATTAAATTATTTTATCTTTGTCTTGTTACTATGTATGTATGCCTCTCCATAAACAGTTGCCTGTCTGCTCACATCAAACCTTATCAACCATAATATTGAATATGTGAATTCTCCTCTGAATCTTTTAATAAGCCTTTATCATTTTCTTTCTTTTCTCCCTCCATGTATAAAGGAGAAAACCATCTATCCGTTTGGGGTGGGGCGAGGCGAACAGTGCATGGTGACGTGAAAAATGCCTTCCCCTGGAAAACGGAAGATCTGAATTACTTAAGTTTTACTACTTACACTACATTGTCTGCTAATTTGGTTCCCCTTCCTGGGCCTTGATATCTTTCTGTGTGAAATAAGGAAGTCTTTTTGCCATTGCAAAACACTATTGCTTGTTCAAAACTATAATTATAGTTTTCAGGTTCCTTATTCCTGTTACTTTCATAATCAAAAGAGGACTTTAGTGTTTTCTTTGTTGAAAATGAACCTAATGTGAATTTTTGTTCAACTGTCTTTAAAATATTTGGTTCTTAGGCTCTAGGATCAATTGATGTAGATTATGAGTACTTTTTCAACTACCTTGAAGGAATATAATCTTGTGCAAATTGCTTAACATTTTTAAGCTTCAGTTTTCTCCTAAATTTTTTAATGAGTGTTAACTCAAGTAACCTTTCAAACATAGTACCTGGCATATAGAAAATACTGATTATATTTAACTTCTCTGACCATTACCTTGTTAACTTCTCTAGGAAAATGAAAATCCCAACTTCTTTCTTGAAATGTCTGTTCTCTATGTTTCCTATTTTTATCATGCTTCTGAGTTTGAAAAGACAATTTTCTTACTGCATGTTTGATTGTATCAATTGGGGTGATTATTGTGTCAATTGGGGTGATTTTAGCTGCAAGTACAGTATCAAACTTAAAATGATCTAAATAGTAAGGACACTTCTTATATGGGGTAATATATAGTTCAGAGAAAGAGCACTTAGGTTGTTGCTCAGTGATATCAGAGACCTGGGGGTCTTTTTTTTTTTTTTTTAATTTTATTAGCTGTAATAGTTTCGTAAAACTTATCTACTGTTTGGTTACCCCTCGTACAAATTTTATAGAAAGAGTATGTATTTTTTAATTTTCTCCCTTTATATGCTGATATTTTCAGTGAATTGGTTCACTTTAAAAACTTACCCATACAAATAGACTTGACTTGTTTTAATCCATTGTACTGACTTACTAATTTCTTGTGAATGTCAGTAATTGCCAATCTTGGTAAGTAAGAATCTCTTATGTTGGCTTCTAAGTACTTGGGATATTGTGAAATAAAATGATCTTTTAAAATGTTCTCACTTGTTCGAGATTCATCTTTTATATTTCCTGCCCTGAGTTTGGAGCTGTCACTTCTCCAGAGTCCTATTTCTTGTAATTGGTGCTGAAAGTGTTTATTTCAATTGGATTTGGACATTATTCCAATTCAAATTCAGCATCTTGATTTTTTTCTTTAACTTCTGTCTCATATAATTATTTTCTTTTTCCCTTGCTTCATTGCTATAAACTATAGGATTAAAATAACATCTAATTTCTAATTTTTTTCTTCTGTTACCTGTACATTATAGTACTTAAAACAGCAGTGCCACCGACAATAAATGTGCTTATTGAAAACAGTTTGAACTTTTGTTTTTTGGCTTTGTTTTTTTTGTTGTTGTTGTTTTTTGGTTTGTTTGTTTTTGACTTTTTTTGTGGAGTTGGAGGATATTAAGGAGATTTCTTCTGGTCTTTTAAATTATTCCACTTGAAATATACTGTCACATTACTGTGTGTTAGTGTCATTAGAAATAGTTTCTTTCTGTGCATTTATGCCACCAATTAGATAAAACATTAGGGAGATGTTGTATTTTAGAGTTTGCTGTTTTTAAATTTGATTTTGTTTTGCAATGTATATAAAATATTAGGATCTGTCATCCTATCCCCCCCCCCCTTCCTCAGGTCCAATGTATAACCTTTTTTTGATTTCATATTTTAGCCCAAATCATTTTAAATATAATTCTTTAAGTTGTATTTAAAATTAAAGTATTCTTTTAGATTCTTATTTCCTCCCCTTATAAATAAATGGTGAAATATTATGCACAGATTTCGAACCAAGATTACTGCAGCCACAACACAGGATACTAGTCACTGTATCATCATGGCAGCTTCCCGGGGCCCATATGCAAGTATTTCTCCCCTTTGCTTTTTTCATTCACTAGTCTATTTTAGGGATCACTAGATCACTAAGTATTTAGAGATAGTTCTTTTTAGATTTGTACTTCACTGTGTATAGTTAGTATTTAGAGTTTTAGTCAATCATCGCTTCTCGGCCTTTTGGCTAAGATCAAGTATAGAGTTTTAGTCAATCAGTTTATCCCTCTTGATGGATTTAGTGAATGTGATTTATTTGATTAGTTTTATTCTTTTAATTGTCTTTTTTTCTTGCAAATCACAGGGACTTTTCTGTTAATGTGAGAAATTTTGTATCCACATAATGAAAACTTAATGATCTGTTTTATTGACATTTCAGTTATTGATGTGATTATTTAAATATATCTTTTCTGTGTTTTAATTTTGTTTTCACATTTCATTTTTAGACTTCAACTACAGTTGGTTAAGGAATACTTATTATATATAGATTCATAGTACATAGAATGGAATATTGGTTAATTAGTACAATTGATAAATTTTTCTTCTTTTTTGTCACCGTCATCACTTATTTCATTTCTCCCTAATCCTGGATACTTGTCTTTCTCTGGTATTTTTGCATTTGCATTAATTCTAACTATGATCATCTGTTTTTCATAGAGCAGGTGAAATGATCCTTTTAAAATATTGCAAGATGGATAGCATCACATTTTTGTTGTTGTTCAAAGCCCTCCCAGTGCCTTGAAAAACATTTAGGGAAGAAGTCAGAATATGGTTTACCTACAGGACTATAGTTTTATTCCTACCTCTCCACCATACCCCACCTCTCTGACTTCTTTAATCCACTTTTCTTCAGATATTGAGCCTTTAAACAAACTAGGCATCTTGCTTTAGTCTGCTCCTGCTGACTCCTCTCTCTAGAATTCAGTAGTAGTGTTATTTTTGGCAAAAGAATAAATTCCTACCAATTTAAGAAACATATAAACTTCACCACCACATTCATGAGAAACACTGTGATAGTCCTCAGTCCAAGATTAGGAATCAGACAACTATACTTAAATCCTACCTCTGCCAGTTAATTGCTGTTAACTTTAGACAGATTGCCAACTACTCTGAACTTGTGTCCTCATCTGTAAAAGAAAAATGCTAGTACTCATCCCTACTTTATAATTATTGTGAAGATTAGATGACATATCTATAAGATATTTGATAAACATGTGGGTATTCAGTATTAACCTAAATTATTAGCCATAATACTCTATATAACTAAAAACTTGCTTCTTCTGGCTTATTTAACAAAGAAAATGATCATCTTTGTATGAGAGAAGTAGAAGAGAGTAAAGTAGGTTATCTGTCATTTATTTTGATATGTGGGTATTGGGTATTTAACTCTACAAAGAATAGACAAATCCATGGATTTTGGCTTTACTTACATAATGCTTTTTAAGAATGATACTTTGTTAGCATATTTTGATTAAAATTTCAGGTGAAACTAAATATAGGATCCTATGAAAATACTAAATTTTTTAGATACTTATAAAATAATGAGGTATTTTTGCTTAAATCCATAATGTTCTCAGATACTCAGTTGTGCTTTTTTAACAGCTGTGGGAATATTCACTATTATTTCTGTTTCACTATTAGAACTAGACCTTTACCCTCAAAAGACTCAAATTCTGAGTAGTGTGATGACATTTATACAGATTCTATACCTCTATCACAGTGTTGTCAATCATTGTTACCACAATTAAAACGCAAATCAAACCAAAATAAAAGGTTAATATTCTGATGTTCTATTTTATCACTGCTGTTTCCTACAGCAGTGTTAATTAGCCATTGTGTAAGTTACAAAATGACTATAATATAGTACCTAATTTGCAAAAGTATACACTTAAACATATAAAATTAGTTAACTAATACTAAATAAAATAAGTGGATCACGAAGTATAAAAGAATCACTGAAAAAGAAGGTGATTGATTAATTTTAGGCAAATCAGATAAAGATTCTAGGTGAATTGTCATTAACTGTTGCAGTAAATGATGAGCAAGGTTTTTTGCCTCTGGGAGTAAGGAGTGGCCTGAAAATTTATTTTTTCATATATGAGGAGTTATGTATGCTAAAGCTATTTTAACTGGTTTTTACTGTTTTAAAGAGCAGTTGCCCTCTCTTTGTTAAAACCAATTGACTATTCCCCATAAAGTTAAGACTGGACATTACAGCTAATAAGCTCATGTACTTCTTTTTCCACTGGTTGAATTGGAGTCTACCCAAAATCAGTTGTGTGTGTTCTAGTCTCTTAGCATCTGTTGAACTTGTTAATAATTACATAATTTAATTTGATAGCCCAAAGCTGATGAAATAAGAAACAAAAATCGTTGGCTATTGCTCAGTTACTTTGGAAAGACTCAATAGACAAAACCCTAAAAATACAGTTTTTTAATTGGATGTGAATGTGACAGCTGAAAGACTGAAAGAAAAAATACATCTAGAAAGATTGCTTAATCAGGTAGATTTTGTCAGTTTCAAATTTTTGCTTTACTTTAAAGGCACCTCGAAGGCGTAGACAACACAATGGTTTATGCTGGTTAGGTATGGAGTTAAGTCATTGGAGACCTACTTCATCATCTTTTATGTTGAATTAAATGTATTATTTATACTTCTTATATATGTATGTTTATTTTACAATTCCATATTTTAATCAAATTTTTTTATTAATTTGTGTTTTAGTTTCTTTTCTTTTTCTTAATTTATTTATGTATAAATTTCACATCATTGTAATCCCAGGAATTTACCCCCCCCCCAATCAGTTGTGGTTTTTTTGTGTTTTTTTTTAAAGTTAAGAAGCAAATGTTGAGCCTGATTGCATTTACTAACAGATTTGGAGTCACTTTTTTTTTTTTTTTGAGGAGAGAAGCATTTGTGAAATACAAAGATAATAGCTGATAAAGACTAGGAAGATGACTGTAAATGCAACCTAGAGGAGTTTCTCTAGTAAGTTTGACCTTTAATGGCAATACATTTTTAGGGACATAATACTCCTTTATTTTTTAGAAAGATTATTCTTGACAGAGTAGGAAGGTTATAAGAGAACTGTAGCAGTGGGAATGAGATTGGAAGTTGCAGCAGATCTGAAAGGAATTTCAAAAATAAATTAATAAAGCTTGATATGATTTACTGAATATAGGTAGTAAGGTATGTTAACCATATACTAGCACTGCTGTATGTCCTTTAACTATATGTAATTTCAATTGCATGAAAATAAACTACTACTAACCATTCCATAATCATTACTCCAAACCCCCAAAACTCAGGAAAATGACAAACAAAATAAACATTACATGTATATTTTGCAACATACCTTGATGCTAAGTGAAGTGAGGCTATAAATAGTCTTTGTTCCAGTTACTGGTAATTTATTTTGCAAAAATATTAATGTTTTTCGCTATGTAGCATGGCCTTAGTTACAGCTACGGTATGTATTTCTAAAATATGTATACGAAAAATCTAATCTACAGTATGTATTTCTAAAATATGTATACAAAAAATTTTGACATGGGCTAATTTATGTGATGGCAAATCTATGTTATAATCCTATTGTATGCTATACTCGCTGCATCACAATACTCCAACACTGTAATGGAGTAAAGGTATATACTGTAAACCCAATGATACAATTTTTTAGTTAAAAAAATTAAATATATTATTTATCAATTTTGAAAGGATGCAAACCAAGCTCAGCATTTGTTATCTCTTAGGATAAAAATTAGTAATTAGGAAAGCTTTCTTTTTTTGTATTTTTGAATCTTATTGATATTTTATTAATTGTAGTGTGAATAGTTCACAATATATACATATATCAAAATATCTAGCTGTACATCTTTAATATATACAATTATTATTGGTCAGTTATTCTTTTGTATGAAGGGGAGAAAAATAATGGGAACCTTGTTTGTTCATCTATGTCTTCCCAGACTGGCATCTGGTACACATCAACTGATCAAGACAACTTTTGGTGAAATGAAATTTTTTTTGCTTTTAATTTGATTGAATTCTAAACAACTCAAAAAATAGGGATGGGGATGGAGGCAGAAGGGTTATAGGCCTTAGTGGTTTGGTGGAGGGCACAAAAATGTAGGAATTAAAAGGAATTTCAATGCACTGATATTGTGTGATAGCCTAATTTGAGAAAATACTTAGGTTTTTTTTAATCACTATTAAAAAGGGTGAAATAAATTGAGAAGGTTAATTCAAAATTGCTTAGGGCCACACCCAATGTATGCAGTACTAAAAAAGTTAATGCTTTTCTTTTTACCATCAAAAAGAGCCTTTCAATGACTTAAGACAAGTATTAAAACAATGGGCTTTTGTTTGTTAAACATATTTCTAATATTTACATTTGCAAATGATCATTCTGAAGTATGGGAAAGGTGAATTATGTGCATGTATATTTGTTTGTGTATGCATGTGTGCACTCATACACCTAAACTTGACTCAGGGATTGCTCCAAGCTCTGCATCCTGCCAGCACTTTTGAATCTGGTAACTTGTTAGTTTCCTCTTAACATCCTTCCTTTTTATATGAATTTTAAATTGTCTGTATTTGACTTTGACCTGGTATTTCCTCAAGATTCTGCTTCCTATATATATGCCTTCCTGCAGCTACTCTGAATGAAGTATTCCTTTTATTCTCAGTCTTTGTAGCCTACAAATGATTCCTAATATCTAAGCAAAACAGAAGTGTTTCCATGTAAATTTCTTATTTTGTTGAGATTCTGCCTAGCAAAATAATAAACTGCATCTCCCTTGCAGTTTCTTGTTTCACTAACTTTTTTTACTACAATTCATTTATTTCTAGTATATGTGTTTAGTTTAATCTTGCATTTTAAAGTAATTACGAAACAGTAAGTTGCATTAAGTATGATTTGGTACAAAAAGCCTAAGATCATAAAAATGAGACATATAGAGAGAAATGTTTATAATATATTGTTAGGTGTGAAACATCAGGTTACAAAGTGGTAGGGTTGCCAATTTATATATAAAGTAAACATTGCAGAAAACCTGGAAAACAAAAATACCTCTCCTCTCCTAAAAAACAACTAGTACAGATCCCTCCTAATCTTAACCTTTTAGAGATAATCACTGTAAACCTTGTGTATTTTCTATCCTTGTCATTCTCATTGTGTTTGTGTCTATATGTAAACAGTATATGGTCACATACATATGCATAAACAGTTAAGACCTTGTTAAAGACTCACAATTTGAATTGACGCAGTCTTAAAAATTAAGTTAAATGCAAAATTCTCAATGAAGAGTCTTTGTTTTTTTCTAATGCAGTAACAGTATGAGAAAACACTGGCAATTACAAATCAGAAGTAGGGAATAACTTAATTGTCTGAATATTAATTAGTATCATCATCCATGTATTACATCATGTAAGGCAAGAACTTCAGTTTATCCTAAACATCTTTCTAGCCTTCACTTCTCATGTCTAGCTGATTTCCTAGGTATCTCTGCATTTCATAAGTTTCCTCTAAATGCAAGCTTCCAACATAATTTTTTTGTACTACTACAGTAATTCCCTAACTGGTCTCCCCACTTCCATTGTTTGTCCATTCTAACTTGTTTTCCATACTGTAAAAAAATCATCTTTTTAAAACACATACATAATTATGTATCATGATGATGTAATCATCTTATTTAAAAAAACTGATTTGAAGTGAAAAATTGTATATGTGTATGTATGTGTGTTGAAATAAGAGAAAGAATGGCCAGAATCCTTTCCTAACCTCATTAAATCTAATTCTCCTGTTATTCAATCTTAAGTAACAGAAAATTCTCATAGGTCTTAAAAAAGTTTTACATTTATTTATGTGATTAATACTTTCTAGATAATAAGCTGTTTGAAGAGAAAGTCCTTGTTTGTTTTGCTTACCATTGTACTCCTAATTTATACCACAGCCCTAGATAAATACTGGACATCTGTTTTAGTCATCTTTGGCTTCTATAACAAAATAATACAATGTGTATCTTTCGTAAGAAGTTTGTTTTTTAACAGTTCTGCAGAGTAGAGATGTAGTATCAAGAGATGTAGTATCAAGTAGATGTTCTATCTGATCTCTAGTCCCTTCTTCATTTATAAGAACTTTATTCTCATTAGGAGAATTCTACCCTCCTGGTCTTATCCAAACTATATCTAATATTGTTATACTGGGGTTATGGTTTCAACTTTAATTTGGGGACAGTGGGTGGGAATTACATGAACAATTAGCATGCAAATCCAAATATTTTCAACCACACATCTAATCAGGAGATACAAATTAAAGTACTAAGATGTTTCATTACCATCATGTTGGGAAATGTTTTAAGGATTGATGATGTCAACTGTTCATTTAAGAACATCTCTTTAAAAGGGGTGGTATTAAATAGAAGTATAATTAGGCCATATTGTGGAATATTTTTCAGCTATTAAAAGGGAATTACCACATTTTAGTTTAAAGTAATCCTGTTAAATAAAGTGATCCTACTTAATTTTTGATTTACAAAAAACCTAAAAAGTTACTGTATGTGTTTATATACATGTATATAAGTTTATCGCAAAGACGTTATTGACAATATTTCCATGAGATTGGTAGTGTTTATCTCTGGAGAAGGAACATCATAGTAGAAAAAGATTAGGTCTTGTAAAAAAATTTTTATGAGCGTAGGGCCACAGAGAAAAGGACCCATTCTTTAGAGGTAAGTAAAATCAGGAATGCCACAGTCATGCTTTATACTGGAACTATAAAGAATTTGGAATTGCTGAAGGCTTAAAGTGTGATACAGGAAGAAAACAAAATGAGACTGAAAAGAAGGGAAAACCTTTGTCATGTGCTTTCTCTTAGTATGGGAGAGCCATTGAAAGACTTTCAGGTTGGGAATGGAATCTGGTCCTTTCAGGTTAGGAATGGAATCTATGAATACTTTCTTAGAATTATGTTTTGGATGCATAAAATATAAATTACAGCAACAACTAAGTTATATTGGATTTCATTTATTAAAATATTGGAAAAAGACATTGATGGTAGTTATAGATGTACTTCTTTAGTAAACACATTAAATAAAAAATGGTCATCAACATTAATACTTTAATGTATCTGAATATTGTTCAGGTTAAGAATGTTGTTTATGCCATGAAATTGGCACTATCCTGGAGATCATTTAGGAGACAGTTAATATGAAAATAGTGAAAAATGTAATCAAGATAATCTAAAATGATCAGCACTGTGTGTATATTATAGAAACATCTGGAAATAAACATTTAAATAGGAAGGAGATTTTTTTATGGTACTTGTTTAACTTCTTCCCTAATATATATACACACTCTGTGGGGTTGGGGGGGGGGTTGTTTGTTTGTTTGGTTTTTATTTGCCTCTAAGAACAGTTTTATTTTTAATAGTATCCTGGTTTTTTATTGTTCTTACATAGGTGTGTTTTGGATTGGTTCTTCATTTATTCTTATTTCATTGAGATCATCATTACCTGTCTTCTTTGATTTTACAGATTTTTGATTGGGCAGGGAGCACATGTAGGAGCGGTCAACAGTGAAGGAGACACTCCTTTAGACATTGCTGAGGAGGAAGCAATGGAAGAGTTACTTCAAAATGAAGTGAATCGACAAGGTAATAGAAAAGCAGTATTTAGGAAAAAAGTTCAAAACTTTTAGAAAGTATCTGATACTTGACTTTTCAGTGCAGTAATTACTGACATTAAAGGACAGTTTGATTGGGGAAAAATTCTGCTTATCAATGTGAATTGTGATTCTATTTTAAAAATGATTTGTAAGTTTACATTCTTAAAAAAAAATTTATTTATTTTTATTTTTTTTTTTTGAGACTAGGTCTAGCTATTTTTGCCCGTGGAACCGCAGGCTCTCGTTGCCTGGGGTACCACAGACTCAAGCAATCCCCAGCCTTGCTTCTCAGGTAGCTGGGATTACAGGTGCGTGCCACCACGCCCAGCTATTTTTTTGGAACTAGGTCTCACTAAGGGCCCCAGGCGGGACTCGAACTGCGATCCCTGGCCCCGGCCATTTCATAGGCTGAAGCTTACAGGCACGAGCCATCGTGCCCAGCCTAAAATATTTTTAAAATTGAAAGAAAGTATCATAAGTGGTCAGGTCAGGCATGAAATTATGTAGTAATAGGAACTTTGGAGAGTTGTTAAATACAAAAAAACATAGAAAGTACATCGGTGAGTATACAGGCTTAAACAGTGGTCAGTAAATCTTCATTGTTAATTGATATTTAGCATTTAGATTTGAGTGAAATAAGGAAATGAATCTTGTCAGTCTGGGGAAATAATGTTCTATGCAGAGGGAGCAACTGGTACAAGAATGGGGAGGAGTACCCGAAGTATTCAGAGAAGCAGCAGATAGACTGATGTGACTGGAGCAAGCAGAGAAAGGGAGAATTTGGAAGATGAGGTCACAAATAGCAGGGCACCATATCCCATTAAGGGCTTGTGAGTCGCAAGAAGGACTTACACATTTCATGTACATGAAATAGGGAACCAGTGTAGGAATTGACTTAGAGGAGAGACATGATCCGATCTCATTTTAGAATGACTTTTTTTGTTGAAAATAGATTATAGGAAAGTAAAGGGAGAAGTATAGCAATGGCAAGAACAGAAGTATGGAATGGTAGATGAAGTGATGAGAAGAGGTTGGATTTTAAATATATTTTGAAGGGCTGACCAAGAGGCTATTGAGTGGTAAATGTAAATGTGCCAAAAAGAAGGAGGCAGGAAGATTTTTTTTTAATTTTTTGACATGAGCAACTGAGTGGATAAAATTTCTATTTGAGATAAGACTATTGGCGGGAAAGGTTTTTTTTAAATGTATTTTTAAATTTATATATAACTTAAAGATTTTATAGGAAAGTTGAGAGGTTCGTTTTGTTAATTTCTTTTGCCTATTGGACATCCAAGCAATTAAATATGTGAGTCTAGAGAGAGGTACAGGTTGGAAATACAAATTTGGGAGATGTTGATATATAGTTGGAAATGATTGCTTATTGGGTAGAGTTTCCCTTAGAAGTGATAAGAGTTCTAAAACTGATTGTGGTTATGTTTGCACAACTTAGTGAATTTACTGAGATCCCCAAATTGTGTACTTTAAATAGTATATGAATTACATCTTGACAAAACTTTTAAAGTATATATGATAGTTATTACCCAGCAGTTTTTTAGTTAAATATCCAAAGAATTGAAAAGTTTCAAAGGGATATTGTACACCTGTGCTATATCATTGTTATAATAATGCAAGTTGGAGGCAAATTAAATT
This sequence comes from Uropsilus gracilis, assembly GCA_004024945.1. Taxonomy (NCBI): domain Eukaryota; kingdom Metazoa; phylum Chordata; class Mammalia; order Eulipotyphla; family Talpidae; genus Uropsilus; species Uropsilus gracilis. The sequence continues at coordinate 294,405 of PVHY01000058.1, forward strand.
CATCAACAGATGAGTGGATAAACAAATTGTCAAATTGTGGTATATACATGGAGTGGAATATTATTCAACATTAAAAAAGGACATTTTTGGCACATGCTATATCATGGATGAACCTTGAATATATTATGCTAAGTGAAATCAGCCAGTCACAAAGAGGATCAACGCTTTAAAATCCCACTTACGTGGGGTATCACCAGTAAAATTCATAGAGAATTTGGAATGACGGTTGTCAGGAACCTGGAGGGAGGTGGATTAGGGACTTATTGATGGCTGTGGTTTTTGGTTTTGCAAGATGAAAAGCATTCTCAAAATGGATTGCACAACAGAATAAATGTCCTTAACATTACTACTGAGCTATATACTTCTAGGCCTGGCATGGTGGCTCGTGCCTGTAAACTTCAGCCTATGAAGCTGCCAGGGCTAGGGATCGCAGTTCGAGTCCCGCCTGGGGCCTGTAGCAAGACCTAGTTCCAAAAAAAAAAAAAATAACTGGATGTGGTGGTGCGCGCCTGTAATCCCAGCTACCTGGGAAGCTGAGGCTGGGGATTGCTTGAGTCTGTGCCCCTCCCCAGGCAACGAGAGCCTGCGGTTCCACAGGCAAAAATAGCAAGACCTAGTCTCAAAAAAACAAAAACAAACAAAATGGTTATTGAGATTGTAAATTTTATGTTGTGTATTTTACTAAAAATAAAAACTTTTAAAAATATATAATTACTGTGTGTGATTTCCACTTGATTTCATTATTGTAAAGCAATGAATAGATGGGTATTAATAAGCAGAGAGCATGCTTTACTGAGTTTGAAAATTGGAGGAAATGTGTGGGATACTGATTTAGGGAGTTGACTCCTGCTACAGTGTGGATTAGAAAAAGAAGCAAAAGAATAGAAGTTAAATTCCTTGAAAAGAGGGTTTTATTCCTTGAGGTTAGAAAAATTCATAATGAGTACTCAGTTATTTAAAAAAATAATAATCTTAAGCATTAAAACAGTAAATATTTAAATACCTAAAGAGAATTGAAGCATTGTAACGAGTGGTTGAAGGTACCTGGACCCTGGGAAATATAAGGCACACACTAGAAAAGTAATTATAAACTGATGCCTAGATAAGTACACAGAAACACTCTTTAGCCGTATTTTAGGCAGGTATTTTGGAGTAATGGGATCTTCAACACTTGAGGAAACTGGAAGAATAGATTTAAAGCTTTGCAGCATGGAAAGAAGAGTCCTTATCTACCCATCTTGCTCTGATGAGTGCCCAGCTAACAGTTTCCTCTTAAAACAGTTTTAATTCTTTAAAATAGATCCTTTTATACTGCTGCCTAATAATAGTCACCAAATATTATGAATTTGAAGGGGAAAAGAAAAGACGGTCTTTGGTCTTAAGGATTTCGCAGTATTGTAGAATGGCAAATACTTAAACAGACTTTTTGTATTTATACTGTGTGTTAAAATATAGATAGGAACAGAATGTTATGAGAGAACAGAAATGACTTTACTAATTGCTTACAGTAGTGCATTGAGTTTCTGGGACTTTTTATTTTTTAATGAACTAAAATAGGGTCTATAACCATTCAGTCAATTTTTTTTTTGAATGGATTTTTTTTTTTTTTTTTTTTTTGGGAAAAGATACTCTTTTGTAATTAATTGTATTTTCTTCAGCATAAGAAATTGCCTTTCCTGTGCACTTTAAACTTGAGTAATCTTGGCTATATGTAATTTCATATGAGCAGAATTTGGAGACCGAGGAAAGTAAATGCTTTGTAATCAAATAGAGTTAGCATGAAATTAAAAGACAACACAGGTTAGGATATTGAAGATGGTAAAAAACAAGTACATGTAAAGATCATAAAAAAAGTTCTTGTTTTAAACGGTGTAATAGAATAAAGCATAATAATAAATTAGTGAAAGGTTATTCTAATGTAATAATTTTTATTATAAATAAAATTAGGCATCTTGTAAAAATTGGGTTACCTTTTGGTAGAAATTTAAGTCTGTTTTGAAAATTGTATTACAAGTTACTTTCAGACTTGGTAATTAAATAAATGCTAAGATCTCAGTTTGTAGATGATTTTACCTATATATTTGTGTAACCTTGGGATTTAAAAAATATTTTTTAAGCAGCTCTCCTCCCAAGACTGCCCACCTGTGACTACGCAGGCATTTCTTTTTTCATAAGCCTTTTTTTTTTTTTTTTTTTTTTTGACCACCTTTGTCTGTGCAGGTGTGCCTCCTTTTCCTTATTAGCCTGTCCTTTCAAACTATAAAAAAAAAGTTTTTTTTGTTTTTTTTTAAATTATGTTCTGTTGTTAAAGTTATGCTTCAGTTGAGCAGCTTGTGTCTAGAGTGTTAATTTGTTAAGCAATAAAGATAAGGACACAAACCAAGTAAAGGATGATAGACCACACAGCACAGACACATGATCCATTAGAGGACCTATGTGCAGATCTGGATGGGTAAAACAGAGTGATAGAGGAAAGAGACTATAGAGATTAAATGAGCATTGAGATAATACCTTAAAAGGTTTTGTTTGCTGTATTAACAGATTGACATTTTTCTTCAAGAAAGTGAGTGACCATGGACAAATTTTTTTAGAAAAGATAATCATATTTTGATACAGAAAAAAAGTAATCTGACAGTGATGTTGGGGATGAATCTGATGTGTTTGAATAAGTACTAGAGTCAAAGTGTGAGACAACTACAGTGGTTGATAGCAGGAAATGACAACTCAAAATCTCCTATTAATTGAATAGAAATTCCGGGTAGGTAAAGAAAGGAATGGAGGTCACTTCTTGTCCTAGTCATCTTGTCCTCTCTGCTCATGACTCAGATATCCAGTTTATATCTCAGTTAGATGTCTTACTAGGGTATCTCAAACTTTGTTACCAAAATTTGAAAGTTTTATTTTTTTCAGTTGCTCAAGCTAAAAATCTTTGATTCATCTTTGAATTTCCTTTTTCTTCTATGTTGAAACTGTTGCTGTTCCTTGAAAAATTCAGAATCTTCAGAATCTAGTTTCTTTTCTTTTTTTTGAGAGTAGGTCTCTCTATGTTGCCTAGGGTAGTCCTGATCCCACGGACTTGAGTGATCCTCAGCCTCCCAGGTAGCTGGGATTACAGATGTCCACCACCACCCAGCTGCTTTTTTGAGACCAGGTCTTGCTCTGTTGACCAGGATAGTCTTGAACATGTGAACTCAAGCAGTCCCAGACCTCTCTTGCCTCCCAACACCTGGACTGCAGGCGCACTACCATGCCTGGTTTAGAATCTGGTTTCTTTACTACCTTTACTGCTCTCATCCTAGTTCAGATTATCTTCATCTTTTGCCTGAATTCTTTCTTGCAGTAGCTTCTAAGTTAATACCTTAGTTTCAGCTCTTAATTTTTCAGCTTAGCTGATTGTCTTTATTCTGCTCATTTTTCTCATTATAGACCTCTTGCCTTCTAAAGAGAAGAACTTCTAACCAAGCAAACTTTTAACTCAGTCTACTAGTATTTCCCTGTGTCTGAAATCTCTCACATTATGACCGTCACCCACCTTATTTGTGCTCTAATGTCACCTTATTAACCTATATAAAAAAAAAAAACCTTCTCATTACCCTCTCTATATCTTTAACCATCTTTATTTTTCACTTCACAGACAGTATCTTCTACATTTAAGAGGTTTACTTCTCTATCAATATCATCAAATAAAGTACCTGACATATATCAGGTGCTCATTACATATTAAAAGAATGAACAAATGAATGAAAAAAATCCTGACCAGACAATAAACATTTCCTGTCTTACTGTCCCCTTTACTTTCTCAGATACTCATCCAGACAGTATAAATGCAAGATTTAAAAAAGATAGTGTCTTTATTTTTATAAATTCAGAGCCCTCATGTGTAAATCAGATTATAAATGCATGGTAATATATACTATTTAATAAATAGCCAGTCACTAAAGCCATAAAACATGGCTCATTGAGTAATCTCAGGCTTGTCTTCTCTACTTCATTGTTTTTCTCAGGATAGTGAGCTCTTTTACCATAAGAATTAGTGTCCTATTCCTTTCTGAGTTCCTGCACACATCACCTCAGCCTAACACAGAGTACTGAGAAGATACTTTACATACATGAATAAACATCTATACAATTTGTTAAAGTTATAACACTAGTATTAATTGTAACAACAGTGTACTATGTTGGAAAAGGTAAGGAAATATAGTAGAAAACTGCGGGTCTGTTAATTTTATTTTAAGGCTGGACCTCTAAGTTGAAGTGTTCAGTTAACTTGATGCCTTCTAAACTAGGTTTAGAGAACTGGTTCTAAAATAGAAATTAAAATTAAATACGGGTTGTTAAAACAAGAGGAATAACCAGAAAAGAAAGCCAAAAGAACAATGTGAAATAGAAATAGAAAATAAGAAACCACAGTATTCTCACATTTCTTTAACTAATTTGTTATAAGCAGCCCATTTAATTTCACTTTAAATTTTCATTTAAACTTAAAATATTTTGTATAATTTTCTTTTCCAACAATACATATTCTACAATGAAAAGATAAAAGTGAATATTTTCATTTTATCAGGTGTTGATATAGAAGCAGCTCGGAAGGAAGAAGAACGGATAATGTTAAGAGATGCAAGACAATGGCTAAATAGTGGTCATATAAATGATGTACGGCATGCAAAATCTGGGGGCACAGCACTTCATGTTGCAGCTGCAAAAGGCTATACAGAAGTTTTAAAGTAAGTCTTTTCAATTATTTGGTTTTTCTACTTTGAGTTTCTGAATTTCTTTGTTCCTTTTCTTAAAATACTTGCGAACATTATTTTGAAACAGCTTATAAAAATATTTGAAGTCTTTCATAGGAAGAGAAAACTACCTTGAATATTTTTGCTTTGTTCCTAAAGTTCTTTTTTCATTCAAGTTTTATTTATTCTGCCGTTGATTTCTTCAGTTGCAATTTTTTAGAAAGTTAAATTTCAGTGCCAGATAATCTTCATATGTTACTTCCTGGGTTAATAAATTATTAGATTCATTTTGAAATTATCCGATTGGCTAGCTGTGATTCTGGAGACTAAGAATAATGTCTATATATATATGCATACCATCAAATTGTGAGAACTTAATTCCTGTTGAATGTTTATTTTGCATGTAATTTATCTAAACTACAGTTCTATTTGTACTGCATGAGCACTGGAATTCAAGAGTGCTGATAGTATAATATTCAATATTAAACCATACGCAACTTAAAATATAGGGCCATATACTGATCAGCACATTTCCTTAGAACAAAGTTCCTTTGTAGCACAGTTAGATTTTGCTTTGTTTTTTCCTGTACAATGCAAAGTTGTATCAATTTTATGAAAAAAATGATTCTGTGCATAACTTTATTTGTATGTGAAAGGAATAATCTGGCTTTCAAAAAGGTCTATCGCACTTAATGTTGCTGTTGTTCCATTTGAACTTTCACTATCAGTCTGTTCTCTTTATTCCCATTCCCAAGTTCCTCCTTTTTTCAGCCCAACTTTCTTCAATAACTTAAGCCTTTTTCTAGAATAGTATAACTAGCTTTTGACTCATTTCCTTGTCCCCCATTCTCTTTCTTTATAATCCAAGGCTTCTCAAACTTTCAATCACATTAACAAGTCTTGAAATGAACTTAGTTGCCAGCAGAATTTCTTTAAGAATTTAAAATATCAAAAAGTATTGCATATGGTAAAAGTAAATATTATTTATAAAAGTGTTGATTTTATAAACATGTATGAGTAGAAATACATACTGCTGCCAAGTGGTCTTTAAAATTAGGTTATTCAGCCTCTTAAAATCATTCACTATGATTCTTAGTAGGGAATCAGCATAAATTAGTAAACTTCTTAACTTAGGACACACAACCGTTTGTCATACAGCATTGACTTTTCTTTGAAGCTAAGCTTAAAATGCATTGTTCATCGGTTATACGTGATTCCAGCTGTACATACTTCTATTTGAAGTTCTGTCATAATGTCTTAATGCCTACTCTTGTTTCTGTCTAGATTCCTTCATTCACCATCTCTTCAACTTGGAGGCAAATTCCTTTCGATTCTTTGACTCAATTCAAGGCTCTTAAGCCTATGAAAAAAAATGTTCACCTTATTCGTAATAAGTGCAGATAAAGCTACAGTCAATTATAATTTTTCATCTATCGTATTGGCAAAGATCAAAATAATTGGCACACTGTTGACGAATTGAGGAAAAGGCACTCTTACATTACTGGTGCAAGTATAAATGACAGTTGAGCAAATTCCATCAAAGTAGCAGTTATTCTTGGTTTAGCAGTTTTATCACTAGGAAAAATTTTTTATAGATATTTTCACATAGGAAATAAGGTATGTGCTGGCAGCTTTGTTTATAATGATAGAAGAATACTTGAATAAATTGTTATATATAATTTTACTAGAATACTCTTAACAATTGAAACAATAAAAATCATGAAGATGTGTCAAAACCAAGGACAAAAGTATGCATCATTTGTGTTTATTTTTAATTTTTTTGGTTGAATCTGCTTATCTCTGCATAAACTCTATATCCAATCAAAATTAATAATATTTTTTATGGAGAGAAGAAACTGGTTGGCTAATGGTCAGCAGTAAGAGAGTGACTTCTCTTTATAACCACTGGACTCTTAATTTTGAACTTTATGAATATATTACATATTAAAACAAATAAATGAAAATACGTATATAAAATAAAAATTAAATAGAGTAATTCTGCTTCAAGTGTAAAAAACTCCCCACTTATCCTCTCTCCCAAACACACTCAACCCCTTTATTTTCAATTGATTTTTATACTTTTCAGTTCTGTACTTTTCCTCCATTGCCTCTCCATTATAGAACAGGTTTGTGAGGGTTGATTTTTTTTTTTTTATTTGACCTTTGTTCTTCATTAGTTCTTTGAATATGATAAGTACTATTTTTGTTTGTTTGTTTGTTTTATTTTTGAGACTAGGTCTCTCTATGTTGCCCGGGGTAGTCCCAATCCCACAGACTCAAGTGACCCCCAGCCTCAGCTCCCAGGTAGCTGGGATTATAGGCGCCCGCCACCACATCCCGCTACTTTTTCGAGACCAGGTCTCACTATGTTGCCCAGGGTAGTCTCTAACCCACAAATTCAAGGGATCCCAGGCCTCTTGCCTCCCAGTGCTTGGTCTACAGGCATGCACCACCACACCCGGCTAGTACTACCTTTTTTTTAATGAGTATCAGTGTAAGTCCTGCCATAAATTTGTGGGGCAAAAAGTCTATCTCCCCTTTCTGACTGTTCCCTCTTCACATAGATTCCCAAATACTTAAAATTTTATGTCGTTCAGGATATTAGCACTATTATAGTTCATATTTTCTAATGGGAGGTACATTTTTATTATGTTATTTCTGTCTCTAAAATTTCTGGTATATATTTTTAATGGACATATTTTTTAAGCTTGAATCTGTCAGCTCATATCTGTTATTCTTTAGATTTTCAACTCTTAAATGTCTGTGCAGACAGGTGAAAAACAGTAATAAGAGAATTGTACAGATATCCAGTCTCTCCACATGCTACCTAACTCAGTAGGATAGGAATGGAGCTGAGGGATCCATTTATTTATTTATTCATTCATTCACTCATTTTTACAAGCTCTTCGCATGGTTCTGTTTAGGAGCCATGGTTGGAAACAGCTGCCTTTAGTTAGGAACTAGGAGATCAGTTCTTGAAATATAAATATGTGAAGGGTTATATATTAGTTATCACTGCCACCTCCTGTAGGTAAAAAGAAGCCCTTCTCAAGCTCAACATCTTGGAAAGTAAGGTAAAGGTCAACTAGATTTCATGAGCTGTGAAGTATTAAATGTTCGCTTGTGTGTGTGTAGCTACGCTATGTGCAATTTATAAACCTAGCCTTTGCTCTCTGTGAACTTAATTTCTAAATAAAATAGTTTGATCTCAGTATACAAACAGATCATACTAACATGATTTATGCAATTCTTTGCGTTGTGTTAAAATTTATTCCTGTATTGTAGCTTTGTTGATGATTGGAATATTTGCTTCTTACTGCCGCAGAAAACTAGACCTGAACCCCTGGAATATTTGTTTGCTTTGTTTTGTTTCTAACAGTGAGATTGTAATTTTTCTCTAAAAATTTCCCAAGGTTGATCATGAAGGCTCATGAAAGCTTTTACAACTTCTCAAACACAAGGCAACAGAAACTGCAAAATAAACTTTTTTGTATATTTTTAAAGCACATTAACCTGATGATAATACCATATGGATACCTGAGGACACTCCCTGCAATAAATCAGTTTTGCATACAAATTTTTGTCTTACACTGAAAATTTGTAGGCTTTCCTCTGAAAAATTAGCGAGAGTTAATCAGTAACACAGCAAACCATAAGACATCAATGGGAATTAATTCAAGCTGAGTGCATTATTACGGTAATAACTTAAGGTCCAGTACGTCAGTATTGTCTAAGGATTGCTTTCTTTTCCCCCATTTAGTTAATTAGGGGGCAGGGGAATATTGGACTATGAAATATATTGCAAATTTTTCTTAACTTGCATGTTATAAAGCTGTGATTTTTGCTTATTTTTAGATTTAATTGATTATCTAATTCACCATTACGTCTTTAGACTTTTAATACAGGCAGGCTATGATGTTAATATTAAAGATTATGATGGCTGGACCCCTCTACATGCTGCAGCTCATTGGGGAAAAGAAGAAGCGTGTCGAATTTTAGTGGATAATATGTGTGATATGGAGATGATCAACAAAGTGGTAGGTTTTTAAAATGTATTTTAAATATTTTAACTTTTAGAAACACAGTCTTAGTCTCAAGGATGTTTTATGAATATAAATTATGTAATAGAATAGATAAGTTTATAGTTACTGAAGGTAGATTTGTGATTACCTCAGCCGCAGGGCAGGTATTAGGCACATGGAGAAATGAGTATGCCTTTTCTTTTTGAGTAATGAATATGTTGTAAAATTGATTTTGATGATGATTTTAAGACTAAATATACTAAAAGTTGTTGAATAGTACATTTAAAATGGGTTAGTATATCACAAACTGTCACCATAAAAAGTAAAAGAAGGGCAGGTGTGTCAGCTGCTTCTCTCACATATTTCTCAGACATTTCCTTCAAGTCATATGTACTATATTTTGTAACTATTTTAAAAACTGTTGATCTAACTCTATATTAGCATACTGAGTCATCATAAGTATGTTACAACTTACTGATTTTTACCATCTCCAACCACTTGCTTCCTACCTAGGGCCAGACAGCCTTTGATGTAGCAGATGAAGACATTTTAGGGTATTTAGAAGAGTTGCAGAAGAAACAAAATCTGGTATGTCTGATGACTGTCTAAAATAGTCTATATTTGTGAATTCTCTTTAATGCTTTGAATTTCAGACAGCCACAAAAGTATGGGCCGTGCATGGTGGTGCATGCCTGTAAGCGGCAGCCTAGGAAGCTGCGGCCGGGCCCAGGGATTGCGATCCGAGTCCTGCCAGGGGCATGTAGTGAGACCTAGTTCCCAAAAAATATAGCTGGGTGTGGTGGTGCATGCCTGTAATCCCGGCTACCTGGGAAGCTGAGGCTGGGTATTGCTTGAGTCTGTGTTACCCCAGGCAAAAATAGCAAGACCTAGTCTTAAAAAAAATTCTTTTGTAGTTTTTTTGTTTTTGTTTTTGTTTTTGTTTTTCATTTTAGGTTTTAAGTTATAATTAGCAGTCAAACTCAGTCACAGTGAGGGAGAACAAAGGCATGGTATGGTTTTAGCCTTTATGATGTTTAGCCCCATTTTTCTAACCTTCCTTTGCAAAATGATTACTTCTATAATGTATATGTGATCCAGAATAACAGGTTTTATAATTTCATAAAGTTGGAAGGAAAAGAATGTTTTCTTAAGAGACTGGACACTGAAACATCTCAGATTATTAATAACAGGCCCTAAACTTAAAAGGAGTTACTTACTAGGAAACAAATTTTTTTATGATTGTAAAATGACATCAGACCAGACGTCTTTAGGTGGCTCATTAACCTGGAGTTTTTCAGTGAATTAAAGTTGTAGGGATTGAAAAAGTCCAGTTTAGTCTTGTGTAGAACTTTTAATCTCTTTTTAGTCCTTTTCACCTACAATCTTTTTTTTCTTTTTGAGACTCGATCTTGTTATTTTACCCAGGGAACTGCAGACTCACATTTTCTAGGGTACCATAGAATCAAGCAAACCCCAACCTCAACTTCCCAGGTAGCTGGGATTACAGGTGCGTGCCATCACACCCAGTTGTTTTTTGAAACTAGGTCTCGCTATATTGCCCCTGGCGGGTCTCGAACCCACAACTCAAGCAATTCCTAGTCTTGGCCTTGCTTCCTAGGCTGTGATTAAAGGCACACGCCACCGTGCCTGGGCCTACTTATTTTATGTAAAATTGAAATCTTTGATTTGTTTAGTGTTTGGAGAACTACCTTGTTATTTTAAAGTCTGTGTCTTACTCATTGTTTAATAGTATTCTTGTTTTCTTTTTCATAACTTTCATGAAGCTCCATAGTGAAAAACGGGAGAAGAAATCTCCACTAATCGAATCAACAGCCAATATGGACAATAATCAATCACAGAAGACTTTTAAAAAGTAAGTGAAATGTTAAAGTAAGTTTTATTATGTTATGAATGATACTATGTTATGATTGTTATATGAATGAATTAGTATGTTAATTTAACACTAATAGGTTTTGTTGATCTGGGGGAAATTAATGTTTTTTACTCTTTGTTGTTAGAATCTTTTGAAAACTATTTTTCTTTTACAGCAAAGAAACATTGATTATTGAGTCAGAGAAGAATGCATCACGTATAGAGTCTCTGGAACAAGAAAAGGTTGATGAAGAAGAGGAAGGAAAGAAAGATGAATCTAGCTGTTCTAGTGAAGAAGATGAGGAAGATGACTCAGAGTCAGAAGCTGAAACAGGTAAAATTTTAAGTGTAAAGGGATTTTCATTGACTTTTATTGCAGAATAAAGAAAGGCATAGTCTTTTATTTTGATACCTTTCATACTGATAATGCGACTTGTTCAGATGCCTGCCAGCCAGTCAGTTATCTTTCAGTTAGTAATAGGAATTGAGGTATAGTTGTGAGTTTCTTGTCCTCTAACTCCCTAGAGGCTCTTGTTCACTCTATGTTATACTGACTCATTTTCGTAGGTTTGAAGATGGGGAAGAGGCATAAGGTATAAAGGTGTTACCAGCAATTCAAGAATGCTCCTGCTACTTTCTAAGATTTAGCAGTTCAGAAAGCTCATCATAGTGTCTTTCCAAATATTACCTAAAAAATAGTGAATTGTTAGAAAGTCAAGGCTGAACAAAAAATTTTCTTGTGACACTATAAGGAAATTTTATTTGTTTTGAGTGATTTTAAAGGTAATAAATATGACTCTTTACTGTTTTAATACCTAGGTTTTAAAGCTGTATACCAGCTTGGCATCTAGATATATTTGCCTAAATTATTTTTTTAAAATAATAACATTACAGTTTTCTTATTTAACCATGAGTCTAGTCTATTGCTTACCTTCCTTCCTAAAGGTAAGTCATTTTATGAGTTCTCGCTGTGGTGTTGGATTCCATTTTCTCACACTCTTACATTTACTTTCAGCAGTAATACTTAGTAATTTTAAGATTGTTTATGTTTTCATTTTATATTTTAGGAGTTATTTTGTAACTTGCTTTTCTCTCTCAGTAGTAACACATTTATTTTTGTTCATACCAACCTAAACCTTTAGCTATCTGTATAGTTTATGCCTTTAGCTGTATGTAGTATTCCGTTAAATACATCCATTTCTTTCTTTGATAAAAACTAACCTTACTCCCATTTTTGTTACTGCAAATAATACCACAATAGTGATCTTTTGTGTAATTACCTCTATATATATGCAAAGAAGCCTCTAATAGATGTATTTAGAAATTGAATCATTAAACTGCATTTTTAGTTTTTGTAGATGTTGCCCAGTTACTTTTCAGGGCCACTATAACAGTTTACATTCTTTTGATTTTACTTTCAAGGGTATGGTTTCTGCATTTTTTCCTTTGGTCCACATGTTTTTATAGATTTTAAATATCAGATTGCTTTATTAAGTAATAATTATTTTCTTACTCTGGATCTATTATAAACAAAAAACTCCTGAATGACATGAAATTCAAATATCACCATCTTTGATGGTGGCATCTTTGTACAACCACTTTAAGATACATTTATGAGAAAAAAAAATAATTCAATTTTCAGTAATATTTTGATCAGTGATGAAAATGTCGAGTTCTATATGATTTAACTCATAACTTGATTTTAGATAAAACAAACAGATGACCTAAATAAAGTAAAGGGAAATTTTGAACTATAAGACCTGAGTGGTTACCAGAAGGGAAGGGGAATGAAGGATAGATAAATCTGGATAAAGGGGACAACTTTATTATAAAAGACAGAATTGGACATTTAGTGGTAAACTTAATGTAGTCTATAGTAATGAAAATTGTGCCTCTTTTATAGTAGTGAAAATGAAACAGGATAGATGTCTTAAAATCCATTATGAGTTGTGGATAGAGAATGTAATTGATCCTGAGAACTAATTCTTGAAAAGTGAAAAATGGAAGTTAATTTGAGCAGTTTTGTAGTGTAAGCTTGTGATCTAAGTGAAAATCAGGATTGTTTTAAAGATGTAAAATTCAGTATTTTTGAACAGAAGCATTCATATAGTTGCGTGAACTATAACTTAAATAATACTCAACTTTTCTCAAGTTACATTGTAGAGTGTGCTTAAGCAGTAAGTGTATTTAGACTGAAACAAGTGGATTGCATTAAATGTTACTCTTACCACATTACATTAAAACACTGAGTGCATGTTGAAAAGCATGCTTTTTTGGTAAAACTAAAAATATAGGATCTGTGTTTTGTTTTTTGGATCTGTGTTTACACAATTAAAAGTGAAATTACAATTTCACTTTTAAATTTAAATTGAAATTGTAATATTTAAAGAATTTTCTAAAAGTAACTTGTCCAAGTTTAGGCATGAACTGTACAAGAACCTGGGACGATTTTGCTGTGTTAGAAAGTAAACAAATCTATCAAAGACTATTGAGATTTGGTGGGGGGAGGTGGGGAAGAAGAAAGGACATAGAAACCTGTTTGAAGGAACTTCCATTGATTGAATACCAGTAGTGACTGATAGAGTGAAACATCAAATATATAAAAATGCACACATTCAGAATGTTACTGAAAACATTAACTCATTCTGAAGTTTCCTACAATATTAACTTATGTTCTGAAATTGGTAAAAGGGGAATTTCTTTTTCCTTTCCAAATTTAATAAATTAAATTTGTTCTATACTGATTTAAACAAAATGAGCTATAAAAAGCACTATATAGATAATCTGAGAAAAATGAGCAATAATTAGTTATTAGTTCATCTTAAATTGTTAGTTTTGTTAAGCATGATATGGCTCTGTGTTTTTAAAGGTTACTATTTGTAAATGAAGATGTAAAAATAGTTGTAGGTGAAAAAGCAAACATTCCTCATCAGGCCAGTTCAGTGTTAATTGGTAAACAGATAAAAGCCCTAAGTTTTCATGAATTCCCTACATCACCCCTAGACACAACAGTACTTCAGAGTTATTTTATTTTTATTTGGCAAAAAAGTTCTTCTAGTGTAGTTTGAGAAACTAAAGTTTACAGAAACCATACACGTTAGAGAACATACTGATAATTTTGCTTCTCATTAAAAGCAATACTGCTAAACAAAAATAGATTAACCTTATAAGGTGATATGTTTTGTAGTCTTTTATTTTCTTGAAAATTATTAATCCCACCATTGCATTATTTTTCTGTGAAAGAGAGTGAAATACATGAATGACTACATTCTATTCAGGAATTTACATTTTTATATTTAATGCCTTGATGGTTGGTTTGCTAATTTATTCTTTACCTTGGTATGAAGACCATATAGATAAAATTGGAAGTTAGAATAACACATAAGTCATTAAATAATATAATTTATTTGTGTAACATGTTACTTAAGATATTTCTTATAAAAGCAATTTATGAAAATCAGCAGGCACAGTGTTTAAGAACACAAAACTATTTGTTTATGTGGATAATTTATTTTATATCATACTTCTCTGTAAATTCAGGGTAATTGTTGCTTCATATGAAGACTATATAACAGTGATTTACTTCATAATAGTGCTAACTATTTAGTTGATCTCCATGTAAGGTATTCCTTGGCACCCACTTTAAAGGAAAATATGTCATTATAGTTCAAATTCTCTGGGCCTGTACACAGGAAAGTCTGTACTAGCACCCAGTTTTCCTAACCCATGTGACAGGTCTTTTTACTGTATATGTAATAGAAAATTCAAGACCTAAAAGCCGTTGGTATCTTTTAGAAATTGCTCAGATTTTGTTATTCAATTTTCTTTTCAATTAGTCCTTTTCTGTTTAATTCAGTATTCAATGTTGGGCATTGGAAAACTGTTTAAAACAAAAATAAACACTTAAGATTTAGATTATTCTTGCCACTAACTAGCAAATCTCCTGGCTTCTTTAAGTTTGAATTTTCTTGCTTGTTAAATGAGAAGAATTAGACTGTAATATCTGCAAAGTCTTTAAACTTTTTCTATAAATATAAACAAAACTACTTACTATCAAATTACATTGTTTTATAAGTTCCTGGTTAAAGTTTAAGTACCAGTTGCACTCTGCTTAGTTTCTCACTGAGCTAACTTTAAATGTTCCTCTGAAGCATTGTACTATGATAATTTTGTTCTTCCTGTGCTGGTGGTTGGTTGTGCCAGGAAAATTTGACTCTATCTTAAGAATTAATCCATGTAAATGCTGCGTGGTTCCTTCTCTCTCACTCTTAATATCAACAAAGCTTTAGCATACTTTATTTGGCAAGCTTGAGAAGCAGCCATTTCCCTGCTTTTGACAATTTCTAAACTTTCTTTTTTTTTTTTCCTTCTTTCTGTAAACTTATTTCCTTGGGAAACTCTCTGACGTAAAATAAACTTTGATGAATTTTCTTTAATAATTTATTGACGAAACCAATTTTTTAAGTGTTCTCATAAAAATGAAACCTTGATTTAATTTAAAAACTTTGTCTTCCAAATAGTTTATAAATTTTGAGGGGCAGTTGAGGAAATGAGAAAGAGGAAACCTATTTTTGCTTTTTAATTGATTTGTTTCCTCTAAAACTTGAAATTTTCATTCATTGAATCACCTAGAAAAGCTTCAACATCAGTGTTTAATGAGCTAGATATAGATACATGGGGTTGATTTCATTCTTAAAGGAAGCCAAGTGTTTATGTATGTGCATCTACATTCTTTAGCAACAGATTTTTAAGCCAAGAGAAAATAAGGGGAAAAGGAGAAAATAAAGTGAAAAAAAAAATCCTGAATTTTATCCTCGTTGTTATTCCTCCTACTAGACTGTAAACTCTATACAGTTTGAATATTTTGTCCTTGTTTTGACTGACAAATTTTTGGTACATACAACAGTCTAAAGTGTAAAAACATTTGGTAAATCTTTGTTGACGTGTTCTTTCCATTTAAATGAATTATTTTCCAGAAGTCATGTCTATTTAGGTTATATATAATTTGCATATAACTACTGAATAGACTGAGTTTATGTTGAATAAAGAGATTATTTAACAGTGGCAGTAAAGTTTATTACACTAAGTTTATCTCATTCTGTTTATTTGAAGAGCTGTGGTTTTAATCATTCTTTCAATTTATTTTTTAGCTGATTTGCATCCTTATGTTTTGGAATTGTAGGCTCTTCCCCTTTCAGGTGTAGTCACAATAGTGAACCCACCACCAAAGCACCCATAATACTCTGCTAAAATATATTGTACTCTCTTCCTACCCCTTTTTACCCTTTAGTCCCTCCCTGTCTGTGCTGGCTGTGTGTTTTTGTTATAGTTTGTGTTATGCTTTTCACCCTATTCAATCTTAGGGATTTTTCTTAGTCACAAGTAGAACTGAATGAATCATTGCAGATTCAAAATAAGCAAAATTCACTTGTTGAGCAAAGTTTTTCTTGCCTTTTATATACTAATATTGTTTACTTACAAACTTTAACAGCATAGTTAGTAATATGCTAAAAGATTTCTTTGAAAAAAACTACCTAAAGGAAAGAAAGAGGTATTATGATGAGAATTGCTATCTCATAGGGCTTAGGTTTTTTGTTTTTTTTTTTTTCCTCCAGTTCATTCACTGATGTTGGAGTACCATTGTTTTATAGCCCTCCTATTGTTTTCATGGTATAGGATCATCCGCCTACCCCCAACCCTCTCAGGCGTAGTCACCATAGCAGTCCCACCACGTAATCACTCATAGTCCTCTGTCATAGTCCATTGTGCCCCCACCCTCCCCTCCCCATGGCTAACCTTCCCCATACCTTAAAAGCTGTAGCTACGCAAAAAGTTTTAAAGCATGCTTCTGAGGAAGAGCACAGAAACACTAATTCAGAATGAAGTCTGCACACCTCTGCTTTTAGTCGCACAGTGTACAATAGCCAAGATATGAAAACCTAAATGCCCAAGAACAGATGAATGGATCAAGATGTGGTGCTTATGCACCGTGGAATACTACACAGCTATCAAAAAAGATACACTCATGCCATACGCAGCAACATGGATGGAACTGGATGGGATTATTCTAAGTGAACTGAGCCATAAGGAGAAAGAGAAATACTGGGTGGTTTCATTTACTTGTGGAATCTAGAGAAACAAAGGAACAGACAAAGGCAAACCATAGGTCTGACCCTTGAAAGCCATAGATCTGAGATACTCAGGATGGGAGGAGAGGGGATGAGAATGGTGGAGAGTGGAGAACAGGGAGTGGGAGGAGAGTGATGGGGTGTAGAGGTGGGAAACTATGGTGACTGTACCTGAGGTGCAAAATCCTATCTTGTTGAAAAAATAAACAAGTATATTTGAAAAATAAGTAAAAAAAAGCATGCTTCTTCCCTAAAGAATACCTATCCTATTATGAAACGAAGAATACTTTAAAACTAGATAAAGTTATAGAAAGTAAACAGTTCTACCCATTTATAAATTACAGTTAAGATTTAAATGGATATGACTTACTTTGCTAAAAGCTAGTCTGATTTTCAGACTGAAAGAGTTTTCAAAGTTTTTGAAACATCAGATATATATTTCTAATATATTTAGGAACACATGCTGATTATTGGCATAACGTTTAGGTATCCTGTAGATACCTGTTTTAGATGAGCATGAGACATTGTTTATCTGCCAGAAAATTTCATGGCTCTTTTGATACAGTTAGTTGCATTGTTTTCCTGTGTTCAGGTGTTAGGTATCAGTCTGAAAATTTTTAGTTTCCATAATGTTAGTATAGAAGTCACATAGATTTGTTTTTCATTCTTAGAAGCTTTGTTACATGCCTTCATATTATTTCATTTACTTCATCACACTAAAGAAATGTTGCTAGAAACACCTTGAAAAATTCACTTATTGAGAAGCTTGATAAGTAGAGGGAAAAAACTTTGAATTTGAATTAACAAAATAAATAAATATAAAATATTAATTTTCCCAGTCAATGAACTAAGTTCATATCCAATCTTGACTTTTAATCTTTTCTTTTTTTAATAGATAAGACAAAACCCTTGACTTCTGTGACTAATGCCAATACTTCTAGTACACAAGCAGCTCCTGTAGCTGTTACAACACCTACTATGTCATCAGGTCAGGCAACACCTACATCACCTATTAAAAAGGTAAGCCTACATTGTTTTTTGCTAACAGTACATATATTTTTTTAGGTATGATTTGAACCAAAGTGTTAAAATAGTTCTAGTTCTTTATTGTTTATTTTAAAAAATAAAGTTTTAAAATGAAGATTTCCTCTATATTATTAATTTTTAGATAATATTTTGCAGTTTATAAATGCAAGTTGATTTTTAAGAAAAATATTGGAAAACTTTTCATACGAAAAGTAATGGTTACAGTAACTTATATTTCTGATAAGCCTTTGAGGAACTCACTTTTTATTCTTATTTCTGTTAAGTAAAAAGTACACTGAGATGATTTTACACAAGAATAAGTTGAACCCAAAAAGTACTTTCCAAATCAATGAGAGAACTAGAATCTAGAATTTTTAACTTACTTCAAAACCCAGGAAAGAAAAAAAATTGTGCCATTGATATATAATTTACCCTTATTAGTCAGTGTGACCTTTAGTGAATATTATTTTCTGTATTTGTCAAAAGAATTATTAAAAGCATTTGTTAAAAGAGTTTGGCCAGTTACTGAGTGCTCCCAAAATACTAGTTTTATTTCTTCCTTTCTCTCTCACTCTGTTCTCCATTTTTCTTCATCATTCATACCTCCTTTATATCACCAAAAAGTTTTCCAAACTACAATGTTGATCTTTTAAGGACTTTACTACCCTACTCTCAACCTGTTCCATTAACCCAATTAAAGCTTCAGCATTCAGATTTTTTGCTGGTTGTTGTTTATACACATTAGTCACCTTTTAAAGGCTTCTTTCCAGCAGACCATACTTGTCTTTAATAATCATACCATCTCACTCTGTACGACACTCAGGCATACTTTTTGCTTGTTTTTCTTTTGGGTACTTTTGCCAAACCATTTAAGAGTTTATTGCAGTCATAATAATCTTCTACCCCTATTTACTTCAATTTTTATCTCCCACATACAAAGGCATTGTTCTTCATTTCTACAATAAAATTATCATACTTAGGGTATTCACTCTGATATACTGTATTCAGACCATAATCAACATTTTCCTTCTAGTAATATCCTTTAACTTTTTTTTAATTAAAATTTCGCTCATAGACTGTTGTCATGTCTCTGTGTATGAACTTACTTTATTGCTTGTCTGATATTATTTGGTTTGAATGAATTTGAGGACTTAATGTCTCCAAAGTATTGCTTTCATGTTGTCAGTTCTGTTACTCTTTAGTTCCATGTGTTCACAATGTGAGTCTTAAAATTATAAACTAAAGAATATAGTAATAGTCCTCTGTTTTTCCAATGAATCTGAAAATGTAAATTCTTAATGCAGAAGTATATGGATTTCGCTAGTACACAATTTAAATATTAAACTATATGAAAGTTATATTGCCATCTGTATTTTAGAACTAAGGACTTCTTGAATTTAGTTAGAATTCATGTTCATATGATCACAATGAAAAAATGAAATTTTCTAATGGCATTCTCTGCAGATTTTCGAGACTACTATTAAAACTTTTTCACCATGAACTCATTTAACTAAATTCTGTAATCCTTTTATACTACTTCAGTGAATATTTTACATTGATTTTTTGATTAACTATATTACAACTGTCAGATTATCAGAAGCTTCCATAAACTCCATGATTCCCCTGCAGCAATATCTGACTGTGAAACTGTTTTTCATTCTTTTTTTTTTTTTTTTTTTTTTTTTTTTTTTTTTTTTTTTTTTTTTTTTTTTTTTTTTTTTTTTTTTTTTTTTTTTTTTTTTTTTTTTTTTTTCAGAGGCTAGGTCTCACTATGCTGCTTGGGGTAGTCTTGAACCCACGGACTCAAGTGATTCCTAGCCTCAGCCTCCTAAGTAGCTAGAATTACAGGCGCACGCCACCACGCCCAGCTTGGTTTTCATTCTTTTGTGTATTTAACAAAGCAGTCTCTTTGCAGTGACAGTCAAATAATTGCATAAACTTAATTATATTGCTTTCAAGCATAGCTCCAGATTTATGGCTATTTCTCAACTTTTGCCACCTGCAATTGTTAAGCAGATAATTAATGTGTCTGTTAGATCAGTGGGACAATAACTCTTTGCTATAAAAATGCTTACTCAGAAATATTTAAGATTCTATAATTAAATTGATTCAGTGACAAAATGCTTGGTAGTTTGGGTGTTTAGAAACTGTTTTATTCTCTGTTTCAAAGCATCCAAACTCATGATGATTTTATTGTTTTGGGTCTTTGTTCTTAACATTGTATGGCAAAATTTTACTCAAGGCAATAAAGTGGGTGGTGTTAAAAAAAATTGATATATTTTAATGGATGGAGCAATCTTCTAGGCAGTGTGATATGATCTTTACACTTGATTTTAGCCAAAAGACCGAGAAGTGATATGATACGATTTTCAGAACTTGTGACTGTCATCGGTAATACATTACCTACTTTACTGTAGCATTTCAATGGTTTTTATTTATTCCAAATTTTTTTTACACCTTTAGAGACCCAATAGATTTTCAAATTCTATAGATGAATTGTTGATTTGTAGATATATCTTATTTGCTTAAAATTTCTATTTTTAAATTCCCAGTTAATACTTTCCTTCAAATATATAGACAAACTATCTTAAATGCTATAACTTCCTCCACTAGTGCATAAACACAGTGCATACATGTATACACTCAGATGGCTCCATAACAGTTTTTCCTGTTCTATAATAATACAAAGTAACTATAGAGAACACACATGTATTCTCATTAAATGATTACCCATTATTAACTAAAATTAAAGAAGTGTTTTTGTAGCAATAAGATCAGACCCATAATTTGGGATGAAGTTATCTGTAACACTGTCAGCTTGATTTTATGTTTTAAAGTGAAATTTATATAACTCTACTAAAACTAACTATTGTTAGTATCTCTGAAGCAGATTATCTACTTTGTTGTATGTTAGTATAAATATATTACTATAATATGTTTAGTTAATATGAATATGTTGACTAGATTGTTAAAGTTCATAATTTTCTTGAATTAGTGTCTGGTTAGTTAGAAGCAATTGCTAAATATAATTAACAAAAGACTTGCTATTGGTGGATGCTAATAGACGTATACAAATAATGATTTAAAATAGAAAACATTTTATTTGAGTAATGGATTCGAATATTTGAGACAGTTGTTGAAGAATAAGTGATATTCAAACTAAGGGGTTTGGGCAGTTTGTTGAAAGGAAAGAGAAAAGCATTGTGAACAAAATAGGAATAGTGTGGAGCATTTTTCAGGAAAAATGAATTGTCTAGTTTGATTGATCTATAAAGATACATACACAGAGTAAAACAAGTAGAGCCAAACTCTGTAATGTCTATTTCTATGTTGCAATTTGGTAATAGGAAATCATAAAAGATAGTTGAACATGACCACCAGAGAATTATTCCTCATAGATTAGTTTTCTGGTAGCAAAATACAAGGTGTGTGTGAAGGTGAGAGAGAGGCTGAGAGGTTTGTGAGAAAATCATTGAATTTTTCCAGACCGATAAAAATATAAACTGGAGAAGTGACAGCATTCTCATAAAGGAGACCAGATTTGGAAACTTGGCATCTACACTGGTGAAGGAACATAACAGAAGTACAACATGATAATGAAGTTGAACATATAGAGGATTAAAGAGACTGTTGGTGCCATTAACAGCAATAGAGAACTGAGGAAGAGTTGATTTGGAGGAAATGTTGAGTTTCAGATATCATGTGTTCTAAGTAGTCCAGTAAATAGAAATTCAGGACTGGGAAGAGTTGATTTGGAGGAAATGTTGAGTTTCAGATATCATGTGTTCTAAGTAGTCCACTAAATAGAAAATCAGGACTGGGAATTTAGAAGTCAGACTGAACTGAAGGATAACAAATTTCTGAATTACTCAGTTCAGAGTAAGCTAAATACAAAAACTATTTAGCCTGAAGAAATGTAGTAGACCCTATTCCCAACTCTGAGAGAGAGAGAGAGAGAGAGAGAGAGATGCTAACAGACACTTGAAGTGCTTATGTTGCAGAGAGAGAGAGGAGAGAGAGAGAGAGAGAGAGAGAGAGAGAGATGCTAACAGACACTTGAAGTGCTTATGTTGCAGAGTTGTGGCAAGGACAGTTATTAACAACCAAGACCCGTAGGTTTTGTTGAGTACTTCAGAGATGCTCAGGTATACACTGAGTAAAATTGAAAGTTGTTTTTAAACACATCAATCAGTAATTAATCCACAATCATGTTAGAGTGGAAGTATATCAATCGTTACAACAAATGTCCACTTCCAAAGTGATATTGTTATAATTTTCTCAACCAAAGTATTTATTTTGTACTATTTAGTAATGGTTTTTCATTGAGTGCTTTTAGGGATGAAATGAGAGAACCCAGTTGAAGCACCTGGTTTAGGACTTGCCACTAGGAAAGAATGTTCTTTTCTAACATTTATCAAATGTTCCTATCTGTTTTGTAATCATGGAGGACTAATGCCAAAGGTAACTCAAGAGTTAGGGTGAACTTAGCATTTTAAATAATTGGGGGAAGTTAAAGGAATGGTTGTAATACAAATTTGAATTTCATTATCCTTTTTTATTGGAACAAACCACAATTTTATATTAACTTGTGCCACAAGAACATAGATAAGCACTTATAGCAGACTCTATCATTTGCAAAGCCTAAACATGATGATCTTACCCTTTATAGAAATGTGCCAACTCCAGTTCTGAAATTCTGTGACTTTAAACTTAGAAATCAGTATTTAATAGTCACAGATTTTCTCATTTAGTGTTCTACTATATTTTTTTCACAGTGCCATTTGGTCTAGTAAATACCTGTTTGTTTCATTGATTAGCTAGTTAAGTACAAACTAGTTAACATTAACTAGTTAATGTTAGTTTACGCGATGTCAAACAAATGTCACTTATGCTACTCTCAACACTAAAATATCCCACAACCCCTCTGTAATTTTGTACTGGTGTCCAATAATGTGTAAGTGTCCATATTGGAAATTGGGAATGCTGTACATCATGTGTCTGTACTAGACCTTTTGGAAAGAAGTTAATTACAGGAAGTACCAAAGATATTTTATAGCAGTTTTGTCTGTGAAGTAGCCTTCTGATATCAGATACTTAAGTTCCATTAAACTGTCCAGTTAAGCAAACTTTAGCAATAAACATGGAAGACTTTTTAAACAGTAATCATATGCTATAGCAAGTAGCTAATTTCTGTGTTCATCCATTTATATTTAACTGATGAATATTTTGAGTTTAAGTACATGAAATGAAACTACCTAGAGACAGATGATACACCATTTTGAAAGCTTTTTGAAGACCTTAAAATGAAATACACTGATTCAAATACACTTTTTAACGGAAATGTTAGTTTAGTGGAAAATAAAAAGTAAATTTAAAACTACTCTTATATTAAAACTATATTATTCTTCGGAACTGTACTACTTATTGCCTCTTTTATTGATTATGTTGGATTTAAAATTTTTTAAAAACAAAATTCAAGCACAGCAGTTTGTTCATTCACATACTATATTATCTGCATTATGTGTCTTTTACTGCTTTAGAAGTTTTTCTGTTAAATTCTTTCAGATTCTCTCATGCTGATCTTGTTCTGGGTGACTCTTTAAGATTGAATCATTACCCAAGTACTGGGTTTTAATTTTTGTAAAATTCCTTTGAAAGTAAAAAAAGTGGTTTTTGCTCTGAACATCCCTTTTCTGTTTTCATGCTTTCAATCTTTATCTCTTTACCTGTCTTATTTTAATTGACTTTAGTATGATTTCATTGCTCCTATGCCTGTGGTGGAATCAGTAGATCCTGCATCATGGAGGCAGGGCTTGCGCAAAACTGGCATTGTTCTTGTGCCCAATAAGGGTGAAAAAAATATGGTGAGGCATTTCTATTTGCAAGGATTTATATTAGGTTTTCAACATAACAAGTTTAATATAAACATTGGTTCCAAAGATGCATGGTTTTAAGTCCTTATTGTGTGCTTATTGCTGTTCTCTGTATTTGCATCATAATTTTTTCTGTGTGATATAAAGTGTGGAGTGTGTTTTCTTGATTCTAACTTCTTCTGGAAAGGTAGTTTATTCCCTTTTCAGATTTAGCTCTTTAGATTTTGGACTAAGACATTAACC
This sequence comes from Uropsilus gracilis, assembly GCA_004024945.1. Taxonomy (NCBI): domain Eukaryota; kingdom Metazoa; phylum Chordata; class Mammalia; order Eulipotyphla; family Talpidae; genus Uropsilus; species Uropsilus gracilis. The sequence goes on from PVHY01000058.1 coordinate 318,299, forward strand.
TACTTAGTAAAAGTATTTCCTCCTGAAATCATTAACTATAGTTTTAGACAGTATTTGTACACTGGTTATTTCCAGTTTATGGACTAATCAGTCTTGATAATTCTTTTTTTATTTTCCTTTAAAAAATAAAACAGTTTCCAACCTTGGCTACAAAAGTTTCACCCAAAGAGGAAGAGAGGAAAGATGAGTCACCTGCATCATGGAGGTTAGGACTTAGAAAAACTGGCAGCTATGGGGCACTGGCAGAAATCACAGCTTCTAAAGAGGCCCAGAAAGAAAAAGACACAACAGGTGTTATGCGTTCAGCTTCAAGCCCCAGACTTTCTTCTTCTTTGGATAATAAAGAAAAGGTAATATATTTTACAATTTGGTTTCTAAAAACTATTCACCTCATATGATGCAATTGTAACTACATTAAACTAATATATCTCCAGAATTATACGTATTGGAGAGATGAAATATATTCATGCAAAGCATAAATTATGAGCAGTCCTCAGAGAATTCCTTTATCCTCCATGAAAATTTATAACATATAACACATTTATTAAGAAAGACTTTCAAAGTTTAGAGTATTTATTGTAGAATATTATACTCAGTTTGCATTTATAATTGCAATTTCTTTTACTTTTTCATCAGATTCTTCCAAACAACTTTGTTTTAATGAGTAGTTTTAAATTGCAGCAACTAGAATGCATGACAGTTCTTTTAGTTCTATTTTATATAATTGTATCATTCTCCACTGCATTTTTAATGCTTTAATTCTTTATTTCATGTAGTTTTCTTCCTCTCCTTAAGAGTATTTTCTTATATCAGAAATTCAGAATGCCAAGTGGGGTGGAGAGGGGTGGGTTCAGAAATGCATTTTCTTAGACAATTTCAATATTTTTTAACTTTGTTTAAATTTATTGCTCAAAGAATAAATTTATTATCCATTTTCCCAAATGTTTTATGTCATTATATGTGGGATTGAATCAGTTGTCATGATCACTACACTCTCAATCAGATTTAAGATAAATATAATTTAAATCATTTTTATTTTGGATACTATAAAGTTTTATCTTAAAGCGTAAAATACCAAGGTCATAAGTTGCTTATATAATAGAAATGACTGTGACTTGTTAATTATATTAAAACCTTTCCTAGAGTGAGTACATTTTAGCTTGTGATAATACATGAGTGATCAGTTAAAGAAGATAGAGAAAAAAATGATTTGAAACACATTGTCTCTTTTTCTTATGTTAAAATAGCACTTTTTTCTAGACTAAAGGAGAAAGAAAACTTAGTTTGAACAGGCTGCCTTTTAGTCTTGTATTATGATAAACATCAATTTTAAAATTTGTCTGGGAATTAGACTATAAACTGTAATGACTATTTCAACTATACGTTGTTGAATACACGTTACTTACTACTTTTAGGAGTGCCTGAAGTGTCACACAGATTTATTCTCACTCATTTTTCCCTGTTACATAGGATAAAGATAGTAAAGGAACTCGACTTGCGTATGTTACACCTACAATACCAAGACGACTAGCTAGTACATCTGACATTGAAGAGAAAGAAAATAGGTGGGTTCATCTTCATTTGTTTTATGTTTTTTAACTACGGTGTCCTTGTTGTTTAGTTTGAATTATTACATGAGCTTTGTTGCAATTATGTGGGATACGAATTGCAGAATAAGATGGAGGACACTCCTGACAACACCACATACTTAGTGCTGAGTAGGTTTACTTTCTAGTCACTCGGTAGACATTTTCATTTGTACATAATATTCCATGGAACAGATTAAGTGAGGTTAAAATAACACTTTCTCTTCCCTATGCTCTGGACTTTTAAGTTGTCTAATATTTTGTGATCATAAATACTATAAACTTTCTATGAACATCTTCATTTTTCCCCTGACTTAGGATTACACTTTGGGGATAGAATCTTAGAGCTGAAAATTTTCAGCTTTTTTAATAATCTAGTGTTTCCAAGTGATTTTACTGGTCTCTACTTTCATTGCTGCTTATTAACACACAGCTATCTTTTTTTATTGAAATACCTTTGGTTTACATCCTTGTTAGTATTTGAAAATATAGGATCTCTCCTTTCAGGTATAATCACTGTTAACACCTACCACCAAAGCACCCATATTTCTCTAGTACTATAGGCCGTTGTGCTCTTTCCCAACCTAGTTCTCAGCCCCTCCCTTAAACCTTTGTTTGCCTGAGTACCTCAGTTCTGTTTCAGTTTTAAAATCTGTCTTTGACCCTTTCTTTGTTTCCTGTGTATTTCACAAATGAATTACACCTTCTGATATTTATCTTTCTCCTTCTGGCTTATTTCACTTAGCATAATCCCTTTCAACACCATTCATGTTGCAACAATAGCATAAGTTTATCTTTTTTGGGTAGTATTCCCTCATACACACATATACACACATACATTTTGATTCATTCATTTTGGGGGTACTTAGGTTGTTTCCCATAGCTTGGCTGTTGTAATTATCCCAGTATAAACATGGATATCAAATTTTCTTTCAAATCAGTTTGTTCTGTATTCAGAAAAATACCTAGAGGTGGAATTGCTGGTTCATATGGCATGTTCATTTTTAATCTTTTGAGAAACATAAAGCTTTTTTAACCTTACTCAAAATCACCTACCAGAATCTGAAGGATACTCTTTTCACAGAGACTCTTCAAGTTTGCGAACAAGTAGTTCTTATACAAGAAGAAAATGGGAAGATGATCTCAAAAAGAATAGCTCAATTAATGAAGGCTCATCTTATCATAGAAGGTAATACTATAATTCTTCAGTAACTTTTGTGTATACCTTTATAAGGAGCTGTTTGGAGCCCTCATTTTAATGTCATGGTAAAAAGTATGTGTTTTCATTACATACTATAATATGTGTTTTGTTCTTCAAATAAAACTTCGAAAGACATGATGTATATTTGAAGAAAGGTGAAATTTTACTCCTCCTCATGACTTCCTGTTATTTGTTTTTAGTTTATGTATTATGAAATTATATTTTAGACTTTAACATATTAAGTCAAACTATGCAATCGATTAGAGCAATTGGGGTAGATCAGTTTTTTATTTGATAGGATTATTATTTGATGACCTCGAAAGTTTCTAGTTGACTAGAATTCAAAATTATGGCCATTGCTTGGGGTGGGAGAACTTAGATTTTTCCGTTGAAGGTACCCGAAAAGAAAAAATACAATCAAGTGTCATATAGGCATAGATCACTTCTCATGTTAAAACAACTTTCTTCAAAATGTCAAGATTCTTACTTTCACCAAGAGAAAAATAGACTAGTGTTTTTCTCAGGTCCAGTTTGACATAACTGTATTGTCCGGAAGAGTTCCAAATATGTAAAATATCAGATCAGATCATCTTTGAGTATTGTTGAGAAAGCTGGGATGGGGGGGTGGGATGTTGAGGTGGTACAGCTAAATAATACACTACCAAATTAGTGAAATATCTAGACTCTAGCAAGTTGTAGTTGCAACTCTTGGTGCTGGAGCTGGTGGTGTATTTAGGAACACAGTTTTTTAGATTATTCCTAGTCTTGTGTATCTGTATAATGTATAGACATTACTATAGCGTACACATACACATCCTATATAGATATGACTCTTTCCTTTAGTTACTCCTTTGGTAGAAGACAAGATGATTTGATTAGTTCTAGTGTTCCAAGCACCACATCAACACCAACAGTTACTTCTGCAGCTGGGCTTCAGAAAAGCCTGCTTTCCAGCACAAGCACTACTACAAAGATTACAACTGGTTCTTCCTCAGCAGGCACACAAAGCAGGTGAGTCACAGATACATTTTGTGTTCAGGCCTACTGTGTGCTTATGTATGTGCATGCATTTTTGTTTAGAAGATCATGGGGCTCTGGATTTTTTCATTTACCTTGTAATTTGTTTTTTACAAACAAAATTTGTTTCCAAAAGTGACAATTATGCATGTCTGGGGAAAACAAATTAAGTTTCTGAATTATTAGACTGCTTAAAATGTAAATTTTCTCTCTTTATCAGCTCTGGAAGAGCTTTTTGATTCGTGTTCAAAGATGTCTTGCCATGTGTTTTAAAAAAATCCATCCCTATTACATGTTTTCAGCTGCTAGAAAGTGCTTTCATTGTTTAGCTGTTTTCCTTTTCTCTTTTTGTGTTGCTACTTATGATGCTATAGTACCTCAAATCGTTTGTGGGCTGAGGATAGTACTGAAAAAGAAAAGGACAGTGTTCCTACGGCAGTGACCATTCCTGTTGCTCCAACTGTTGTAAATGCTGCAGCTTCTACAACAACCCTGACTACAACTACTGCTGGCACTGTCTCCTCCACATCAGAGGTCAGGGAGAGACGCAGGTGTGTAAAGGTCCTGTTAAGAATTGCTCATATATCTCTCCAGTGATGAAAGTTATTTACTTTGTTTTGTTTTTTATTTTTGTGAAGTTGGTGACCTCTTCAGTAGGTTAGTAAATAATCTACATCAGCTCTGAACTATGTAAATTGATATGACTAGCAATTTTTATTTGTGGGCTTAGTGACCTCCCTCTGACAAAACTGATATGTCTGGGTAAAGGCACTGAGTCAGACAGTTGTATTCTTACCTAACCTTTGTAATTTTTAAATGGATTTAAGTCAAACATTTTTGTGATGAAAACCAAAATACATACATAGTCATCAAAAATTAGATGTCACATGACAAAAGCATTTTTTATGTATTCTCATTTTTTACCGTTACTAAGAAATTTGATAGATGTTAAACTTTTGTTAATTTTGAGTCTCTTGTTTTAAGATTCATTTGGTAATGAAAGGCTTCTTGTGCTTAGATGTAAGCCAAATAATTCATTCACTTAATTTTTCACTTCTGATATATAGAAGGCACTAAGTATATTTTTCAACGGGTCTGTGAATTTATTTTGTATATTTAAATGTAGTTATAAGCATTGCTCACTTCTTTCTTCTGTACTGCTAATTGGAATGGAATCATAGATGTGGAAAGGAACCTACCTATTATCTTTTGTGAAATGCTTGCTCTACAGAAGGAGACTGTGACTGATATTAAGTGACTTTTCCATTTCTATATAGGTAGCAAGTGTGAGAACTGAGCCTCGGTCCAAGATTGCAGGACAATCAGCCCAGTGTTCTTTCTCCTAGATTTTAACATAGTCCCTAGGTTTGAGTTGTTTTCTTTTTAAGAAGAATATGTTAGAAAACAATATATTCTTTTTGTTGTTGTTGTTATATTTGAAACACTAAAGAAGCTTTATGACTTATATTTTCCTTATTTAAAACACCAAACATACTAACTCTGTGGTTCTATGCAGTCATTCATCCTTTGTCTTTGGTACATAACAAAGTGTTTGACTTGGCATATGTAGTAGCACTTTTACAGTACTACTTGTGGTGTCTATATAAAAAATAAGCTATTAAATGTTTTTAATGTTAAACATTGGCCTTTCATTGCATCTTTAGTTTTTCTAAATGCATCTCTATTTCATTTCTATTTTTATGGAAAAACTAGTGATGTTTCTGTGACACCACTGCAAATGGTTAGCATTTTTGTGATTTGAATACCAATACAGATCATATCATATTTTAATTACTCCTCCTTTAGTGTGTAAATTTAAGTCAGTTTTATGTTTTTGTGGCATTTTCAGATAGACCAGACAGCCAACAGAAATTAAGATTATAGGCACACATCACTTTTCTAATGAAAGTAGCATTGAAAGCTTTCCTTGAGGAAGGACAGTTAAAGGGGGAAAGGGACTAGTGTGCTTTGTTATTTAAACCTTGTTCTTCCCATGATCCTAAAGTTAAAGTTGTTTCTGAGTCAATTCTTCCGTAATGTAAGGTATTTGATAATAGATTTTTAACTCTAGAAAGGATCCTCTCTGTTCTAGATTCCATTACAATTAAAATCTAAAGAATGTCTTCCCAGAATTATCAGTTGTGTTAGAGCGAGTGTTTTTTTGTTGTTGTTTTTGTTTTTTTCTTCAGAGACTCAGTCTCGCTCTGTTGCCCGGTGTAGTCCCGAAATCACAGACTCAAGTGATCCCCAGCCTCAGCCTCCCAGGTAGCTGGAATTACAGGCGCGCGCCACCATACCCAGCTGTTTTTTGAGACTAGGTCTTGCTATGTTGCCCTGGGTAGTCTCAAACCCGCGGACTCAAGCAATTCCTAGCCTCAACCTTCCAAGGCCGGTATTAATGGTGCACATCTCCATGCCTGGCCCTAGAGCAAGTTTTTATTCTTAAACTTAGGTGTATTTTTTTTATGCTGTTGGAGAGTTGAGTTCAACTTTTCCAATTCCAGAAGAAACTGAAGGTTGGGATTAAATATCTAAAGATGTTTTTAGGATAGAGCATATTTTAAATAGCATAAGAAAGAAAATTAGAACAGTTTTCCTAGTCAGTATTACAGAAATTTTGTTTTGTCTTACCTTGTTTCAATGATGTTTGCAATAATATTGTTTGTGTTTGTTTCTTGTCAAATAATTGTTTGCAGTTTGAATACATTGTTGGCCTTTTCTGTTTGTCTCTTAAGTAAATTTTATTAATGACTTTGAAATACATGTGGTTGAAAATTTACCCCAAAAAGATTTGCATGATGATTTGGAAAATACCATGATTGAAAAAATATAAGTAAATATGGCGTTTTAGGTACCCTTGTATACTTTTCAGTTTTAAGTAGTTGCCGTGTGCACTTTTAAATTCCGTAGTATCCTTGAGTTTTCTTGTCTATCAGTTGGGATTAGATGATGATTTCCTGGTTTGGTTAGTTAGATTTCCAGTGGGTTAATTTTAGGAGAGGCAGAAGAGGAGAGACTAGCTTTAAATGTGTGGAGCATGATAGAAAAAGACTATGAAGAGAAACTTTGATTGAAGTATTCAATCAAAGAGTTTGTTAATTGCAAAACAATTATATAACTAAAACTTTGTAGCATGAATTTATATGTAATTACAGTTTTATTTAACTACTCTCTTCCACCATTTCCTTGGTTTAACAAACTCCCTTGTTCATTCATCTTCCTCTGGAAGGAAAAAAAGTCTAGAAACATGGTGTTATTTTTTTTAATGTAATTTATAATTCCTAGTGCAATTTTCTCTTCTCTTGATTTACCTGTATAGAGTAAGCCTCTAAGAAGAGAATGTAGTAAAGAATAAAAACCAAAATAGGGACATTAGAAAAAAATATTTTAGCCAATAAATATTTGTGTAATAAAAAATATAATATAACTGCAATTTATTTGGGGGAAAGTTCTTAATTTTTTTCAATAATATTTGGGTGTTCAAAATAATATAGTAGGCAATAAAATTACCGAGAAGTAAAATTATATACCCAATGTAATTATAAAAGAAAGAAAGCCGTATAATGGTATGACATGGTAATGATTAAGATATCAGTGGAGTTTGAGTGTTATCTTTTGATAATCACTTCTTGGAATTAAAAACAAAATATATAGCTTTTTGTTCTTTTCTACATTCTCTTCTTAGAGGCTTAATTACTCTATACAGGTAAACCAAAAGAAGACAAAATTGCACTAGGAATTATAAATATATCATGTACTACAAATTGATAGCCTAGCTCTTTATGTTAATTTGAGTTATATGTTGTATGGAAAATTAAGGTGAACAGATTTTTTAAATACCTCCCTATCCTGCATATGAGAAATAGATTTATTAATTTTTATGGCTATCTGAAACTGTTGAAAAACATTCTAGACTTTTTGGAAGAGTGATGTTTGCCATGGTGGTAAAAAAACAAACAAACTAAAAACAAAGTAGCAATGCAGATTTCCCTGTTCTAAACTAAATATGAAAACTTTGACCATATATAGTAGAAGTCAGAATTCAGTTGTCCACATTCATATTTAGTTTCATAACAACTCGCAAAGCTGAAGTGAAAATATATGCAGCCATCTGGACTGCTAAAATGTTTTCTCTGCAACCAGATTTTCTATCACATTAGGTTTCAGTTTCATCTTTTTTTCTTGCTTCATCAAATTAAAAAAAAAAAGCAATAAATTGTATAAATGTTAATTGAATGAATTAAAAATAGCTTTTGAACTATATCTTTCACCAGGTACCTTTTCATACTTAATAGGTATGCCTCAAAGGAAAAACAAGTATTCCCCATTTAAGTGATACTGGGTGATACTGGGTTTAAAAGAGATTTCTTCCCTCAGCTCGTCTCAGATTCTTTGATATGTTTTGATTTTCTTGGAGAAAATTAGAATTTAGAAGCACTTATATATATATTTTTAGTTAGCTTCTTTTACAAATAATTATTGTATTATATTCCATAAATAATGTTTCTTAATCTTTAAGAGAAAATTCATTATACTCTTCCTCATTTTAAATTACTTATCCCAGAAAGAACACTAGTTAATGTAAACATAAGAAATACCTGTTCTATCTAAATAAAAAACTTAATGAGAGTTTAGTCAGAATGAAAGTTATAAAATAGTGAACAAGAGATATGAAGTTTAGTGTGATTTGAGCATAATGAAAGGAAGACAGAACAGGTTTCCCATTGATTGTATTAATCTTTTTCAATCTTCAGTACAGATGAAGTTATCTATAGTAGAATTTCTGCTAAAAAAAAAAGTCAAACTAAGGAAATACTCATGAAAAGAATGTTTCATTTAGTGCATTTTTCCCTTGCTCTTCCACTACTAGGAAGAAAAATTAAGTAACAGAAAATAAGCAGTTAGAAATTTCACTTGAAAAATTTTTATTGTTACGAATGTAAATCAGTATGAGTATTTTAGTAGAATCCAAATTTATAACAGTTCTTTAATGAAAAGAGGCAACTGACAAATTTACTAATAAGATATTGAATGGAAGACTCAATCTCTCCTGATAGCAAAAAGTCTTTCATTGTAGTTTACAACCAGTGGAAACATAGAAAACATGAATAAAGAGAAAAAAAAGAAGTTATAGTCATGGTGGGACTTTCATCTCTTAAGTTGGCTGAATGTCTCGTTCTTATAAAAACACCGTCTTGAGAATTGCTTGCTTACAGTTTATCTAGAATTAGAAAAGAGATAATAAGGAGAAGCAGTAATCTTGAACTAATTCAAAATGTAAGCAAGATTATGATGTCTGTCAAAAACCATCATTAATAAAAGCACGTGACAAGCATGCAGGAAGTGTTGCTTACTCAGTAGTCATCCCATGGCATGAATGTTGCATTCAATCCTAACCATTGATCCCTAAATGGACATTGAAAATCTAAACTTTAATCATATAGCTTTACGTGTCATCTAGGGTGAGAGTTGAGAGGAGTGACATTATATGGTTAAAAATGCATGTTTTCATTAGGAAGAACTAGAGCAGGGATGGGGGCTGTGATGTTGATGTGATTACTTCTAGTCTAAAAAGAAATGATTAGATTGCATTGTCAAAATAGAGATTGATTGTTCTGAAGACTCATCTCTTAAAATATTTAAAGTTGTGTGTTTCATGCACACACATTTGTACCTAATTACATTGACAAGAATTATATTTCCAGTTAACACTGTTTATTACTATAGATCATACCTCACACCTGTTAGAGATGAAGAATCTGAATCCCAAAGAAAAGCAAGATCCAGACAAGCAAGACAGTCTAGAAGATCAACACAGGTATATGTAATGTATATAATATCTAGAGAAAACCACCTTTCTTTTTTATACTTTTCTGTGGAAATAATTGATAGCAGTATATATATACTTATACACACACACATGTGTGTGTAATACATTTACAATTACACATATATATGTGTACATCTCAAAAGTAATTTTTCCATATTTTTTACACAGTTAGACTCAGTAATATTCATACACTCTAATTATATAATGCCAAGTAAAGAATTCTGCAAATTTTTGGAGTTGGAGGAGTTAGGTCTGTTGTGTATGTCATACAGCTAATCTATAAATATGAGGGAACTGTCATTCAAGGTAGTTATCTCCTTGCCATTCTAATAGGCCCTCCTCATATTGCCATCTGTGTCCTTCCTTACCACTTTGAGGAGCTCCAAAGTCCAGGTTCAGCTGTTAGATTGTATTGTTACTCCTATTTCAAGTGAACTATATTGCTAGACTGTTAACACATTTTTTTTTCTTTGTACCTTCTTGAAGTCCAAACTGTTTCCCAAAATTGCCTCTTTACAGCAATCTGTGCATATATATGTACAAAAACACAAGTACACATTAATTTTATATATAAACAGTTATATACTGGTGCCTTTCCTTCTCAACTTTTGGGGAATACTAATATTCATGTTATCTATCATCTCCCATACCATTTTGTTAATTTCTTGAACACAGGGGTAATTTCTTAGACATTTTTTATATTTTTCATGACACCTGTCATTGTGTCTAGTCATGTTTCTCCATAGAATGACTGTGGACATGCTAAGTAAAAGTTCTGTTGCTGTTTGCAGACCAATTCCAAACCTGCGTTTTTTGACTTGTTATAGTTCATATGTACCTGCTTCTATAAAAATCCTTTGTGTGCAGGGGGTGACACTGACTGATCTTCAGGAAGCTGAAAAAACAATAGGAAGAAGTCGTTCTATCCGAACTAGAGAACAAGAAAATGAAGAAAAAGAAAAAGAGGAAAAAGAAAAACAGGATAAAGAGAAACAAGAAGAAAAGAAGGAATCAGAAACATCTAGAGAGGATGACTATAAACAAAAGTACTCCAGAACATACGATGAGGTAGTAATAAATAAATGACAGTTAGATTAAATGACATGAATAGGTTTTTGTAATTCTTTAACTACAAAAATGTATACATAACAAACCATATACAAATACTTGAAAGAACTTTAACTGGAAATCTAAATTGTTTTAATATGGTTAGAATATTTTTTTGAAATGAATTTCAATGTCTAACATGGCTTTTCCTGTTTAATATTTCAAATTAATTTTAATTTTTCACAGACTTACCAACGTTACAGACCATCATCAACTTCAAGTTCAACCACTCCATCCTCTTCACTTTCTACGATAAGCAGTTCACTCTATACTTCAAGTCAAATAAACAGGCCAAACAGTCTTGTAGGTATAACTTCTGCTTACTCCAGAGGATTACCAAAAGAAAATGAAAGAGGTAAGACCAAAATTTGAACCAGTTTCCTTTAAATGATCCTTTAAATTGGTTTTTTCTTCAGCAGAAGAGAAGCAGCAGAGTAAACTGTACCTAAACAGAAAGAATATGATGGTTGAGAATGAAAAAAGTAGAAAATTAAACAGAAAAATCATATGACATGGTATGGATATGTATCTCTTTATGATCTAAGATTTCACAAAAATATGTCTGTAAAGACAGAAAAGTCATTATGGAAGAACTGGTGGGTGACTTTCTAGGAGCAGTTTATCAGTGTTCTTAAGTCATTTCTTGTTGACTATATAGATCATATCTTAAATTTATTTGTGAAATTTAATGTAAAGTAAAACTATTTAACACATGTAATAATGTCCTTCCTAAAATAAAATTGTTTTAATCTTTGTTCTTAAGAAATATTTTTTTCAGCTACACATTGGTGTGCTCATTATTGGCATTTCCTATTTTATTTAAAATCATTTAAATTCTGATTAATTTTTACTGTAAATCAGGCATGTATACTAATAAAATATTCTTCAAATTGCAGATTTTTAGCGTATTAAAAGCAAAACCCCACAGTATTGATCTTAATAATGTCACTGTTGCATGTAGGGTATAAAACACCACAGCACCATTATATAGTTTTTAGCAGGATTGTATTTTGTTGTTCATTGAGAGATTTTAGTTCTTTGAAACACTGATTTAATTTATTATTTTTGTAAAATGTTGAATCAGCATTAGCATTTAAATCAGGGATATTTGCATAAAAGTTTAGCAGTTCTGTTGGAAAGGTAGATTTTGCAATACTGGTTCTGAATTTTCACATAGCGACATTTGACTGGAACTACATAGTACCACCCCCATTCCCTTGGAATAATGTCCCCCACACATTTTAGCGATCTGTATCACTTGGATGGCCACTACAGGAACTAAAATTGGAGATTTTTTGCATTTAATTGATTCCAAAGATAGCTATAAAAGGAACACTTCTTAAAACTAATTGTGGGCTTTCTCTTGCTGTGATTCTTTGTTAATGACAGCCCTTTAAAAGTCACCTCCAACATTACTTTGTTTCATGTAGGTCTCCTTTTTGAAGCATATTCAAAACCCTAATGTTCTCTAATGTGCACATGAAGCCCTTTTAACTGTCCCAGGAAGAAAACAAAATTTAGGACTTAACACTTTTAACAGTGATTTGTGTTTAATGAAAATTTTGTATGCTGCCAAAGAAAGAAAGGGATTCGCTCTAGATGCTATTTATTCTGCTAAATAGGACTAGGAATAGTGGAAGGAGAAACTGACAAATTTTTGTAATGACAATGACATTTCAGTATTAACTTTAGATATCATGACTTATCAAATACTAACTTTGATACAGTAACTATTTTCCTTACCAGATATGAATAACTGACATCCATAGGTTTCAGTTATTTTCTGTTCAGTAAATAGTATTAAATGGGTCTTTTGAGCAAAAATTTTGTTTTCAGCACTAGGAAAATTAAATAATTAAAATTAGTTTTTTGTCTTGGGCTTCAAAGAATCTATGTAATGGGAGATACAGATATATTTTGCATCAAGTGTTAAAGGAATACTAAGGCAAAAATTAATTCTGATTAGAGAATTCCCTTATTAGAAGACATAAGGGAGATTGGCTTAGTAACTGTTTTTACATTTGCCTTGTAAAATACTTTGAAGATGTATTTATTTATTATTGTAATTCTTAACAGAAGGAGAAAAGAGAGAAGAGGAAAAAGAAGGAGAAGATAAATCACAAACTAAATCAATCAGAGAACGAAGGCGACCAAGAGAGAAAAGAAGATCTACAGGAGTTTCATTTTGGACACAAGATGTGAGAACCTATTAAAATATAACTGTTAAATAGCTTAACGTATTCCAAAGTACATAATAATAGTTTTTATATGCCTCAGATTATAATTTGTTAGATGTTCACTACATTTTTTTGAGTTTTTAAATAAGAAAAGTCATTATACAACTAACATTTACTTAGATTTTTGGTATTACTTAAAATCAGGAATTCTCTCCCAATTTTGAAATAAAAATGACAGTTACTGTTCAGCGATAATTGCATAATGACTAAACTGTTCCTTTATCTTAGAATTTTGAAAAAAATACTCAACATTTTATTCTATTTTCATTAATAGGATTATGAAATACAGTATTTCCTTCTTTAAATGATGAGGCACTGCTTGTTTTATTATACAATTAATTAATAATACAATTAATACTATAAAATTTAGTCTTTTTTTCTGATTCCTGATTGTGTGTCTGACATTGCTAGTTGTTCAGATGAAAAAAGAGCTAGATAACACTGTTAAAGTGAAATTTATGCTATTTTCATATAACTACAAAAAGGCAAACAGAATATTTGTTTTTTTTCAAGCCTCTGTTTTTTTCTTTTAATTTTTTAATATAGAAAAGTTTGACCGTACAAAAGTAGCAAATAGTATAATGACCCCTACCGGATATATCCCATTGTTTAAGCTACTAAGTCCCCATCCTCCCCCAACTCCTGTGTTAATTTGTTTTTTTTTTTATTATTTTTTCTCTTACATCATTGTAGTCACCATAGTTTCCCAACACCAATACTACCTGTGAGTTGTCATCATATTACCTTGTGTTCATCCCTTCCATTTTGGGCCCCTGCCCGCCCCCCTCCCGCCCCCCCCCCCATTGCTTCAGTTCTGTGATCAGCTTACTAGTTTTGACTTTTTCTCTACCTTTTGTTTGGTTTCTCTATATTTGACTCCTATGTATTTTTAAAGAAATAAGTATTCCTTTTTAAAAGTTAAATTTAGATAAGTTGCTATAAGTAATCACAATATATTACACAGTAAAGATAATACCATGATGTATATTGTTAAATAAATTAATGAATATTTAATATTGAATATCCAGTCAGCTTTAATGTCCATTTGACTGTTTCATGCCATTTATTGTTGTTTGTATAATTGTTGGTTAGAAAGCTTGAAATGAGAAGCATACATTATAATTAATCATTTAAGTCTCTTAACCAGTACGTTTATTTTCATCTCATTTTTATGGTTATTGTAAAGTAAACTTGTATCAGTGAAGTGTAGTTTACATTTTTCCTTTTTTTTTTTTCTAAGAGTTTCTATAAGTAATTGGAGTTAAAGGACTGATCATGCATTGGTTAATTTTCCTTGGCAGAGGGTGGGGGTATATAATTTTTTTCTTCTGTATCAGGAAGTCCATCTATATGATTTCAGTTGATTGTTCAATTACATTTTAATACCAGTTAAGTAAAACGTCACTATTTTAGCACCTAAATATAGTAACTTATTTCTTAAAATTATTTTCTTAGTAACTTCTATATATTGAATTTCATCAGCAAAACTATATTTGTTATGTAATTTCATTCCCCAGTTCTGTTTAAACACTCTTTAACTTCACTTTTATATATTTAGCCAGGATTATATATTTTATTTAGCCAGTATTATAAGGATGTTCCTAAGATTTTAATACTCATATTTGTTCATTTATACTTGCCATGAGTTGTGTTCTAATTAGCCATCAAAGCATAGGTCTTCTTTTCCCTTCATAGCTACACACTTTGTACCTGTACAGTTTACACAGCTTTGTGATCCACTGTATTGTTAGATTTCCTTTTAGCTTTTCAGGACCTAGGAACCTTACTTTTTTTTTTTTTTTTTTTTTTTTTTCAATTCCTTTATTCTCTCATAAAACTAAAATGCAAAAAGACAGTTTATGATATAGAATTAATATATTTGTATTAAATAATGCTATAAGCAGCATTGATTTTTATGTTTACTAACTATACATATCAAAACAATAGCTTATACATAGATTCTCTTAGTTCTTAGAACAATTCTATAAGATTTTTATCACCATTTTATGGTTGCTGTAACCATGGCTTAGACATTTTTTAAATAGATGTGCTCTGAGTCACATAGCTAAAAATAGCTATACAAACATGAAACTAGGATGATAAAGTTTTAAAGACTGGTATTTTTATCGTGAGTCTGAGCCAACTGTGTTTGAATACAGATTTCTTTTTTCAACCCTCTATTATTCAGATGGTCAAGACTTCTTCCTAGTCAAATATCCTTAAATCTGGTACTTTCAATCTTTTGTGACCTTGATTTTTTCTTTGGTGTGCTATGATTCTGAAGAAATTTCTAGCTGGATTAGCCATATCAATATCATAGGTAGGCCTTCATATCTTGCTAAGTTTGAAGAATCCAACCTTTCTTACAATGAATTTCCTATATTTGCTGCTTCATTATAGCTGATCAGCTAATTGATACTTAAATTTACTCCTAAAGTATATGCAGTTATTGTATGTACTTTAAAAATAGAATATCTTTTTTCTTATGTTAAACGTCTCAATTTCCTCTAACCCAGTAGGAATATGTTTCCTAAATCAGGTTGTTAAATAAGATTGCTTTTCCTCATCACATATGCTAACCTACTTAGAGAGTATGCCAGACTGACAAAATAGGCTTCTTCTTCTAAGTAGGAATGAAAAATTCCTGATTAAAAATCAATTTTTCTTTGGATTTGTTTCTGGGTAGATTATAATTTTTAATTAGAGGATCATTAAGTATTTAAATATCAACTGTTTGAAATTTACTTTTCTAAAATAAATTGATTATCTATTTTAGAGTGATGAAAATGAGCAAGAACAGCAGTCAGATACAGAAGAGGGATCCAATAAGAAAGAAACTCAGGTAAAAAGCAGGGATTATTTTTTACCAATGTTTACACTTATTAATGCATATTGCCCCTCTATGTACCTATATCCCTTATTTATTTTTTTATAAACCTGTTCTCCTTTCCCAGTAGTACAGAAATTCCTGTCCTTTAAAGAAAACAGTAGACAGGTAAACAGGAGGGTAATAAACTAGTAAGCCATTCTTAACTGACATTTCTCACTGTCTTATCACTGAGGCACCATGTCCCATTTTCCTGGTTTAGAAGGAGAAAGATTTTCTGCCTTCCAGAGTTGTGACCTTAAAGTATATGTTGTGTTTTACTGTTAAAATTGTGTGAAATGTATTAAGATTAAGTAGAACATTATTTCTAAAAGACATTTTTTTTAGTTTCAAGCAATTTAGTTTTTGTTTCTTTTAAAAAGTGTTTAGATTATGCTTTGTGCTAATGTTCCTTCAGTTACAAGTAACCAATAACTCAAACTGTATTAAACAAAGAGAATTTATTGTACTTCAGTTATGTTATGCAACCCACTGTCATCTCCATGTTCAGGCTCGTTTACCTCATAGAATTAATAATAATTAGCTTAGGCCAAGTAAGGCCCGCCACTGCTGCTTCACAGCTATTTTGCTACTAATTTCGGCTACACTATCAAGGAAAGAAAAAATGGAATAAAAGACCCTAAGCTACAATAAACTAGAAAAATACTTTAACTCAGTAAATTTGCTTATTATGCAACATAAACCTTTCCTGTGAAAAAGTATGAATAGTGAAATTCTGTGTTTTCTGATGGTGTTATCATCTCAGTATATTTGAAGGCAAAATTTCTATTCAGTTTACTAAAACCCCAAATGGACCACATTAAAGCTTGACTTTCTGACATATATGTTTTTCCTTCTTAAGTAGGATAAATTGTAAAATGCCCCCAAATTCTTAAATTTTTAGTTGTTCTGGAAGTTCAAGCTATCTGTTTTCAGGATATAAATTAAAACTAAGATAAAATTTTATACCAGGAAGTTTGAGTTACTTTAATCTTTATAGTATTGTTTGTTATTTCCATAAATGTAGTTTCTGTTGCTTTGGTTTTTATGCTTTGTTTTCTGTAAGTTAACCACGCAGAGGATGTTAGCAATAAATCAAGAATTTAATAACACCGAGGCAAGAAACCATAGGGAATAGATAGGCAGGTTTTGATTACTTAAACATACAAAGATAAAATATGGCAGAAGTGATACCCTTACTACTAAAATTGAGACATTTGCCTAAAAAAATTCTTGCCTTTTTGTGTAACATTTAAAAGATTAATATTTGTGCTATATAAAAACTCTGTAAAAATGGAGACTATATACTTTTATAAATTTTTCAAAAGATAAAAGGTAAATGGCAAGTAAGCTTGAAAATTCATTTAATCTTATTAATAACCAAGACAGTAATTAATACAAAAGTGAAACTGGTGGAGGTTTAATAATATTATGCCGTATTTTATATGATTAGTACTGAAATAGGCATTTTCATGTAAGATTTTGCTATAAAGTTATCCTTTTTAGAGATTCATCTAGCAATACAAATCAGAGCTTCACGGACAAGTTTATGCCTTCTGTTTTAGTAATCCCATTCCTAAAACTTTATTTCCAAAGAACAGTTCAAGTATGTAAAGATAAATTTACAAAGTATTGTAGCAGCATGATTCTTAAAGCAAAAAAGGTTATGAAGATACCTAAATTGGTGGAAAATAGATTAAATCAAATGTATTTTCATAGATAGATACTTTATGTATTCATACAAATGGTTAACAGTAGAATAGAGAGGGGTGGAGGATTATAAAGGAATTTTTATGATACTGCGATCAGAAAACTTTAAAGGGTATTTTTACCATGAAAAAATATTTTAAACACAAGAAATATGGGCATAGTTCTTCAGATTGTTAGAGGATGTAGCATTATGTTTTCTCGGAACTGAAATTAGACAGATATGGGGTGTTGTTTAATGAGGATAGTTTTAATTTTGTAGGAGATATATTGCATAATACTGTGATACTGTTCATACTATTTTACTGAACTGTACTTTTAAAAGTGATTTAGATTGTAAATTTTAGGTTTTTAATTGCAATTGAAAAATTATAAAAATGTTCCATTATTTCTGAAGGTGAAGAGATAAGATTTGATTGATTTATCACTGCTTAGAGCTTTTCTTCTTGAAATTTGAAGTAGTGAACCTAGGACTGCAAAATGAACAGTGAGGTCTGATTTTTTTATTTATTAGCACATGTTTTTTTTTTTCCCCAGACATTTCCCAGAATTTGAATAAAATCTTTTGTTTGCTTTTGCCCTTTTTTGAGATAACATTATATATAGTACAACATTATGATTATATATTTGTATATGTTAATGATCACCACAATAAGTCTTATTAACATCTATCACCACATATAGTTGGAAATTTCTCTTGTGGTGAGAACTTTTAAAACATCTAGCAGCTTACAAATTTGAACATATTAAAGATTAAAGTTTAAGTTGTTAAAAATCTAAATAATAAGTCAGAATAAATCTTTACAGGAAAAAGAATAGGAAGCAAGTACAAAATTGGTTTTTGCAAAGGAAATTTAAATGGACTTTAAAATGGCATTTTTAGTTTAAATTCAACTTTGAAAAGTACCAAAGGAACCCAGTAATTTTACAATGCATTCGCCAAAAAATGTAATGAAAAATGCAAGTATGTAAATTGAGGAACTTAATAAACCATTTCTGACATTAGATTCCAGGAAACTATAAATTCAGTGAGCATTTCAGTAGAAAGGATAAGAGCAAAAGGTAAAGAAGGCCACAAAACAAACTGCTTGGCTCCCGATTAGATTATCTTACCCTGTTTTTTTCATCATGTTGATAGGAATAATTATTAGAACTTCAAATGTAGCATGCTTCTTGCTTGAGGGAATTAATCATGCTTCCTAATCCCTAAATGCTAAACTTCGAAGGAATGCATATTAGGATTTGTGAAAAAGTAGATTTTAAAGCAAAATAAGTTTATAATGTTACATATAAAATGCCTTATTTGTTTGTCACTGTCTCAAAAATGAGAAAATAATTGCTTGAGATACCACATGATAAACTTGCTTAATGTGAGTATGTTACCTCCTCCTCCTAAGTAGATATGAGTAATGAATATATGTCTAATCGCTTGGTATTTTTTCTTCCAGTTAAAAAATACTATTTAGTAACATTTGTAAGAATTCAAAGATGACCGTAGATTGCCAGATATAATTGCATGGTATTGTATATGTGACTATATATATATAGTGACGCTGTGTTCTGAAACTTCCTTCTAAAAACATTAACCTTAAAAGGTATATGAATAGGTCAGTTTAATAGATCAGTGTGAAAATAATATTGATGTTATGTTAAATTTGATTGTTCTTTTACTTAATGTAAGCATAAAAATTTAGTATACATTTGCTTTTCTCTTTCTAGACGGATTCCATTTCAAGGTATGTTTCACTTCTGCTTTTCTGAATTTTCTCATTTTCACCCTTTCTGAAGTTACATTACTAGATACACGTGGCTCTTATAAGTTGGTAGAACTGTTTGAATAATAAAATTACCTCTTAATAGCTTTTAAGTCAGAGATTTTACTTTCAATTTAGTAGTCACAAATGAGGTTGTAAGAAAGATTTTTCTTAATCTCTATAACTGATAATTTTTCTTAAATTTCCTAAGTTTTCTACATTAACTTCAGTTAACTGTCTCATTATTATCAGAGGCTGATAAAGCTCACCAGAAATTTATTTGACTCGGTATTCAATATCTTTTCCTTAATTTAGAAAAAGGAAATATGAAGATACTAAAAGGTGTTACTCAACTCAAAATTGTTCGGGTTTTTTTTTTGTTTTTGTTTTTGGTTTTTTTTTTTTTTTTTTGAGAACTTCCATAATAGCCTTTAGTTCTAGTTCAGCAGTCTTCATTTCACTTCTTTCATTCTTACTTGTTAACAAAGCCTTCTATAAAACCAAAAATAGGGCCGGACACAGTGGCACATGCCTTTAATTGCAGCCTATGAAGCGCGAGGCCAAGGCAAGGAATCGCTTGAGTCTACGGGTCCAAAACCCACCCAGGGTCACATAGCAAAACCTCGTCTCAGAAAAATAGCTGGGCGTGGTGGTGCATGCCTGTAGTCCTAGCTACCTGGGAGGCTGAGGCTGGGGAATGCTTGAGTCCATGATACCCTGGGCACCATGAGCCTGCAGTTCCCCAGGCAACAAAGCGAGACCTAGTCTCAAAAAAAAAGAAAGAAGAAAACCAAGAATAAATTTCTGTATCCTCTTAATACTAGAATTTGAAATGTGGACACAGTAACATTTGTCAGGAGAACCTGAATTCAGAACCAGATAATATGAAAATTCTCCTTAATAAATGCATTTTTTTTTTTTTTTTTTTTTTTGCTTTAGGGTAAAGCTCTTACCTACCCCTTTTGCTAGATACAGTTTTCATTACATCAAAAATGTAACTAATTTTGAAATAGTTGCAAACAAGGAAAAAAGTGCTATCAATTAAACTATCATACATAAATTGTAAACCATGTTCTGATTGCAGAGCTATTAGTATGTGAAGAAAAATTTTAATTGCTGAAATAATTTGTCTTGATGTGAAATCAGTTTTGACATATGTGTAAAGTATTGAATCCCTTCCTTAACAATGAAATTAAAAATAGCTGGGCACGGTGGCTCGTGCCTATAAGCTTCAGCCTATGAAGCGGCCAGGGCTAGGGATCGCAGTTCGAGTCCCGCCTGGGGCCCATAGCGAGTCCTAGTTTCAAAAAAATAGCTGGGCGTTGTGGTACGGGCCTGTAATCCCAGCTACCTGGGAAGCTGAGGCTGGGGATTGCTTGAGTGTGTGGTATCCCGGGCAACATGAGCATGCGGTTCCGTGGGCAAAAATAGTGAAACCTAGTCTCAAAAAAAAAAAAAAAAAAAAAAAACCTTCCCAACACAACAAAGCTCAAGATTTAAGAAAACAATACTATATGATTGAGTGAAAAGGTATACTAGGAGCCTCAACCGTGGAGAAACACCAAGAATATAGAGAATTGGTAAACTTGAAAATAGAGTACTATAAGAGAAAAAACAAGTGGATTGACCAGTAGATAAAAGATTTTTAGGAAAGTGAAAACCCTTTGGAAATAATATCTGTATCATGGTGTTCTCAAAAGAATAGAAAGAAAAAGAAAGAAAAGCTTATTTAAAGAAATACTTGTTGAGCATTACCATAGTCTGCAGAATTGAACCAGTCATTGTGATTTAAGAGATTCAGAACTTTTAAACAAAATAATACCAGACTGACATAGTCCAAGCCATTGCAATAAAACTGTTGAGAAACCATTGACAACATTAAAAAGCATCAAGATAACAAACAGCATCCTACAAATCACTACCAATTAGACTGTTCATGGGCTTTTAAGTAGAACCCTTAAAGACAAGAAGGAAATGGTAGGAAATACTTAAAACATGCAAAGAAAAGTTTTCATCCTAAAATCCTTTACCCTGAATGATTTATCATTCAAAGCATTTTTCAAAATTCACCTATAACATTTTCAAGAATAGGTCATGTATTCGAACACAAGTCAGTTGACAAAACTGTGAAGATTAAAATCATACAAGTGCTTTTTCTGATCATAAAGCTGGGAATTAACTTTAAAAGAAAACAAGTAAATGGAGACTGAACAAAATGCTACATAATAGCTATTGGGTTAAGATGAAATTAATGCAGAAATCAAATATAGACCAATGAAAACAAAGATACAGATTATATATCTACACAGCTAAAGTGATCCTAAAAAGGAAGATAATTGCAATATAGGCACACATTAAGAAAAATTCCAAATAAATAATACACCTAAAGATACTTGGAAAATAGGAATAAATGGCATAAGGTTAGTAGAAGGATGGAAGTAATAAAGTAGGGGTGGGAATAATTTAAATAACATTCAGAAAGTAAAAAAGGAGAATAAATTGTTAAAACTTTAGCTAAACTAGCAAAGTTGAAAAATATTGACAGACATTATTAGGAATGAGAGAGGAGAAATTACCATAGAGAATTTAAAACTACAAAGGCTCATAAAGATTACTGTGAACAGTTATGCCAATAAGTCCAGTAATCCTGAAGATATGGACAAATTTGTAGAACTAAATAATGTACCAGAATTAAACCAAAAAGTAACAGAAAAGTAGAATAAACTAGTCATAATTACAGAGATTGAAACAATCAAAATCTCTCCAAAAAATAAAAACTCAAGAGCAGATGAGTTTACAAGTAAATTCTATCAAACTTAAAGCAGAACATATGCTCATCTTTCTAAAACTCTTTTGTAAGATCCAAGAAGTAATGTTCCCTAACACACCTTATGCCAACATTACACCAGTACAACAACCACATTAGAATAGCACAGTAAAACTAACAACCAATATCCCTAATGAATAATGATGCAAAAATCCTGAACAACATGATAGCAAATTGAATTCAGCAGTATCAGACAAGGATTCTCCATTATGTTGAGCAAGATTTATCTCAGTAAAGCAAGGGTGGTTTAATAAATGCAAGTTGATATAATGGATTATATCAGCAAAAATTAAGATTAAAAAAAGTAGATACAGAGAAATCATTTGCTTAGGTACAATATTGTCTTTTAATAAAAATTCCAAAGACAGAAGTAGGTTGAAGAAACCTACTTCAACATAGGTGAAGACCATGTGTCAAAAACCTATGTCCAATGTAATGCTTAATGTTGAAAAACTGAAAGCTTCTGCATTAAAGACAGAACAAAAATAATAATAATAGAGACAGGACAAAACAAGGATGCTTTCTACTCCCACCTGTTTAATATCAGGTTTTAACTGAAGCAGCCAGACAACCAGAATAAAAAGCTTTAAAGTTGGAAAAGAGAAACTTTCATTATTTGCCTTAAGACTTTAAAACACCATCAAAAAGCTCTTAGGCACAGTAAATGTTCCTTGCCATTAAATCTGTGATCAAAGTAGCAAGTTTCAAAACAAGCATATAAATTTGTTACATTTTTATATACAGTAAATGAGAAGAAAAAAAATAAGAATACCATTTGCAGTTACTTCAAAAGCATTAAAAACCTAAGAATTAACCAAAGAAGTGGTCTTTTTTTTTTTATACAGTGAAAACTAACAGGACATTAAAAGATGTTATTATAGTATATAATGACATTATAATGTCATGATAGTTGGAAAGACAATCCATGCTTTTCATTGGGAAATCAGTACAGTCAAAATGATGAGTCTAACATAAATGATACACAAAATACTTTCCAAAATACCAACAATATTTTAAAGTTTATACGGACTCATAAAAGAACTTTCATAGCAAAAACAGTCCAGAGAAAAAAGGAAACAGGCATCATGTTAACTACCTTTATATATTAAGCAAAGTGTTTAAAATAATGTTATTGGCATAAAAATGGACACGAGTCAATGGAATAGAATCAGAAGCCCAGAAATAGATCATGTATGTAGACTTACTCATGAAAGGAGTAACCTTATAATGGAGAGGGGAGCATTTTTAATAAGAGATGTTTGGAAGACTACATGGCCACATAGGAAAGAATGAAGTTAATATTACTCTCTAACTCCATGCAGACAAATTCTAAATGGATTAAGAATTTAGATAACTTGCAGCAGTGATATATGTAGAAGAAAATATTGGTGATGACTTTTCGTGACTTAAAAATAAAGATGTTTTTGAAAACTTGACCACTGCAATTAAGGAAGTAAACGCAAAAACAAACATTTGGAACTGCCTCAAATTAAAAACCTTTTACACATCAAAAGAAAATATAAGTATTTTTAAGGCCAGGCACGGTGGCTCGTGCCTGTAAGCTTCAGCCTATGAAGCGGCCGGGGCTAGGGATCACGGTTCGAGTCCCGCCTGGGGCCCGTAGCGAGACCTAGTTCCAAAAAATAGCTGGGCACGGTGGCACATGCCTGTAATCCCAGCTACCTGGAAGCTGAGGCTGGGGATTGCTTGAGTCAGTGGTATCCCGGGCAACAAGAGCCTGTGGTTCCACGAGCAAAAATAGCAAGACCTAGTCTCAAAAAAAAAAAAAAGAAAAGAAAATATAAGTATTTTTAAAAGGCATCCTGAATGGGAGAAAATAGTTGCACATTATACAAGAGGCTACTATTTAAGACAAATTTAAAATATACACAATAATAATGCCCAATGATAAATGAACAGCAAGAGCTTCACAGATAGCTAAGCAAAGAGACCATCCAGAAGGCCAGTAAAGTCAAAACCACATTGTAATACCTCATACCTATGAAAATTGACACATATTAAAAATATCTCCAGCAAGTGCTGGAAAGGATGCAAAGGAGGAGAAACCCTATCACACTGTTGATTGGAATTGGAAAACAACCTTGATTTACCTTAGAAAACAGATATTAATACTGTACCTCCCAGCAACCCCATTCTTTGGCATCTGTCTAAGGAACATAAGACTAACAGCTCAAAAAACTCTGTGCTGTATAATATTTATTGTAGCATTATTTATAATAAGTTGATTCTATATAAGATATAGAGTCAACCTAAATCCCCACTAGTAGAGGATTTTATCAAGTATAGTGTATCTGCACAATGGAATACTGTTCAGTCATACAGAAGGATGAAATGCTGCTATTTAAACAAATGGAATTCAAAGTAATTGTTAATAAAGCAAGTCAGAATAACAAAGACAAATATTAGGCGTTTACATAACATGCTTCAATGAAGCAAAACACTTAGAACTACTAGTGGATACTAATAGCTAATAAATTTTCTGAGACTAATATGGGGAAGGAGAAAAACTTAGTGATAGAAAAAAAAAATAAAATAAGTGGTGCATGCCTGTAATCCCAGCTACCTGGGAAGCTGAGACGGGATTGCTTTGAGTCCGTGGTACCACGGGCAGAAATTGTGAGACCTGGTCTCAAAAAAAAAAAAGAAAAGAAAAAAAATAAGTTTTTTTCAAATTATCACACAAATGCAGGAGGAATGGCAAAATATTTGTGACTTCCCCTTTTCAGAATTGAATTAAACTCTTGTATTAAGGAAAATAAGTTCCTATTTATTATGTATCACAAAAGTTGGTTAGTTAGCAGATGATGATGGAATATGAGACAAACTTAATATATGCTAGGATACAAACTTAGAATATAAACTTAATATATACTGGGGATGTTTCTTAATGTAAGTTGTGAATGTATAAAATAAAGATTTTGACTTAAGCTTGTCTTTTTAAAGATATGAAACCTCTTCTACATCAGCTAGTGATTGGTATGATTCCTTGCTGGGTCGTTCGGGGTCCTACAGTTACTTAGAAGAAAGAAAACCTTACAGTAGCAGGCTAGAAAAAGATGACTCAACTGACTTTAAAAAGGTACTTGGTTTATTTAATTACATTGAATTTATACTAACGGTTGTGTTGAGGTATTTTTCATATGTGTAGCCACAGCTATAGTTACTGACTACTCTGTTGGGTAACTGAATTATTTAATGAATACTAAAAAGTTTGATTTTTTTTCAATCAAGGTTTCAGTTTTAAATACTGAAACTAAATTTAAGAGTGTACATGGCACAGATATAACCTTCAAGCCAAAAGTTTCTACCTTAAAATCATAAGACTTTAAAATGTGTTTTCAGTGTACCCTTTAATAGCTATTTAAAGAGGATGTTGCATTAATATTTCTGTTTTGGATTGCAAAATGATCAGTGGTTAATCTTTAAGGTTTTAGGTGAATAAAAAGTAATTTTTTTTCTATTCTAATTTGTATAGCTTTATGAACAAATAGTAAGCGAAAATGAAAAGCTGAAAGCACAGCTACATGATACAAATATGGAACTGACAGATCTTAAATTGCAGTTGGAAAAGGCGACTCAGGTTTGTACCTTTTTATTGCTATGAAAGGAATGATTGTAATTTATCCTATATAAAAAATTCATCAAGGTGTTTGCTAATGTTGGATCTAAACATAAGTTTGGCAGCTTGTACTAACTATGAATAAGTAAGAAGCAAAGTTACACAGCTTCCTGATGACTTCATTTACTTTTTTCTAGTGTATGTTAAAATGCTGCTTTATCTTCCTTCTATGCACCAGCCTAAAGGAGACAATTTTAGGCAGGAATATTGAGACAACTAAGCAGAACTGAACCTTGTACATATAGTAATATGATATTGAAATTGTTTCCCAAGCTCTTTTTCCATGGAAGAGTTCACTTCTCCCCTGTCCCTTTTTTTAAAAAAAAATTATGATCATAGAGTCTTGAGAAAGACTATTGTGTATTTTTTGAGATTTTCAGGGTCTGTTTTTAAGTTAAAATCTCTAAGTATTTTTTCTTCTAATATTTCTATTACTTTTAATAAAGCATTAAAATATGAAAATTTAAATTATGTTTAAATTTAAAACTTGAATTCCACATCACTAAGTTAGCAATATAATATATATGATATAATTAAGAAATGTGCTTAACTGAAAAAAATAGAAATAGAATGATTTTAAAGTAACAGTTATACTTGTTACACTTGTTATGTTGTAAATTTTTTAACATGAGACTCTAGAATAAACACATTTCTACAGTACAACTCTCAGAATCTAGTTTGAAAGTGCTGATCTAAAAGGGCATCTCATTTCTAGAAATGATACCATGTACTTTTTTAGACCACTCTTTCACATTCATTGTTTTCATAATTTATTTTAAAGTTAATTGTCTAGGTCAGCTCATACTTGTCACTTGACCACTCCTGTGTTGTGAAGCAGTTGTCTGCACACAGTGAAGGCTGTGCTAACATTCCAGGGGTCAACTCATCTGACACGCTCTTGAAGGTTCTTCAGATTCTCTCCATTGATGAAGGTTTACTGTAAAGATAGAAAAGTAAGGCAGAACAAGAATTCATCGTGAGATATAAAAACTTGAAACATCTCAACAATTAAAACTTGCTGACTTATCCTTGGTACATTAGAATGTCATCATTCTTCAGGTTGCATTAGTAAGTTTAGTGAGCATCTATACAAAAATAGCATAACTAGTTCTCTAAATATAGCTTCAGCTATATTTAAATATATTTAATTTAAATATATTTAAATATATTTAAAAATATATAATATATATTTTATATATTTTATAAATATATTATATATTTATATATTTTATAAATATATTATAAAAATATATAATTTAAATATATTTAAATATAGCTGAAGCTATATTTAGAGGTGTGGTCTTATAATACTCTTAAATAGAACTGTCTAGTAAAGCCAGGTACGGTGGCTCGTGCCTGTAACCTTCAGCCTATGAAGTGGCTGGGGCTAGGGATCATGGTTCAAACCCTGCTCAGGGCAACACAGCGAGACCTAGTCCCAAAAAATAGCTGAGTGCAGTGGCGCGCACCTGTAATCCCAGCTACCTGGGAAGCTGAAGCTGGAGATCGCTTGAGTCTGTGGTACCCCGGGCAACTTGAGCCTGCAATTCCATGGGCAAAAATAGTGAGACCTAGTCTCAAAAAAAAAGAACTGTCCAGAATTCCCCACTCTATAGTATTTGTCATTTTGGTTAATTAAATGGCATTTCCACTGCTTACTACCTTCTGCATTTCTGTCTATTTTATTCTTCCTATATGTTCTCGAACGCTACAAGAGAGGGGAACTGTCAGAATAACCTAGATGGTTATTGTCTGTGTAGAGCAATCCTTTTAGTGACCATGGTTCTGTCAGGGACCATTTCATAAGACTCTGGACAATGTATAACAAGCTGTCTTGGGTCATGCACCAGTGTCTCATTCTGTCCATCATGCTTAGATAAATACACTGCTGCATTTTGAAATATGACAGCTTCTGCTTTAGTAGACATTTTAAGTAGCATGTCCAGTATACTAAATTAATGGGAAGAGTAATTCAGAGTATAAGGTATCGAGTAAATATTCAAAGTTAATTTCTTAGTTGGGCCTGTAAGCGGCAGCCTAGGAAGCCGTGGTGGGGACCGGGGATAGCAGTTTGAGTCCCGCTCGGGGCAACGTAGCAAGACCTAGTTCTAAAAAAAATAGCTGGGTGTGGTGGTGCACGCCTGTAATCCCAGCTACCTGGGAAGCTGAGGCTGGGGATTGCTTGAGTCCGTGGTACCCTGGGCAATGTGAGCCTGCGGTTCCATGGGCAAAAATAGCAAGACCTAGTCTCAAAAAAAAAAATTCTTAGTTGGAAAAACTATATAAAAGTATAAAATTCCCGGAATATATGTAAGAGTAAAACTTATAGACATTATACTTTTTGTTCAACTTTAGTATATTCTTTAGCATTTAAGCTTACTGTTATTCCTTTCACCTCCTTTTCTATCCCCTACATCTCAAGATTTTATCAACTTTGATTTAGTCTCCTAATAGTTTAGGAACCAGAAAAAGAAAATCTGAACTCACCAAGAGAAGAAAAGTGATTAATTTGATTGATTGATTTAATATAGACTAGTTTTTAAGTGCCGGTGGGTATTAACCTTACCAATTCTGGAACATAGATGGTTTGAAAAGAGTGTGTGCCCATGCACAGCTCTGAGAGAGGACAAAATACTTCACGATAGTCTTTCAGCCTGGTCCATAAAGACATTGAAACCAAAGTCCTGGGAGCTGACTGTTCAGATCAGTCACTGGCAGTGGAATAAAAAGGAGGAGCTTGAGCATTGAGGGAAAACTTGGTTGTTTGGGTTTTGTTCTACCATACTCAGCTAAATCATATGCCTGAAGAAAGTGATAGACAATGAGAGCTATCTATTTCTAAGCATTCTTTTAACTCTTTATTATTTCAATACAAATCCTGTTTTCTCTTTTTTACGGAGCCGATGTATTGCTCCACCTCAATAATATTCTTTTAGTGCTGCTGGAGGAGATAGTCTTTTATCCTGTCTCTGTTGCATTTACATCCCTTTTATGTATTTTGTTCTGTTGCAGAGACAAGAAAGATTTACTGATAGGTCACTATTGGAAATGGAAAAAAGGGTAAGTGTCCATCTTATTGAATATGTAATCATTTTCCCCTTTCTATGTAGGAATGTTTTTAGTTTGAGATTTTTTTATTGGATGATAGTCTTAATTAGGTTAGTATTTATTAATTTAATTATGGGTGTAAATTGGATTTTCTAATAGAATTCCATGAGGTTATTCCAGGCGTGAAATTACATTTTTGTTAAGACTTCATATACCACATTATTTTCTTAATGGATAGAAATCTATCTTGCCTTGATTATGAAATGTACACATTTAGGAATAATGAATCTCATATTTTTTCAATGCCATTTATCTCTCAAACTTCCTTTGGTGATAGACCTAAATCATTTTAATCATATATATCTTTAGTTTAATTCCTAGCAAAATAAAAGCATTTTCATTCTTTTTTCTTTTTTAATTTTTATTATTTTCTTGGCCACATTTGTGCAATTATTGATCCCCTTATTTATGGCCCTCCTGCTTCCCCCTCATCCCCACATTCACCCTCTAGTCATTCTGACTCCCCTCTCTCTCTGCAGATTGTTGGTTGTTAAAGTTATTGGTCACTTGGTCATTGTTTGGCCGAGGAAACCGCAGGCTCACGTTGCCCAAGGTACCATGGACTAAAGCGATCCCCAGCCTCAACCTCCCAGGTAGCTGGGTTTATGGGTTACGGAACCACGCCCAGCTATTTTTTTTGAGACTAGGTCTCATGGTGTTGCCCCGGGTGGGTCTCGAACCCATGGACTCAGGTGATTCCTAGCCTGCACCTCGTGCTTCATAGGCTGCAATTAAAGGCACATGCCACCATCCCCGGCCCCCCCATTGGTTTCTTCCGTTATCTGGTAAATGTTCTTTTCCTGGGCGAGGATCTGGGTTCCTGTGACTTATTGGTCCCTGCTGTTGAAATTTCTAAGAATAACTGAGGCAAATAGTCAGTCCAAACTCATTTGGAACCACAGGTTTGTGGCATTGTTCCCCAGGTTTCCTGATTATGGCATTTTCTGTTGTGAAATTGATGTCTCCTTTTCACCAGGCCCTTGTGGTCACTGGGATTCTTGCTTGCTCATACTGGCTGCCTCCTCCATTCTGGTGTCTGTCCCATGGTGCTGCTCTGGCATCAGGATCCCAACTCTCGGCCATAAGCGTTAGAAGGGTTCCCTAGTGGGGACAGATTTCAGCAGGTTTGTCCAGCTCCTCTCCATGCTCATGGTTTGCAGTTCTGTCATGGGGCTGCAGCCCCTTCTCTCTCGCTTTTTTTCCCAAATGGGAGAGGGGGGCGCTTCACTCACCCTGCTGCCATCTCTGAACCAGGGACTTATTTCTTAAGCCCTTAGAACATTGTAGGTAAAGCTCTTAGCCAGGTCACTTTTGTGACTAGTTTACCAGCCATGTCTTATGGTTCTGATCTTCCTCAGTTTGGGTCCTACCCAGGTGATGATTATGTCCAGGGCCTTTGTTCTTACTTTCTCCTGTGTGTCAGTAGCGGATTGTTGGTTTTCTCATTTCCAGTGACATCTGTTCAGTGGGAGTGATAAAGAGGAGGCATTCCCCCCCACTACCACGGTAGCCCACGCACCAGCAGGGGTGCTGCCCTGCCCCCCAGACAACTTAGGAGCTAAAGGCAGCCCTCCCTCTGCCCAGGTCCCCAGTGGGGTGTCTATCCCGGGCCTCTGCCAGTGTCCAGGGCCATGGCAAGGGGCATGGTCAGGGCCTCCCCCAAGCATAGGCCTGTCAACAGGAATATTTTCATTCTTAAAATAGGGTTTTTAAAGCTAATAGGACATCAAACTTTCAGATTCTTTTTAATGTTAACTTGATACTTAATTTTGATTTTCAATAAAACATTTAAAACAAAAACACCTGGGAAGGTCATGGTGATGCATGTCTGTAGGTGGCAGCCTAGGAAGCCACAGCCGGAGCCAGGGATCTTGGTTCGAGTCCTGCGGGGGGCCTGTAGCGAGACCTAGTCTCAAAAAAATAGCTGGGTGTGGTGCCACATGCCTGTAATCCCAGCTACCTGGGAAGCTGAGGGTGGGGATTGCTTGAGTCTGTGGTACCCCTGGGCAACGTGAGCCTGTGGATCCACAGGCAAAAATAGCGAGACCTCGTCTCCAAAAAAAAAAAAAAACTGATAAGAAAATCCTTTCACCAGTGCAAGTCTTCCTGACATTTTTATCAGCGGATATATGCTCACTTGTTGCTATTACTATAACTCAGGGGTCTGGCAGTTGCCACAGGAATAACTTCTTAATTTAATCTGAGCAATTGAGAATGGGCAAATGATCAAAAGGGAAAAGACTGTCTGCAGTACAAATAAGTGACGGCTACACTTGCAGGGTTTCAGCCAGGGAAGAATACCTTCTGGTAGCTATGGTCTCTTGATCAAAGAATAAATAACTAGGAGCAGTTGATAGAAGAGTACTTTCTTTCATTCCATTTTATATACAGCCAATTTTCCTTTTTGACCAAAAGAGGGAGATAAGTTATAAAAGAAAATGCTGAATATAAAAAAACATGTCGTCTGTTAATGTTTCTGTTATTTACTAAATATACCTGATATTAACTACCAATTTTATTATGATTTCAGCAAGTTTTTAAAAGTGATTATTCTGGGCCATTTAAAAAACTTACTGACCTAACTAATAACTGCTAAACATTTAAAATTACTTATTATATTTTATGATCATTTTATCCATACAACTTGCTATTAAATTTTATATTCAAGATATGCAGAAATAGTTAAAATATCACTTTATTATTCATAGTAATGCTTGAATGAAAGACATAAGTTAACAATATACTTAATCAAATAATACTTATTTTAGACACAATTTTCAAGAATATTTGATTTTTGTTAAAGTAACAACTTAGTACAGAAATTTTAGTGGAAGGATAAAATAATTCTGTGTCATACAGAGATGACTTGTTGCTTTGATTTCTATTCTTTTTTTTTTAATCTAGGCTCATGCACAAACGACCCTTACATATATTTGTATTCTGACATTCTAACCTGTCTCCTTTTTCTGCCTGTCAAATGCAGATAAATTACAAAGTAGCTAATTTATCTCAACAGACATTGGTAATCACTGTATTAATAATTACCATTAACATGTATTCTTCACTCTTTTATATCATTCAGGCACTAGGCTAAGCTTTCTACATGTGTTATCTTTTGTTCATATTTTCTAGTGTTACAAGTCTGTCAGACCAAAGAGATTACAACTTCATGGTGGTCAGTTTCAATGAGTGATAGAAAAAGCACTTTGGTATAGGGTTCTTTGTGCTTTACCACTAAGTATTTTTTTAAAAAAAATTTTTTTTCAGTATTTAAAATCTTGACGATACCTTATTAAATTAAGACTAATGGACTAATGGGGTGGTTTGGACTCAATTAGAGGAAATAATGCTATTTCAAATAATTCGAGTTCACAACGATCAAATATAACACTGTGTGTATTTTGAAGTGTGATGGTTTTTTATGAATTTGTCTTGACAGTAGTAGCTGGAGTAAATGTTTATATAAAATAACATTTTTGTCTATTTCATAGTGTGGTCTAATTATTGATTGCTTTTAAATACTGTTTGATAATCAGTAAAAAGTATGTGGTATTTTAACCCTGTGAGTAGAGTGCCATCTTCTGTTTTTAATCACATACTCTAAAAAAATTAACATTTACAATAAATTTACTGCTTTACTAAATATCAATGTTATTAATCTGGGAAACAGTGTCTTGAAAATAGTTTCATTGTGATTAAACTAAATTTAAATGGTTTGTATCTGAAAGGTGACCGGCAAGAGTCAATATCTTCTGGGCGGTATGACCTAACCAAAGTTTTACAGCACATTAATTACCGCTGCTTGCTCTTTGCATAACACTGTAGAATGCTTATCATTCCAGGGAGAACAAAACAGTACACTGCAATAATGTATGTTGCCTCTGCCTGTCACTCTGAAACAAGGTAGTTTAAAATACATGCTGCAGATGCTTCTTCATTAGATCACAGCATTAATGCTATACACAGTATCAACTAAATAAAACATTGAAGTAAATTGGATAAATAATAGCTAGTAAAGATTATAAGTAAAAGAGATGAACTTCTCTTAGATTCTTTTGAAGTTTAAAAGTACACATATTAGGCATGTTTGCGTCTTGCTTTTCTGCTTCTGTCACTGTAGTATAATTGCATCTTTGTGTGAGTTTTTCTTTTCTATACAATTTTCAGTCTCAAGTATTAGTTTATGCTATTTTTATATGAGATAAAGAACTAAGTTTGAACATATTATGTGACATCTTACCAGAAAGTCAAAACTTTAAGCCTGATAGAAAATAATAATTATGATCTTCATATTTATTTCTCTCAAATTTTAGAAAGCTCTATACACATCACTGACATCACATCTTTTTTTCTACACTTCTGATTTGATTTTTATTCTAAAGTGTCACTATTTCACAATTAAGAAGAAAACTTAAGAATTTTATAATTCTATAACTAATATTGGTACCTGAAATTAATCTAGGAACGAAGAGCTCTAGAAAGAAGAATATCTGAAATGGAAGAAGAGCTCAAAGTAAGTTAAGCCGTGTTATTTATAAAACATAGTGCCTTTAATGAATTCAGATTCTGTTGGTATGCTATTAGATACAGATCTTACTGATCTTTTAGAGATATGTGTATTTTCATTGTTCCCAAAGTTTATTATGCAATTAATTATTTATATTATCTTTATGTGCCTATAATTATCTATATGTGCCTATTCCTTTGTATATTCAGGTTTTAAGTAATTTGGAAGATTTAAATTCAAATCTTTTTGTCAAACAATTTTTATAGCACTTTTCTTGCCTAGGTTTAAAAGGAACTTAAACTGTTAAAGATTTGGGATTTGTTATTTATTTATATTTGTATGTACTTTGTTTCTTGAAGCATGAAGGGTAGAGGGGGATCATAAAAATTTCTTTTTTGAATACAGGATTTTAGAGGAGTAGACAATAAGAACTTTGTGTTATGTGAAAATAACTAGTTAGAATGTTGGGGAACTTTTTGCAGGAGAAAAGGTAAAGTATAGATAATTGATACCTCTTATTCCATTATCTTACATAAAATATCTCTATCACATGATGAATTAATGAATTAGCATGTAGAAAATTATGCCCATAGAATTAGAATTTAAATAGTGTAAGTGCTTCTCCATTATTGAACCTTTTAGAATGAAGACAGATTTTTGTATTTTGTTTACTTAGGTATTTTGTTATGGATTTTAAGACTGTATTGTTTACTTTTGCAAATCTCATGGAATATTCTTTTAAGACTTATTTTTTTATATTATTGATTATCTGTGATTTTTATATTATTCTTACTTTTTTCCATTTTTCTTATTTTTTATTTTCTATTTCTTTATGTTTCAATTCCTGCAGAAACACCACCAAGTAAAGCAAATTCAAACTCTGAAAGAGTTAAATGAGCGGCTGCTGACTGAGAATAGGGCCTTGACAAGAGTGGTAGCCAAGCGCTCAGGGTTCTATAGGCAACTACAGTCTGTGAATCTATAATTTAGTTTCATCATTTCTTCTTGGTAGAGCCAGGCAGGTGTTTTTGTATTAGTGTAAGCGTGTCTTGAGCTCACTTTTACAAATTAATACCATTGTGTCTGGAGCTTATCATATAGCTGTATAATTATGCATGGCTTCTCAATGTTAGACAGTGTCACTAATTGTATATTGCACTTGATAAACTAGAATAAACTTCAGGAATTTGAGAATTTAAATAAAAGACTTGTCTGCACTTTTACAAATCTTGTGCACATTTTTGGCTTTACAAATCTTTTTTTTTAGGACTTAAACATGACTTTTAAAATTTTTGCTAGAAGAATATAAACAGTATAATATGTATTTCACATACAGCTGATATATGTTAAACTGAAAATGTAACATGTATTACATTTTTTAATGTCATTTTCAGTCAGAATCATCTTAGTTAATATTCTCCATTACAAAAGTAACATAAATTGGTTTCAGATTACTATATTATTTACCCATATATTCTGAACAGAAGTAAGAATTGATTAGTTCCACATAAAACTAAACTTTTCATAAAGATTTTACTTTGGCTAGTTTTACAAGTAAAAGTTTTACTTTTATCTGATCCAACAATACATTTTGAAAGCTGAGGAAAGAGGACTAAATTTTTTGGAAAGTAAGTTTTAATGTTCAAAATATAAACCATCCTATTTCCTCTCAAATCTGATAGCATATGTAGTATAAATCCTTCTTAGAAAAAATTTAAGAACATTGTAAATTTACAATATTCTCTATTCCCTTTAATTTGTCTGTAAAACAACATTAATTTGCTGTGTTTTGAGGCAATAAGGGTAGGTTTCTTGCTACTTTGACTTATTACACTACTTTATATTATTCTATAGTAGCAATAATTACTTTGTTACTGTTTAATGAGCAACTTTCTTACTAGACACTTAAACTTAGTACTACAGGTATACTCTCAAAACTGTACTGAATAGGCTATAATGAAACACGTTATGATTTGAACTCTGATGTTAATAAAAAGCCCTTGGTTTAAGTGCTGACAGGAACTCATATGAGCCTATCCTAACAAAATCAGGCTCCATTTTCTTGGCTGTTCTAATACAGTGTGCTTGTGAGTCATAATATCAAGTGATTTAGTACATTTCAATTGATAACTTTGGAAGAATAATAAACCTTTCATTCATCGTGCATTAAACTAATTAGCTTCACAAATTAGGATTTTTTTCTTCTTGATACATGTTTTTACTCACTACGAATATAACAGAAAAAATGTCTTTGTGTCTTGTGAAAATACAGCTTTTATTAGAAATAATTTATATTTTTATTGAAATAAAGCTTTATTTCCATTTTTCCTTTCATAGATGTTACCAGACCTAAAAGCAGACAACCAGAGGCTAAAGGATGAAAATGGGGCCTTGATCAGAGTTATAAGCAAACTTTCCAAATGAAAAAAAAGCAGCAAGTAACGGAATTGCACATATTAGTAACACAACGGACCATAATGGACAGTCAGTGGACACCTGCAAAGTCCATGGAGACTGTCTCTTTTGGATATCCTGCCAAATCCAAATGCCCTCTTATGTAGGATTTGTCTTGTTTGATTTTCTGTTGTTGTTTTTTTTTTTTCTTGTATCAAGACCATTGTTTCATGTTAATGCAGCTGCTGAGAAGATTTTTTTTTTTTTTAATGACTGAGAAAACTTGTTTACAGCTCCAGCATATAAGGAAAGTGTTCAAGGCCAGATATGCCTCAGATATTTAACCAGTAAGCCTTAGTTGTACATAAATACTTTTGTGTCAACAAAAACTTTCAGCCCTCACAGAAGACAGTTATTCAAGGTTTCTTTTTTTTTTTTTTTTTTTTTTGATGTGCCACAGTTTCCAGATTTTTAATATTTAATTTTTTTGCTTTACATCTAAGTTTGGGTTTGTATTTTTTCCTTCTAACTCTTCATGTGGCAGACTTCTCTGTTTTCACCTTTTTTTTTTTTTTTCTTCAGGAAAAAAGCAACACCTGGTTTTCTAAGATCATTGCCATGTATTAGGCTAATGCTGTATTGTCTCCCACCTGGAAATGAACTGCTTGGTGGAACATTTAATTTCACTGTTCGTGCAATATGCATTTATTTCTTTTATGAATGCTTTAAAGTCTATTGAGATTAGATTCTTCTTATAAGTCCCATTTTCTGCCCTCATCAGTCACCTTTTTTTGTTTTTGTTTGTTTTTTACTATTGTAGTATATAACATGTTAGAGTCTGTAATCTTCACATTCATTTTAGCAGGTACTGAGTGATGCTGTATATATAACTAAGTGTACTGTTTTGATTTTTAGAAGACCACATGGCATGCTTGACTATTTTCTTATTTTAAATGTCTGTTAATGCAAAGTAGGCTACTCCATCATGATGTTTAAAATGAAATTTGCTAACAATGTGATACAAAGACTTTAAAAATAACACATTATGTGGAGTCCTATCTTTACAAAAATTTTCTACTGTAAAGTGCTTTTACTTTTATTTTCAGTTTTCTTTTGATAGTATTTAACCATAATTAAAGTTGCATAAGATAATTGCTTCACATTTCACAGACCTATATTTATCTGAGTGCTGTCTAAAACTGTTGTGCTAGCCAAACTAATGCTATGAAATCATTTGCAAACTTTAACCCGTGAGTTGATGTTAAATGCACTGTTATTGCCATGTGAAGAGACATTGACTTTGATACCATCATCATGTTCAGACCATTTTATACATTTCAGTGGCCTTTTTTTAAAAAAAGAAAGAAAAAAAATCAAGTCTGCAGTGAACATGGCTTTTATTTGGACAAAATAGCTTTTATATTTTCATTAAACCATGCAAAAAAAATTACATCTTTCTGGCACATAACTGTCTCCTTAACCACTGAACAGTTCAGCCATTTGAATAAATTGTACATTGTAAAGCTTATAGTAGGCAATTGTATTATTGATTGTATTGTATACTATATTAAATGTGAATTTGTACCCCTACATTTTAAAAGGTCATTGTGTTCTACTGCCTATTTTCAATTACTTTGGAATTGGGAAAGGGTGTTTTGGTAAAGCAGGATTGTAAGCCCTCTCTCTCGATTGGTTTTATGAAGATATAAGGTTATGCTCTTACTACCAAGCTCAGGATTCTTGATTTTTAAAGGTACAAGGATAGTTGTGGGAACTTTATTTTTGGTTATATTTGAATTGTGTGAATGGTGGGTCTGAATATAGAGAATTTCCGTGATCTTATATGGTAATAAAATATACCGATAATTGATCAGCTTGAATGAGACTGCAACAGATTTTGGTTGCACAACAGTTAGGCATGCTAAGGGTTATATTTGTGAAGTTTGGATGCCTGTGAAGAATGATTAATACATGTTTCTAATATTTTAGTGTTTTGTATTTAGGTTATTTATTCTTTGTATCTAAAACTGAACAGCTACTGTGCTATATTGATTTTATTGGTAGTATTGAGCAGACCTTGTTTCTGCATGAAACTAGTTGCAAAACCCACTATTTTGGAAATAAAAATGTATTTTACATATACAAATAAAATGAATAAAACTATTTTAAATGTGTGAACTTTTACTGAAAACATTTTAAATTTTGTTCTGAGATATTTAAATTCTGCATGGGTATTTTTTCACTAATTGCTTTACTTGGATTCAAATTTGAATAATTTTTGAAATTGTAATATTGTGATAATTTGCACAACATTGTACATGCACATCTGTAAATGCAATCTTAATTGCCATATTTATGCAATCTGTGTAACAATTTGGACAAATGTTTATATATTTTACATAAAGCTGTCTGTATGCGGAATCTGAGAACTAGTTTTTTTGTAAGTGGGTTAAAAATGAGTTAGTATGATATTTCATTTATATATATATATATATATATATTTTTTTTTTTTTTTAACTAAACCTGTGCTTTCTCTTTACTGCCAATGTAGATGACATATGTATAAAGACAATATTCCATTTTGGTTAAATATTAGATAATTCTTAAACCTAGATTTTTCCAAGGTTTACCACAACACATCTGTAAGTATATCAGAGACACAGTTTGGGAATTTTGGAAAGATTTGTAGGAAGCCTGTGTTTAAATTACCATAAAAAGAGTTAATTTCTATTTTTATATGCTTTCTCTTGCATGCTCAAAGTAGTAGATATTAATATTGACCTCCATAAAATAAATATGCAAATATTTCAGAGCCAAATAAGCAACTATACAAGCATATAGAATATTCATATAAAATAACATAGATGTTCATTAAAACTTTAGTTTTTTAGCTTAAACCTTTAAATAAAGGTTCATTACCACTTAGTCTTCCCTGTCTAATCTGAAAAAGTTCTTACTCCCAGTGTGACTCTCTGAATCTCCTGTAAAAATAAGATATCCATAGGGCCAAGTTCTCTCTAAACAAGAGCCATGTATTCGCTACAGGATGATAGCTTTATGGATTGTCTTACACCTGGTCATTATAAGCAGAATACAGATCAAATTCTATTAACATTTACCACCCATTAGGCAGATCTTACTACTGAACTGAAACCTTTAAAGATGAAAGTTTAAAGATGAAAATTGGCTGATGAGCAGTCTTTTCTGTGATGTTCCATGTTTTATATTCTGTGTGTGTGTTCTCCATATGTACATGTTCAACTCAAGTAATGTACATATGAGAGCTGCTGTCCAAGAAAGGATGTGGAATAAATTATATTCCCATTTTACTGTTGATCTCTAAATGCTGTATTTGACTTTAACTTTGGAAAGATTCTCTGGAGTGAAGTGTTGGTTTTTTTTTTTTTGAGACTATGTCTTGCTATTTTTGCCTGTGGAACCGCAGGTTCTCGTTGCCCAGGGTACCACATACTGAAGCAATCCCTAGCCTCAGCTTCCCAGGTAGCTGGGATTACAGGCGCACACCACCACATCCAGTTACTTTTTTTTTTTTGGAACTAGGTCTCGCTACAGGCCCCAGGCGGGACTCGAACCGCGATCCCTAGCCCTGGCTGCTTCATAGGCTGAAGCTTACAAGCACGAGCCACCATGCCTGGCCTCTGGAGTGAAGTGTTAACATAAATAAGAGATACTCCTAGGTAAATGGTATGGTAGTTATAGTTCTAGTTCCTGCATACAAAACCACCAGATTACAAAGTAAAAAATTTGAGCCAGAAGTGTAAAGTTACATAGTAAGATGACGGTAATTACATCATAGTAATGTTATTTGAAGTTTTATTACGAGTTTTCTAAAGATTATTAGAAGAAAGCTTTTATTAACCATGTCTCAACATGTCTACTAAATGCCAATAAATATATGGGACATAAAAACTCAATTTTCATTTTAAAAGTGAAAAAAAAGGGGATAGGTTTGAAGAAATGAATAATACTAGTAGATTCAGGTTTATGTAATTCACACCTACTAGGACCTATGCATTGTGTGTGTAGATCTAAGAAACTTGGTTGAAAAAAAAAGATTTACCTTTTCTCTTCCTCATGTCAATTTTTCTCACTGGTCTGTTGATACGTATCAAGTCCACTTTAACAGGAATACACTTTGTGCTTATTAAAAAGATGGATAAAGAATCCATCCATTTTATAGGTCGGAAAGCTGAGGTTTAAAACCCAATACAAAACAGTTCTTACCCAAGTTTAATGGTGGTTGTCATTTTTCCCAATATTTAGAACTTGCTGTTAGTTTGATAATTTGTTTGCATAAATTGCATATATTTACATTATTTTAAATATTTAAGCCTAAAATAATTGTTTATCTTTGAGGCTAGTGTCTTTTGATTTTTTTTTCCTTGCATAATGTTTCTGTAGTTCTGCATCCTCATCGCCCACTAATTTTTTTTCTCCCTTAGAAAATTATTAATAAACCACTTTGCCCTTTAATGGATAGGATTTTTTTTTTTTAATGACTGTTTTAATGCTCTAGCAGCTAGTTGATTCCCTGGTGCACATTCTAAAGATGTCCAGTAGGCCACCCTAAGTTTGTAAAAGATTTTCACCTAGCTATGTACAAAGAATGTCTTTATATTCTTTAAAAATACATCTTTTTTAATTGGTGGTTTGAACTTAAATCTAGAAACCTTTTTTATTGCATAGGAAGA
Organism: Uropsilus gracilis; assembly: GCA_004024945.1. Classification (NCBI taxonomy): domain Eukaryota; kingdom Metazoa; phylum Chordata; class Mammalia; order Eulipotyphla; family Talpidae; genus Uropsilus; species Uropsilus gracilis. The sequence goes on from PVHY01000058.1 coordinate 358,792, forward strand.
TAGCATTGATAGCACTACAGCTTTAGCAGTGGTTTCAGTGAAAATGAAATACCAATCTATGAAACATACTGTACTTAACATTAGTTCCCAGATAGAAGCCCTGCTCCTGGAGAAAGTATAACCTCCATTAGTGTCATGACAGCATGACTTCCCCACTTGTCACATATGATTTTCAGGACCAGAGCATTTCTGAGAAGGCGCAACTTACCTCCACTTGGTGTTACAATAATAGTTGTGCTAAACATGAGCTCTGGTAAAATCCTAGTTGGCATGAGTGCAAATGTTGGTATAAAGAAATAGGCAAAGTATGGAGCAAGAGAGATCCACACACACAAAAAGACTCGTTATTACAAATGCATCAGTGCTTTCAGATGTTTTATATTTTTTCAGGTGTATTTATACAATTTTTAAGAAACCATTTCAAAAAAGAACATTTCAACAGAACTCAAATTTTGTTAGGTCCATAAAATACCTTTGCAAAACAAAATACTAATTTTCAAACACTTAACATGATGGAGAATGTGTAGGTTTCAGTCATCCTGGTACAAACCCTAGTTTGTCCCTTGTGTTACATGAACCAGTCACACTCAATTTCTTTAGGTAAAGAACATTGATATAAAGTGTTTTGCATAGTTCTTAGAACTTAGTGGATTGACACTCAACAAATAGAACTTTGAAGAAATCACATCAGTTTGTGACTCAAGAACACTAATTTGGATTTTTTATTTTTATGTATCAGAAACATTTTTGCTAGCATCACTTGGTAGTTAAAAAACTGATATTTTCAGGGAAACGTTGAAAATATAGTATTGGTATATATTAGAGCAAAATTTTATCTGATTACCAAGTAGGATTTTTGAAATGGTGGTTGATAATTCACAAAACAATTCCTTATAAGTCAAATGGGCCAATTAGTTGTAAAGCTAGATTCCTTTTCTTGAAAATGAAAATAACTGACAAAAGGTACTCAAGTTCTGGGATTGCTCAAGTTGCCTGATCTCACAACCATGAGTTCAGGAAACAAAATAAAGGGGGTTCCAAGATTACAACCCCACACAACATCAATGGACTTAACATTGGGTGCAGGAAAGATGTGAGAAGGCTTTTGAATAACTTAGCCATTGGGAAGAAGGAAAAAATACACCTCTATAACTGCTGCCACATCTATCCAAACATTTCAGAAACCCTGACTCGTCTACACCAGTCTATTTAAGGATCCAGTTACTGTTGTAAAGGGAAGTGCCAAGGTTTATAGGTGTGACACAAAAATGCAACTACCATAGAATAGGTAGTGATAAGTATGGACTAGTAAATGTTTAACAGTTGCTAGTTAGTTGTTTTTTTGTTTGTTTGTTTTTCTACATTCTTACATAAGTAAATAAGGTAAATGGTTACTGGCATGCCTTCCCTCTTCCACCCCCTATGCCTTGTGTTCACTCAGTCTCCACTCTCATTCTTCTTTTTTGGTTTATGTTGGGTACATTGGTCCTTTGGTCTCTTTTTCTGTGGCTGTGCCCATTTGTTGAATGAGGGGCTGTGTTCCAGGGCCATGGCACATTGTGCTTGATGGTTTGTAGTCCTTAGCTTTGTATAGGCAGCCAGTCCATGTTCATTTGGAATCTATCGGTGTCTTCTAGTAGCTCAAGTGCGATCTTGCCATTCCGCTGTCTCTGCACCCCATTTCTCTGACCTCTGACCATGGGGATCCTTTCTCCCAGCCATTGTCAATGAGGAGGTTTCTCCATGAGGGCAGACATCCACTGATGGACGTTACAGGTCATCTCCTCTCCGTCCGTTTGCAGATTTGCTGTGGAGCCAATGCCCTGACTCTGCAGGCCTCCTCTCCCAAGGCTTGGGGAGGGAGCCATGTTTCCTTGGGTGGCAAGTTCCACGTGGGGTTTTGATTCCTCAGCTTCCGGTGAAGCCATAGATGAAGGTCTGATAGGTCTTTACCACAGTTGTTTCTCCATTCCAGCGTCTACTATCTTTCTGAATGATCCTTGTTCTGTGTCCCACACACGTGTATGCCCAGGGACTTTTCTGGCCCCTCGTCTGTTCTATGTCGCTGTGTGCATGTTTATGCTATTAGTCCTGAAAGCTAAGTGGAGTGAGGATGAAGCAGCAAGGGTGTCAGTATTTGTTTTATAGTAGGAATGTTAGGATTATTTATGTTTAGGGTACTTTAAAGTATATGTAATGCTCATAAAAATTCCTGAGGTCATCTGGGCCATTTCTCAGCCTTCAGCTCAGGGTAACCTTGTTACATCATGAACTTAGGCATGAAAGTTGTAATTTCATATTTTGCCTGAAATTTGGCGTCCTGCCTAGTTCATTCTTATTCCATGCTAGACTACACTTTCAGTGTCTAGTACTTGCTTCACTTCAACCAGTGTCAGAAAAACCAGAGGGAAAAGGAAGCTACATTTTAGTGTTTTGGGGAAGGGTACAAATCATGTATATTGTGCATACCTAAGAAGCAAAGCCAGGAAAAAACAGAATCCCTTTCTTGTAAAGGTTATGTGCAAATAGTAGAAAGATTGAGAATGAGAGCAATTACATTACTTTAGAAGATAATAGTTAAGACAGACAAAGCAGAATAAATTTCATGAGAGGAGAGCTAGTCTAAAAGTAGATCTTGCTTCACAAAAAATTGAGCCCAAACTTGAAGAGGAGGACTAATACTATGTGGATAGCTAGATGACCTTAGCAGGCAAAGGGAGCACGAGAAGCAAAGACCTTGAGTGCAAATGCCCTCCAGCGTTTGACAAACAGTAAGACCAAAGTGATTATAAGCCAAAATACTTTGTCCTGTATACTTATTTACAGGACAAAAGGTAACCAGGAGCAAGAGCTAGATTAATGGGCCTCTATTTAGACATTACAGGTACCATGAGGGTTTGTAAAATGTGTAAAAGGGTCAACAGCCAGAAAAATACATAAAAATTGAAAGTATATTGTAAGGTTCTTAGACTTCATATATTGCTTATAATGTGCTAATTAATACATGCTCTCAAATCTGGCTTGAGCTTAACATAAGTACAGATTTCAGATTCACTGAAATGCATAAATGTGTTCATATGTATATGACTTGAACACCGCATGCATTTTTTTTTAATTGTAAATATATATAATGGAAATCCAGAACTTGGTGCAGGTGTCAGTAAAGCTCATTGTGAATGTAAGGACTGCAGCTCACAACTTGTCAAGCTGAGCAGATTTAAAGAAAGCAACCCATTCGTAGTCATACCTGTTAGAAAGGAAAACTTTCAATTTGTTTTGCAGTTTCTGGTGCTTTCAATAAAATAACACTGGTGATGGCCCTCATCGCTCTCAACACAAAACAGCAATGAGAATGTCTCAAAATGTCCTTTTGCAATATGATTTTTCTAAAGATTCCATTTCTTTTAAAAATCTAGTCTATCAAAATTCCTTTCTATAGTCTTGCTGAGGTTAGCTGCACTGAATGAACTTACCGAAAGTACTCCCACACATCTCTCTTATGCTCAAAAATGTATTGATAATTTTTTTTCTAATAAACACTGTGGCTTCTGCATATAGGAAGAGATTTATATATCTTTTGTCCAGGTTTTCGCTGTATTAAAAAAGCATTCCTGAGTAAAACAATCTTTGATTTGTAGAATTAAGCATCTTTCTAGCATTCATACCAAATTTCAAAATTAAAGAGTTTTTGACACAAGTGTCCCTCTATAAAGAAAACTAATTTTTGACATTCTAGATTGTTTTAAACAATCTACCAATCTTTGATAGGACATCATCAGTAAAGACACTAGCAAGAGTTCCATTAAGATCTTTTGTTTCCAGTTTCCAGTCTTTTGCTTGTTTCGGACAGCTCATGAAATCATGATCCCTAATAAAACTTCTAGCAACATCTTGCAGAAAGAGATCCTGCAGAAGCATAGCTGAGAAACTTCTAGGAATTACAAGATGAATCCTTTGACATAATCCACTACAAATTCATATTATATACTTAAAAAATGGAAGAAACTTTACAGTTTATCTTATTTACCACATCCATTCCTTATGCTATTGTTATCAGACATTTCACATCTTATAATTTTTCCAATAATTTTGTTAAACATTTAACATAATACTAAGTAGTGACCTTTTAAAAAATACAGAAAAAAACTGCCAATATGCTAGGTAGAATGATGTCGTTTGCCCCCACACACACACATATGTCCATGTCCTAATCCCCAGAATCTGAATATGTTAGGTTACATTATCATGTAAGGGAAATTATGGTAGCAGGAATTATGGTAGACGCCCACGAGGCTGCCCACCTTCTCAGGCAGGGGCACCTTCGCCTCCTCAGGCTTCTCCAGGGGTGGGGACGCTTCCTGGCCTTGCTCAAGTGCCTCAGTGCTTTTCCAGGCTGACCCCATTCAGCCACTGCCAGGACGTGTGCAGCCGCTGGTCGAGGTTCACGCTGCAAAATGTGAACTGGGAGAAAGATACTCGCTTCTTCCTGTTCCGCTTCGGCCATCTCGTCGCTTCTTCAGAGACGTGATTATATAATTTTTTCCTCTCAGCTCCGTAAAGTAGTTGTACCATTGTCTTTCGGTCTGTTGCTTCTGATGAGTTCCGCCATCATTTACTTTATTTCTCCATCTTTCTACACCGTTGGTTATATTAAAACTGTATTTTTGGTTTCCAGCTATTTGGTAGTGCATAAATGTGATTTTCTTTGTATATGGATGGCAGGTAGTTGATTCAAATTTTTAGAATTGCAAGTTGATATTTTCACCAAATCTGGAAAATTTTAAGCAATTTTTGGAAACTGTCCTTTTCTTCGATTATACCATTTTTTCTCTTCTTTTGGATTACAAATTGAACGCATGCTCTGCCTCTGGCGTTTGTCCAACAACTTAATAAAAATTACTTTTTTTTTTCTTTTTCATCTTTTTCTATTTGTTCTTCAGGTTGACTATTTTCTGTTGACTTCAAGTTCACTGACTCTCTTACCCTCTGCAGTCTGGTATTAGGCACATTCAGAAAATTTTTCACTTCAGATATTATAATTTCAGTTTTAGAATTTCATTTTAGTTTTTTTTTAAATAGTTTCCATTTATCTGCTGAAATTTCTCCCTCTAGTGATCATCATGATCATCTTTTCTTGGAAGTCTGAAATTAAAGTAGTCTATAAAGTCCTTGTCTGCTGTTTCTTACATATGGGTTTCTCATTGTTTCTACTACCTTTTCTCTTCATCTTGAGTCACATGTTTTGGTATCTAAACAGACCCTGGACATTGTAGATAATAAATGAATTCATTTTGCTCTGAAGAGTTCTGGTTTTTGATTGACAGCTAAGTTACTGATAGACAACTTTGATTTCATACAAGCTTTTTTTTTTCAGGCTGAATCTATCTTCATTTTACTCTTATTCTTAAAGCAGATCTTTGGTTCTAGGAAATAGCCTTTCTGCCAAGTTGTGGTCCCCCTTGAGTTTCATTTGAAAACCTGAAGTGTTTACCAAGCTCCTTTGACTTGGTCGGCCATGATCTGGATGTTTATGTCCCCCACCCAAATCCTAGAAATCAATGGGACCTGCTAGAAGGTGGGGTTTTTCGTAAGTGACTAAGTCATAGGAGTAAAGCTTCACAAATGGGAATAGTGTTTTCATAAAAGAAGTCCTGCGGTGCTCATGTGATGTGCAGAAGGGCATTCAATCCACCTTGCTGGCACTCTGATCTTAGACTTCCAGCCTGAGATACTGTGAGAAGTACATTTCTATTGTTTACAAGTCACCTACTTTGTGATGTTCTGTTATAATGAACACACCAAGACAAGCAGGCTTCAGACTCCTAACTTTGTTCAATGGTAGGCAAACACTCAACTTTTTCTAGCTGTTGCTTTCCTGAGCTTTTTCCTGAGATCATGTAGTACAATTCAGAGGTCATCCGAGAACATCAAGGAAGTTTGTGTACAAAATTTGGGATTCCTGTCTCTATGGCTCTACAGAATTTTTCTCTCAATTTCTCACTGTTCTGGTAACATCAATTCTGCCCTCTGATAACCTCAAGTCAGCACCTTCAGTCAGAACCTTCAGTTCTAGTCACCCTCCACTGCTCTCACTAAGGAGGGCCCTCAAGGGTAAGTCTGTTTGAAGGTGAAGCTCATCAAATGTGGTTCTTTTTTTCCAGGATTGAGTCCTCTTCCACTTTGTTCCTGCTTTTGCCCACTCTCCAGTTATTTTATTACACTTTGTTCAAAGTCCGTAATTGTTATCTGTAAGAGACTTAGTTCAATATACAATGATTTACCATTACTGAAAACAAAACTACTGTAGTACTTTTATAGTTTAAAAACTGGCTTTACAAAAGTCAAGAACAAATGCATCAACATAGAGAATTTGTTCTGGAAATAGCTTTATAAGTAACAGTTATTCTCTCTGCACCAAATTTTCTATTCTGTGATTTTTTTAAACTGAAAAACTTTTGTATAGATGTAATTTGCATAGAGAGACATTCCAGATGGAAGGTAGGAAGTGTATAAATTAATGGAAAAGGTGTGTTTGTGTGAAAAAGCATGAGTCATCTTTGAATCAACTGCTTGGTGAGGACAGGATGGTTTTGTCAGGGTGTAGAAGTACTGAAGGAGTATAAATAAACAAGGAAATTCTACCAGATGCAAAGGCAATTTGGCCCAATTCATTGCCAAATGCCTGGGTTATAAAGCTGCTAGTTACCTTATGTAGTAGAAAGGTAAAGGAATCTGCCATGGAAAACCCCAAATGTTTTATTTAAAATTCCCAATTTAGCATCACATGAAATGAATATAATTTGCACATGTAACAAATGTATATGTACTTGGTTGCAAATCAGAAAGGAATATGGTAAAAGAAAAAGAACTAATTTGTAGAATGATAAATTTGGAAATGAATTTTAAAGCAATAGATCTCATTTTTCCCCCAGATGGTTGGTTTACATTCCCATAAATCTCCTAAGTGGTGGCCTTTAGCCCAGACAACCTGGGAAATTATGATAAACTCTCTTTTTTCTGTGTAGTGTAAAGTTCCTGCACTGCCTAATTTTTTTTTCTCTCACTCAAAAAAAAGTATATTAGGATTCAAATAAATAAGAGCATTATTATCAGAAAAACTATTCTGCACTAACTTAATAACATGGCTGCTTCTTGCCATCCCTCAGGTCTCTGATCAAGTATCTCCTCCTCAAAGATGCCTTTCTTGTTTATTTAATATTCTATGTCCCTTACTAGGCTGTAAACCAAGTTGCTGAAATTAGATAAGAGTTCATTTTGTTTATCACTGTATTTCCGGTGCCACATCCATACTAGGTCCCCATAAATTATTTGGAAAGGGAAAGAAGAGAACAGGGTAAGAGGTGAGTTGGTCACAGGCTTTGAATACCATATCCAATTACTCTGCAGGTTGCTGTTTCACTAGTCATAACTATTCACTCATCTCTGAGTTTCCAAGTGGACCCTCCATAAGTTCATTAAACAGTAATATTAAATAGCTAGCATATATAATTGATGTATTATTGTGCATGAAGGCTGAACAAATCAGTGGAAATTCTTTTAATATATATGTATTTCTTGGGCATTTATTATTGCCAGGAGCTGGATTAGTTGCTAGAAATATGGCAATAACAGGATAGAAACCTTTTTTAGTCTGCCTATCCTTATTGGACTGAAGAATCTTTTGGGAAAATAACACGGACTGTCATGGAAGCATAAATGAGGAAAGTGAGAATGGAGAATGTTTGCTTTGTGAATTGGAGTCAGATGTGAAAATTCTCTGTTGCCACACTTGCACAGCCTCTTTGCAATGCCAGTGGTTTTAACAGTACAGCCAGTCTCTGCCCACACCCTCTTTCGTTTGCTTCTGAATTGGGGGCACTAGCATAGCCTTTGGAAGCACCTATGCTCACTTCCATACCTTTTTTCCTGAAATGCCTTGCTTGGAGAATATGTAGAAAAAGCATAGGCAAACCCAAATCTCCCACACTGGGTAAGACACACCCAAAATCAAGTGAATGAATAGCTAGCTAGAAAGAATGAAGTTAGATGTGACAAGAGAAACAAAATAACTTCATGAAAAACAAAGAACAATACTAAAGGATTTTAATTTTTAAAAAGATCTAGTTGGGGGGAATGAGACAAATTTCATTTAGTGACTTAAGAAGGGAAATATTAAGCAAGAATTCAAAAAGCTAGATGAGTACGCCTAATTAGGTGCTATTTCTTACACACAATTGGTGGTGTAATGCAATATAAAACTTCACAGGTCTTTTTATATGTTATATTAATGTAGAGCACTGTATAAAGGAGTTAACTTCACACCTTCAAATGTAAGCTACCACCGAACACTCATTACCAGATTCCTTATAACACTCTACAAACATCCAATCAACCTCTTCTACCCTTTTCATCTGTCTTCCTCTTTCCCTTTGGTAACCAACATTTGTCAGAATCTAAGGGTTGTTTTTTGTCTTTTTTTTTTTTCACAATTCCATTTGCTTTTTATTCATTTTTTTCTTTTTTATTATTTTTATTTGAAAAATTCATTTTATTGATTTGTCACATTTGTGCATTAATCCTCCCTCCGTATCGTCCCTCCGTATCCCCCCTTCAGTCACTCCATCTCCCATTTTTCTGCTATTTGTTGGTTGGTTAAGTTGATGTTCAGTTGTTGGTTGTTTGGCCCACTGTTCTTTTCCGATATCTGGTAAATGTGTGTGTGTGTGTGTTTTGCATATATATGTATATTTATATTACATTAGTCCATTATTGTGTACCCCGGGGCTCTCCCACTTCACTAACATTTGTTAACTATCCTGATCTTTTGTGCTCTTCACCTCCTCCCCCTTCCCCCCCTCCTCCTCTCTCACTCCATGGTTCAGTCCCATTGGTTGTTTTAATTTTTTCTTATTTGTTTGTTTGTTTTACCCTATATCCATCATATAAGTGAGACCATCCTGTATTTCTCTTTTTCTTTTTGACTTATTTCTGCTAATATGAGTCTTTCTAGTTCCATCCAGGTTGCTGCAAATGACATGTGTTTGTCCTCCTTGATGGATGCGTAGTATTCCATCATGTATATGTACCACATTTTTTTTTTAGCCAATCATCTATTTTGGGCCATTTGGTTTGTTTCCAATTCTTTGTTATTGTAAACAGGGCTGCAATGAATATGGGCATACATGTGTCCTTTTGAATTAATGTTTTCATTTTTTGTCTTTTTGATCATTAGTGTCATGTCACTTAGCATAATCCCTCCAGTTCCACCCATGTCACAAATGGCAAGTTTCATCTTTTATTATAGTAAAACTCCATCAAGTGTCAGTTTCCCCATCACCTATAAGAATGTCAGAGCCCTTGAACTTATCTTTGTAGATGTGCTTTTGTTTTTTGCTTTTTGAAACTAAGTCTCCCTGTGTTGCCCCGGGAACTGCAGACTCACATTGCCCCGGGTTCCACAGCCTCAAGCGATCCCCAGCCTCAGCTTCCCAGGTAGCTGGGATTACAGGTGCGCACCACCACACCCAGCTGTTTTTTGAGACTAGGTCTTGCTATGTTGCCTAGTGGGTCTGAAACCCGCGGACTCAAGCGATTCCTAGTCAGGCCTCCCTTCCTAGGCTGGGATTAAAGGCGTGCACCACCGCACCTGGCCGCCTTTTGTAAAAGTTTAAATAATAAATAGAGAAGAACAGCCAGTGAAGTTTCTCTCTTGAATTCTCCCCTTCCTCCTCCTCCTCGCCTAGGCAGTCTCTGCCCTTTTAGCTCCTCCTCCTAGGCCGAGGTGAGCCCACACACACCTGCGCACACCCACCAGGCTCAGGCATGTACAATCCTGGGAGCACAAAATACCTCAGGTGCTGGTCATGGAGGCTAATGGCAGAAAGGCAAAAACCCTAAAAACTTATTTACCTCCAGTGATATGTGTATGTGGTTTAATTCTCACAGTTTCTGTAAGAGGCAACATGAGCCTTACCTGGCCGAACAAGAAGCTGAAGTTGATTTATTCTTAAGAAACGAAGTTTAAACTGCACAGGTGGAAATTTTTAATTGTTTACTAAATTTGCTTTCCAAGTATCTAGTTAGTTCTGCTTGTTGAGCCTCTCAGACTGTATCTGAGACCGCTTTTGCTTTTGCCTGAGTGTTACCTCACTTCTCATAAAACTTGTTTCTCCTTTGTTTTCTGTCACTGGTTCCATTCCTCTCAATGGTTCTAGTGTATCTTGCTATTCTTGAATTTATTAGGGTTCCTCCACAGACTTAACAGCTTCCCTCATCCTTGTCTACCTAATATCTTTTGTGTACTTGAGTATTTAGTCATCATTGTCATAATTAGTCTGAATACAGCTTTGATAAGTAGGTTAGCCCAGAAAACCAGCAATTTCTAAAGTTAATAACAGCTTAGGCAAACAAATTATTTTATGATTCACTCCTTTCATGACCCCTCATAAAAGAAAGAAAATTGTTATTTGGTGAGAATATAGAAATAATTACCTGTTTAAAGTATTCAATAGTTGTTGAGGTGGGTTTGCCTCCTCAAACAATTGCTTTGATGTCAGGAGAGGGATTATATCTGGTAAGTATAAGTTTTCATTGAAAGAAGTGTATGTTCATTAGAAACTTCAAAGACTTTAAAACTCTTCTAGTGATTAAATTGTGTACTTAATTCTAATTGCAGCCCTTATAACATGGTCACAAGATATTTTTACACAGAGAAATATTTGATTTAGTAAAAAGTCTGAATTGCAGATTTTTAAAAAAGAATTCACTAGTGCTTTTAAGTACCTACAGTAACCTATTCATTTTACAGAAATCTAAAGGATCCCACCAATGATTCACTCTTCTGATTCATTAATTATTTGCAATTAACAAGTAATTTGGCATTGAAAATAATTCATCTAAGTAATTTGCTCTATGAAAATGAAACTTTTTAATTAGCAAAGATAAACTTTATAGCCAAACCAAAAATGAGCCCCTTCCTTTGTATTTTTAAGAGTATTTTCTACCTTACTTAAAAGCATTACTTACATTACCATCTCTACTTAATCACAGAAGTCAAGTGACTGATAATTGGCAATGACTTTTACTGCTTTAATTTAAATAAAATTAACAAATGTGAATAGGTAAAATGTCTTCTGGAAAAGGATTTGAGAGTAATAGCTATCATTTGTACCACTAGGTGGCACCAACAAGCTTTTTCCAAATATGTACACAAAATGTTGAAGACATTTCTTGAATTCCATTCACCTATAAACAGCATCCCACTACACCACTAGCAACATATCTAAGAATTTGACCCATCTGTGCACGGAAGACTGTATAAAATTATCACTCTAGATAATAATCAATGTTGTTACTTAAGCAAAGTACTAGTTGCTTAATAAGTTAGCATCAGTGACAAAAGTTGAAAATTCCATCAAAATACAAAATACCTAATTTAATAAAAAAAAATCCTGAACTAAAGACCTGGTTCCAGTCTCAGTTCTACCACCAGCTGAGTGTCTTGAATAAGTCATTAAATCTCTCTGGTTCCTGTTCTCCTGGTCAGTAAAATAAAAGCTTAGCTACAAGAATTTGTTTTAAGGGGGAAAAAAGCACTTTTCTCCTACAAATTCCTCAGAATAATAATATGGAAAATAAAGCAAGGCCAGGAGGGGAGTGGAATGGGGATGGAATGTTCAAAGATGTATGGGAAGCACTTTCTTCTCTGCTTCCCAAAACTCTCCACAATGTCCAACAAGCAGTCCCTCTGGTCCAGAAAAAAATAATTTGGAGGCCAGAAGGCACATAAAAAAATGTTCAGCATCACTTGTCATCAGGGAAATGCAAATCAAAACCACAATGAGATATTACCTACACCAGCTAGAATGGCCCACATAAAAAATAAATAAATAAAAACAATAAATGCTGGCAAGGGTGTTGAGAAAAAGGAATGCTCCTTCCCTGTGTGGGAATGAAAATTGATCCAGGGTCTATGGAAACAGTACAGTTTCTTCAAAGTTTTAAAAATTTATCTACCAGTTGGTCCAGCAATTCCACTCCTAGGTATCTACTCAGAAAATGCAGAGACACTGATTCAAAGTTGTATATACACTCCTGTGTTCACTGAAGCACTATTTACAATAACCTAGTTATGGAAACAGTCCAAGTGCCCAAAGGCAGATGAGTAGATTAGGAATATGTTATATGTGCATGATAGAAAACTACTCAGACTTAAATAAAAAGGGGAACTCTTGCCGTTTGTGAAAACATGAAAGGAATTGGAGGGAATGATGGCAAGCACAATAGGTCAGGAGAACGAAAAATACCAGATGATTTCACCCATGATATAGAGGAAGGAAACAAAGGTATTGACAAAACTGAAACTAAACAAATCCTAGAAAATATGACTGCAAAATCAAGGTTACTGGAAGGCAAGGGAAGGTGGGAGTAAGACAAAAAGCATCTTGTCAGGGCCCAACGATGTATAGTAAATGCTATGGGTGTTTTGATGGTGGGCAGGGTGAAAACAAACATCTGAGATGTGTGAACCTATACTTCCAAATCATGCACAATATTATGAGCCAGTGTTACTTCATTTAAAATAAGTTATTTAGAGCCGGGCACAGTGGCTCATGCCTGTAAGCTCCAGCCTATGAAGCAGCTGGGGCTGGGGATCGAGATTCGAGTCCCACTCGGGGCAACACAGTGAACCCTAGTCCCAAAAAATAGCTGTGTGTGGTGGTGCATGCCTGTAATCCCAGCTACTTGGGAAACTGAGGCTGGGGATTGCTTGAGTTTGTGGTACCACGGGCAATGGGAGCCTGTGGTTCTATGGGCAAAAATAGTGAGACCAAGTCTCAAAAAAAATAAAAATAAAAATAAAACGAGTTATCTACACTTTTAAAAAATTACAGAAAATAATCACTCAAAGACCAGTGACATAGAAAATTATTACGGCAGTTTCCATTTCCAAAGTCTGATTCCAAGCACATAAGCTATATGCATATTATGTATTTTCCCAATTCCAGGACGGAAGGCAGGCACTGGTTCTTCCATTTTACAGAAGAGTTGACAGGGGGTGTGTAATTTAATGTCTCTGAAAATCACCCAGACATAAGATCAAAATATAAAGCTTCTGGGATTCATTAGTCGAACTCTTTATTTTGAGAAAGTCTAGGTTCACGATGCAGTTTATAAAACATAACACAGAGACATCCCAGGTACTACTTATCCAGTTTCTCCCCATGAGGATATTTGACAAAATTATAGCACCATTTCATAACTATTCTATTAAGATAGTCAAGATACAGAACAATTATACTAGCATATGAATCCCTGTGACACATTATTATAGTAACACATACTTCCTTACCCTATTTCCTCCTCAGCACTGGGAAGCTTGTAATTTGGCTCCCATTTCTATAATTTTGTCATTGTAAGAATGTTATATCAATGGGATTACAAAGTAGATTTTTTTTAGGATTTACATTTTAAGTCATCAGAATTCTCTGGAGACTTATCCATATGGCTGCATGCATCAGGGTTCATCTTCCAACTGCAAAAGATAGGGGCATACCATAGATTTTTAGCCACTCACCCACTAGAAAAAAAAATGAGTTGTTTTCAGTTTGGGGATTTTATGAATAAAGCTGCTATAAGTTTTTGTGTATGGGATTTTGTGTGAGTATAGTTTTCATTTCTCTGGGAAAAATGCCCAGGAATGACATTATTGGGTCATTATGTAGTTACATCTTTATTTTTTAAGAGAAATTGCTAAACCAATTCCAGAACAAGTGTGCCATTTTACATCCCCACCAGCAATGTAGTCGTGGTACAGTCCTCCTAAGCCTACCCTCACCTAAACTTGCTGTTTTCACTTCTTTATGAATTCTGGTCATCCTGATATATGTCCTCGTGATTTTAACTTCATTTCCCTAAAGACTGATAATGCTAAACCTCTTTTCCTGTGCTATTGTTTGAACTCTCTGTGGTGAAATGTCTCTTCTAGTCTCATTTTCTGAGTTTTTTTTTTTCTTTTTGTCTTTTGTGTCAGATTTATTTCACTCAGCATAATACTTTCAGGATGTATCCATGTACATTATTGTTACTTTATTGTTATTTGTTTGTAACTGGATTTTTTTTTTAACTGTTATCTATTGAGTTCTTTTTGTATTGGAAATAGTCTTTGCCTTTTCATCTTAACAGGGCCATTCACACAGCAACATTTTCAATTTTGATGAGGTCCAATTTGTCAACATTTCCTTTAATGAGTCTTGGGTTTTTTATGTCAAATCTAAGAATTATTTTGTCTATCTCTAGATCTCAAAGATTTTTTTCTTGTTTTTGTCTAAAAGTTCTATAGCCTAATGTTTCATAGCTTTGTCTGTGATCCATTTTGTGTTAAGAGTTGGATAAAATCTGAAGTTTAGGTTGAGATTTTTTTTTCTTGTTTAATGACTGTTCAATTGTTCTAGAGCCATTCCAGATTATTCATATTCCGGAACAATCTTGTCTTCCCACTGAACTGCATTTGTT